>JAVIWB010002476.1:0-31625 GCA_031893035.1 Dermolepida albohirtum
CTTTGACATCAGGAAATTTCTTACTACACATCAAACTTTTTTGTCAACATACGGAAATCAATGGGAACAAGATTTTGACTGTATGGTGGATGAGTAATCAGTTGAACTCCGGATTTAAGTAAAAAATTCAACATTAACCAATTTTTTAATTTTTGTATACCAATCGGCCTTTTTAGTTTTATAATCTTTGAAGAGTATTACTGTAGCAACTGAACCACTATAACCGAAATTATTTAATTTGTTTGCACTTATAATATGAATATCTTTTGTTGGTTATTCTTCATTTTCCAATATTCAAATACTTGATTATTGTTTTGTCTTGAGGTTATAATTGTATATCCAGAAGTCATCACACATAATAATATTACATTCTTTAAAGATTCTTCATCAAATTTTACTAACATAAAGTTGGCCTTACTTGTTTCTTTTCTTCGATTAGCAAATGAGGAATTCCCCGATTTGTCAGTGTTCTTACACGCAGATACTTTGTAAAGTAATATTTACTGCAAACGATCCAATTCTTAATTCTTATTGAATCTTTGTTAGTAACATTCCTATTTACCTTAATTAGTTATTCCGCAAACAATTACTGCAGGTTGTCCAGGTCTTGGTTCATTTTCAAGTATAAATTTATGATGTAAGAAGCCGATGAAGAAGTATTATTACTAAAAGCTGCCACTAAATTTTTATAATTTTGATAGTATGATTATATAGCCAGAATATTTAGATACTACGCATGAGCGGCGAAAGAAGGTGGTATGGATGTCTCCGGCTAGTTAAGGCCATCACGGACGTATATCGGGCGTGTTGTAGAATGTAAGTTTTTACGTATGAGTTTGATATTGCATCGTAGCGTAATTATGAGTGCAAAACGGAATAATAACAAGCTGTTGGACATGACCATTATAAATGAATTTATCGGACAATTCTCAGACCTAAAATACGATGATTTTAAAGTAATTTGTTTATTGTGTCATACATCGTTCCTCTGTCGGAAAGAAGAAGAGAAAGGACTGCTTTAGACACATAAACACATACAAAATGTCATCCGACATCTCAGAAGGAGTTTGTGTTACATATAATTTACATGTTAACGGCTTATAATCTACCATTTAGGATAATAGAGGAGGAACCGTTCCATCAGTTTTGGAGTACGTACCATGCAGACCACGTATTGTCAAGCGTTAGAATATTAATAAACTCCTTTCTCATAAAATGGAGATCAGTATTAAATCTGCTCTAA
This sequence comes from Dermolepida albohirtum, assembly GCA_031893035.1. NCBI lineage: Eukaryota > Metazoa > Arthropoda > Insecta > Coleoptera > Scarabaeidae > Dermolepida > Dermolepida albohirtum. The sequence goes on from JAVIWB010002476.1 coordinate 1,244, forward strand.
AAAATTAAAAAAGCTGTGGTAAAGCTTTGATGAGATTACAGTTTGTAAAAAAATCTATTCTGAATGTCATTTTATGCATTGAAACCTCGTCAATAGTCATCTTCATTTTTATTAATTAAGGAAAGGTGAAAGTGTATTGGCGAAGCTATTCACAGTAGGATACTAGTAATACATTATAAAATTTCGAATTGGGCACAAACCAAGTAGTGATGTTTGTTATCGATGCTGCCTCGTCAATGCTTTCTACGGCATTGTTTCCTCAAAAATGAATATCTCACTTCACTACATGTAACGTGCCTGTTACATGCATTAGATTTGATCGCAAAAACTTTGAAAAAATTAAAAAGGTTTTTCTAAAAACTCCGAAACGGACACGTGAATTTCACAAGTACAATTTTGGCATAGAAGAATCACCCCAACCAATTCTTTCACGCTAGGGCACAAATATCGTTAGTATTACAGTTCGACACAAAAGAATCAACACCCATCAAAAAAGTCAGATAAATTTGATAGTGCTGGTGTTCACACGGATTAACAAACTATTCATTGGAATTACATTCTACTAGGAAATACCATAAAAACTTTGCAAAATACTTCATTAGTGTTAGTGGATCAAATGAAAGTAGTGGATGAAGTGCAAACAGTGTTATGTACTTTAAATGAATAATAAAGTTTCGTTGTGTATTACGAAAAAATTTAGATTTTGCCAGATCAAGAGGCAGACATTTACAGTAATACTACTTCTACAGATACATTAGATACAATTCAAAGAATAAATAATACTTCTTTCCTAGGTAACTATTTAACAACAATAATAACATATAATATATTGCTTATTACTATTTATTCATATTGTATTGCGGTACTTAGAGTACGCTTATCATATGTCTCACGATGTATGCGCTTTTGACCGCAATGGCCGATATACGTTAGCACAGCCCAGACTCTCGGAGATGTCCGTCGCCGCCCGTGCATGGTGTCTAAATATTACCACTTTAATGATACACCTCGCTGGAAATTATAAATAAAAATACAGCTCGAAAAACATTTTTCCATTTCATTCTGACAAAATCAGTAGAAATTTACCAATAAAGTAGTAAAATTTTTCAGAAAATTAGAAAATGCATTCTAGTAACCTTTTCTTGTCAAGAAATTATTTTTTTTTTAATTGAAGTAACAAGTAATATTCAAAATTTGAGAAAAGTATAGAAAATGTTTAATAGCGTTTAATATAATATTTTATTGTTGCAATTTTATGAATGACTAATTTACCATATCAACTGTTATTTTGATATCATACTCTTTAGGAACTTATGGTGCAGTTTGATATGCCTGTAATTCACATAATTTTAGATAGTTTTTAAATGGCATATATAGATAATACTGGGGTAGCCGTTTATATTTCGGGAATAGCAAACAAAAAAGAAGTTTTTATTATCGAAAATAGTTTTATTGCTTTTCAAAATATTCTTGAAAATCAATGCACTTTTGCATTCGTTTAAACCAATCCGAAAAGCATTGCTGCCACTGTGAAGGCGGTATCTCCAAAATATGGGTTTTGAAGGACTCAACTGCTTCTTCCGGCGTATAAAACCGTTGACCTCGAAATTTATTCTTCACGTGTGGGAACAAAAAGAAATCACAGAGTGCTAGATTAGGGCTGTACGGCGGATGGCTCATCAATTCAATGTTTTGCCCGGTCAAATATTCAATTGTTTGCACCGACCTGTGAGAGCTCACGTATCAATGGTGGAGAATAATCTGTCGTTTTCAGTTTGTTTTCCTTGTTTCTTCAAAAACTTTGGCAAACAAATAGTTGTGTACCATTCGTAATTGACTGTTCTACAACTCTCTTAAGGCACGGTTGCAACGTGACTGGTTTTTCCGAAAAAACAGGCTACTATTTGTTTTGATGTACTTCGAGCGCGAACAACTTTTGTTGATTTTGGCCCATCTTGGAATACCCACACGCTCAACTGCGGTTTACTATCGGGCTCAGATGACTTTTTATAAATGATCTTTGAAGCACCGCTATTGTATTTTTTGTGTATTTCTTGGCACCATTCGATGCCAGTCCTTTTTTGTGCGGTTGTCAAATTTTGTGGTATCCAACGTGAAGATAGCTTCTTAACGGCTAAATGTTCATGCAGGATCTTATTCACGCTGGTGTTACGAATACCTAGAGATGTCTCAATCTCACAGTATGTCACATGACGGCCTTGCATTATTAATTCAGACACTGCATTAATGTTTTCCGACACAACAACATTTGTGGGACAACCTTAACGAAATTCATCGTTCAAAGAACGCCGTCCAAGTTTGAATTCACTATACCAACGATATACTGTAGTTTATATGGTGCTTCATCACCATATAAAAAATGCAGCTCATCGATGCATTCTTGTTGAGATAATCCACACCGAAAATTATGAAAAATAATTGCATGAAAATGTTCGCGAGTTAATTCCATTTTTTCGCTGACATAAAATTTTCAAGTTACTGTCAGCAATAGGAATAGCGACTGGATAATAAAACCGTCAAGGAAAATATATCGTCAAAAATAACAAACTTCACAATGCAAGCATTATATCGGAGGCAACAATAACAGTGTTGCCAGTTCCCGAAATATAAACGATATAAACGGTTACTCTCGTAACACTATACTTTATGGACTCAGAAATATAAAATATGACGAAAATGCACAGTTTAGTCTTAATATATTGCTTAGTAACACTCCTCAGAATACCAGAAGTGTGTAACTCGTCAAAAATTCCAGACTATGTAACATTAGCTTAACTACGCCTTACTTAGCAATTAGCTGTATTTATATTCATATGTCTGTAACTTCTTTAGTTTTTCTTGATTCTTTAAGTTTGTTTGTTTTTATTTAGTTTCTTAATTTACTTTTAACTTTCGTATATATAACACTGTTGTTCGACTGTGTATGATTGGTTAAACCAGCGATACATACTTTATTAGCATATGAACTAATACGCAATTGCTTGATGTAGTTATAAATAAAAGTATCCCAGCTGACGCCAGCCGAACTCGTACTATGCGAAGGTAAAGCCATCTCTACAAGTAACACTACATCGAGAAATGTAACTTTCCAAGTTAATAGTAGCGTGCTTAATGATTTAAAACAACTTTACGGTTGGATTAACACTTTATCAGTTTTTAACGCCTTTTATATATATATATATATTATTATATATACATACATACATAAATTTTTCTTTTGTAAAGAAATGTATTATACTCTTTATAAACTTTATCTGCTTTGCTTGCAGATGAATCACCGTGATATATCTTTAACCAGGTAATTCGAAAATAAAGAACGATTTACCAACATAGTAGTATCATTACATATGGCATTTTCTTATGTTGAATTTAAAATGGAGTGAATACATATATTTTAATTAAACTTGTAACACTATAAAACTGAAATAGGTAAATCGGCAATACAGAAGGTATTAAAATTTATTATCTTTTAACATTCATTTGTTACAATCATTACGTACTATTAAAATTCTTTGTGATGATGTAAATAATGTTACACTATGGTGTCAATATTTTAATGTCTATTTTCTACAGTAACGAGTCACGATTTTATAATAAGATGGGGAATCTTCATAAGTGTCGTTACTGGGGACTTCAGAATGTTACTGGGTGCGTGAAACTCGTTTTTAAGTAATATTTGGTACGAATTGTTTAATAGAAATATGATTGATCCATATTTATTTGGAGGAACTTAAATTTTTTACACAATTACCTTCCTAAGTTACTTGAAATTACCATTGCATTGTTTCTGGCGCGCTTCCCTTCACAGCACCAGTATGATTGGAAAGTATTTAAATTACGTGTATCTTAATAAAGAGATAGATTGGTACTGGTGGTCCTAATCAATGACCAGTCTGTTCATGTAAATCTCTGCGAGTTTCTATAAATAATAATAATAATATTTTCCCTTTCCTAAGATTTTTCACTATCATGTAGAATAATTTTTGATTTGTTTTACTGTCTTGCATTTTAATTTTTTTTTAATATGTTTTATCTCATTTCACTACTGGTTTTGTTTTCTATTATTTGTTATCATATACCGTGCATTCATTTTACCTCGCTACGAAAACTGTACCACATTATATTCGGGTCTAGCTGCCGAATACCGATCAGAATGTAAAGTGGTGAGGCGCGAGTCATTTGAATACGACTATAACTGACTACTGATCGTACTAGCTGCAGCCCCACCACTAATTTGACTGTAGGCGTATCGATATCGTATTAACGGCCATTCGTGGTTTGTATTTGGGAGAGTGTGTTACGGTAAGACCTTAAAATTCAAATATTTTTTAAATAATATTACTTTGATAATGTATACATTGGATGAAAAAATTCAAATGATAACATGGGCTTTGAAAGGTAATTTTTTACGGCGTATCCAGCGCCTTTTCTCTGAAAAGTATGTAGATCGCCCCTTTCCTGCATTAACAACAATATCATTAGTAGTTAAAAAGTTTAAATCAGAAGGTTGCATTTTGGGATGTAAATGTCATAAAATACGGAGAATAAATAACGATAAAGAAATGCAGGAAGTCATGGTGTGCGCAATGGTCGAAAAAAAATCCAATATTACTATATCTAAAATATCAGAAGAGATAGGTATTAGCGTGGGTAAAGTTCATAAGATATTAAAAAAAAATAAATACACATCCTATAAATACCAAACTCATCAGGAAATTTTTCATGCTGATCAACACCGCAGAATGGAATTTTGTGAAACTGTAATAGAACGTGTAAATGCGAATGAACACTTCATTGAGACTATCGTGTTTACCGATATATAAAAACTTTGTAAAAACACCGTACCGAAAAGAAAACAATTAAATTTTATGGAGTTAGTTTTCTTTTTCACTCTAAAACTAATATTTAAAACATTAAATGTTATAACAAACCTTGTATGTACGGACAATTGATTGTGTTAACATTACATAAGTACATATGTATATATGCAGATGATAGGATATTGTCGAAACCCAGCCTGTTTAAACTGCAGGTGGACAATTACATTCATATAGACCCAGTAGTAGCCCCATCCCTACGACTCTGTTTCAAAAATATTTTTGATAAATTTTTGTTGACTCATACGTCTGGCAAAGTAAAGCATACTTAATATAGGTAAAGCACAGCCCGATACAGATAATACAACAAATAAGAAAACTAGCACTAACATAGTGAGATTCTGTGGACAGCTTTAGTCATGATCAATGTAAAAGACCTAGTCCAGGGAAATTACTTGTACAGACGGATGTAAACTTGCGGGACACAATTGCCTCATCTAAATATTAGATGGTGTTACAGTATTCTGTTTACTATACTACCCTATAGAGTGCACTAAAATGATTAAAACTGTACTTTCGGTCTAATTTTCAAATAATTTGGCGATTAATTATAATTTATAATAAATGTTAGAAGTGCCCAACATTGTCGCGTAAACGTAAATTAATTTTTAGATTTAGAACAAATTGTCGTAATTACGAAGTCAATTGTTCTAAGTATTACTTTTTACTTGATCAAGTACATAAAAGTTCATTGATTGGGGAGGTCACAAACCTTTACTCATTGTACACTGTTTAAATAAGCCATGCTGACAATGCTGCTTCACCGATATATCGACCTCACTATGATTTTATCGCACGATATGGCTGTAATATAAATTATTTGGTTCGTAACTGTACTGGAACTCTGTTTAGGGAATGATATTAGTGGTCTGTTATTTGCCAGTCAGTGTTCCTAGTTTGTAAGTATATTTATTATCATTTTTTTTCGTTCTCTTGTGTTTAATTGAATATTAAAAACGAATTATCATACAAATTATTTGTAAAGTGTCTAATAACAGTTGTGTTCAATAATTCGCACAAAAAGCATACTTGTCTTGAACGAAATACAATTCAGAATGTAATATATGCAGCAATTCCACTATCTCTATGAAGCTGCGTTTTCAATGTTTTCTATATCTGCACGATCGCCATAAATTCCTCTACATTCTAAAGATTTCTAAGTGGCATGCATTGTCTTGTTGGAAATATCTTAGCGATTAATCATCATATATTGCAAATGATTTTTTACAAAATAAATGAACGGTATTTTTTTACAATAATTGTTTCATTCATAAATATAAGACCTATAATTGTTCGTCATGTGATTGCCTACCACACACCCAATTTTTATAATTTTGGCTATTATCTTACTCTGATAAATCAGACCAAGATTTATCCATGAAAAATGTCAAATTTAAAATTTTATTACCATTTAAGTAATTATTGAACCAGTTACTGTGAACTATTCTTGATTCGACATCATGATACCGTTTTGGTGCAACGGAAACTTTTTATGCGTATATGTGAAGTTTATTTTTAAATACCCATAAACAGCTTGTCACAGATGTTACTGAAAATAATTTAATTTCCTTAGGTGACTGAGTTTTGTTAAAATTATTCATTCCTTCTGACAAATTTAGTGATAGTGTTTTAATCTGAATCACATGCTTTTATTTTGAATTTTTTAACTTTATCGAACCGAACATCCTCTATTTACCAGTAGACTTATCTATTGATTTTCCTTTGCAAATGCACTATTTGTTCTCAAAACGTATATTTAATTGTGCCAACCAAACATAATATTTACTGTGAGAAACAGTTTGGTAAATTAAAATACGATTGCAGTTAATAAACTCATGATCTATTAGCATTGTTCGTTACATTGCCGTGTAAATGAATCATTAAGTAGACACCATCGTTATACAATATAGTCTATATAAATAACATTTTTTGGTAACACGGTCTGTAAATAATAAATAACGGGTTCTTAAAAGAACTGCTCAAAAATTTGCAATAAAGTATAAATGACGACAAGTGTTAATCATTCAATATTTATGTACGAAGTAACTAACCAATGATATCTGTCATAGTAAAGGTGTTTCAAATTTCGCGGTTTTTTTTTTAAGAATAAATAAAACATAATTTGCATTCACTTTCAAGAACTTTTTATTGGTAGTTGAAGTATCAGTTACGACATTTATATGTGAAAAATAATATCTGCCAAATGGCCTCCTCTTGCAGCTCCACAGACGTCCACTCTTTTATTAAAATTTTCAAGGATATTTTGACATAATTGAGGCTCTGTCTCACCAATGACACGAATAATTTCATCTTTTAAGTCAGGAATTGATTGGGGATTGCTTTTATAAACCTTACTTTTCACATAACTCCAAAGAAAATAGTCTAACGGTGTCAAATCACATGATCTTGGTGGCCAATTAACATCACCGTTTCTTGAGATTACACGTCCAGGAAATTTTTCTCTCAATAAATCAATTGATTCGTGCGCAAAGTGAGGTGTAGCGCCATCCTGTTGAAACCACATATCCTCTAGATCAATATTCATTAATTCAGGCCACAAAAATTCGGTTATCATTCGATGATATCAATCACCATTGACAGTTACAGCTTCACCAGCAGCATTTTCAAAGAAGTAAGGTCCAATTACACCACCTGACCTAAATGCACACCAAACAGTAACTTGTTTAGGATGCATAGGTTTCTCATGAATAATTCGTGGATTTTCCTCACCCCAGATACTGAAACACCCTTCATAATACTTAAAATTGGCACCAACTTTTGAAATTTATTACTGACAACCATGGCCTATTGATTTAAAATATTCATTTACGAAAAAGTGTAAGCAATATATAAAGAAAATAATATATTTTTCAGTAACATTTTTTACTACCCACTTAATATCAGTAAATGTTTTTTATTTTAAAATATAATGAGAACGTTAAAAAAAACTTCATATCTAAGTTTGGTTTTCATTTAATCAAATTTACATTTGGTCACCACAGAAATAAACATCCAGTATTTGTAGGTATTTTTATAAACCTAAAAATTTGATTAAAATCAAAGTGGATTAGAAAATATTTAATTTTGTGAAAATTAGTGCAAATTTTTCTATAATTCTAAAATTAACATTTTTTTCTATTTTCAGATATTAACAAAGGTGGTATACTAAGCTTATTAGAAAGCAATGTAAATAGAAATAAATCTCTTAGTAAATATCCAGTGACCATATCAGAATTAAATTTTTTTGATGAAAACTTTAATACTGAAGTTATAAACGCATTACCAAATGTGAAAATAATTTTAGCAGCTGATGGTAAGTATTAAAAAAAATATGAAGTAGAAAGAATGGAAAGCCCTAATTAAATGAATGTATTGAGTATCAGTGAAATTAAATTAAAATTACAATTACACAACTACAAACAAATGACAAATACAATAACAAATGGCTTTGTTGAGATTGGTTGCAGTGGATAATTAAATAAATGCAAACCGGTTTACTTTCACGCCAAACGTAATTTAAGCATTAAAAAATAAATGAAATCCGGCACTTTTCCAATATTTTCTCCTCATTGATCTAAACGTTTATCGTCATCTCGTTTCTACCTTCTCTGAGTTGATAATGCTGATGCTCAACTATTTGTTTTCATAATAAATAATTTTTTTCATGTGATTTTTTAGTTTTTATAATGCATGAAATCATTATTAATCTTATCGTTTTAACACAGAAGTTATGTTGTTTTTTTATTCTTCATTATAAAGCAATTTTCCACTAATAGACGACTACGCAAATTTCGTTTTATAAAACTATTCCGGTTACTTTTTAGACAGATGGTATACAATAAACATACTATATACTACTACTATTGGCTCTAGAATATCGACTGATTAATTTTTTCCAAAAAAAATTAGACTATTACATATATTTATTATTGGACAGCATTTAATTATATAAAATTTAGCGATACTGTTTTAAAGAAAAAATTGCAAATGCACGACGCGATACTTTTTCTACAACTACACCTTTTAATCACAACATACCTATGTACATTTTAGTTATTTGTACAATATGACATGTCAATTGAGACAAACTGTCAATTCATATATTATAGAATATATCAGAGCACACAGCAAAGTTACATAATCGTGTGCAAAGTATTTACACTGCGCACTTTGAGATGCTTTGCAAATCGTAATTGATGCAAAACACTTGTTTTTAGCGTAGATACTTCATTAGTTAAGCGCTAACAAAGCTATTTTTCAACTATTTGAAACTTCGCGAAATTACAAAGTTTTGAAAACAGTAGTGAGAGTAGTGATAGTGTGAACATGTTGCCTGTATATTAATGGCCCTAATGATATGCACATAAATTAATTATCTGTACCAATCGAACAATACCGATGCTGAGTATTAAAGATTTGTGAGTTGCTGATATAACTTTTTTTAAGTATTTGTAGCTGATCTTTATTTCGCGAATACCCATTCCATAGTAAATGATTATTTTGTCAATTAATTTTAACGCTAATTTGTCTTTTCTGTCATATTTTCCTTTTTGCTACGTTCCGTAAACGAGACATTCTTTTTGCATCTAGAAACGTTATACAAGGGTAGCCGTTTATATTTCGGGAATAGCAAACCAAAAAAAAATTTTATTATCGGAAATAATTTTAGTGCTTTTCAAAATATTCTCCTTCAAAATCAGTGCACTTTTGCATTCGTTTAAACCAATCCGAAAAACATTGCTGCCACTGTGTTGGCAGTATCTCCAAAATATGAGTTTTGAATGCCTCAACTGCCTCTTCTAATAATACAAAGGTTCTAGCTTCTTTCCTGATATGCAGGACCAAATCATAATAATTCGAGAATTTAACTATTCCATTCATGGAAACGTTTGTCTGAATGTGAACATAAATAAAATAATGATTCATACCCCTCTTCCCAACCGTGAGGTTTTTAGACTGTTTCGCTTAATGTAATCTCATTTTCTTCATCCTCTCGGTCAATTTTCGCTTACCGGCGATTATACTTTTTCTCCTCGCATAATCAAGATTTCGATATTTTGATGTTTTCTGCTTCTAAGATGCGTAGCACCTCTCTAATAGGTCGCTGTCGATTTTCTGATGACCTTTTAACAATTAATCTATCTCCACTTCTTGTCTTTTTCTTTCTTCCACAATGAATCCTACCGCTTGAATTGGATGGTAGGTTTTCTGCAATTAACTTTGCCGCCCTGTCCACTGTTTGACTTTGACAAGAAACACGTTCCCTTCTCGCCATTTCTTGATGAGAATCGTTCCTAGTTTTTAATAATCTCTATTGCTGCCTTTTTTGCATTGGTAATATCGTTGCGTTTCGCCATTGCGACCCCCACACAGCACACAAACAAAACTAAAATAACTCAAAATTTTGACTGATTATAATATTTCCCAAATTCGATATCTCCAATAAAACTTCCATTTTACACATAGAACGCTGCACTCGGAATGGCGAAAAGCAGGTGAAAGAACCCGCTACAATATGTTTAATTCCCAGAAAGGTGTTTAGTGGAGGTTAGAATATTGAGGAATTTATAGTTGCTATAAGGGATTATCGCCAATACTATAAAAGAAAATATTTTAGGAACAGAAAATATGATATTCTCTCTAGTTATGAAATAGCTCTAAATATTTCTAAGAAATGCGAGTGTCCCTAATTTAAGTGTGCGATATATACGATTTACATTGAGAACTTTTAATATTAAATTTTATACACTTTAAACTATGATTAAAGTTAAAAAAAATTATTTTTAAATGTTCGTTGTCAAACCTCGTAAATTGTCTTTATTAACTGCAATAAATCATAATTATCTACATCGTTACAATCTTTTCAATTTAGTTTATAGAAAAACGAGTCGATTGTTTTCCATTCTTCTAATTACTATTTTTAATTAATTATTGACTGCATTATTTATGACATTTTCATTTCAGTAATTTACGATAACGACATTACGCTTGCACTAGTAAATACAACACGAAAATTATTATTGGCTGCTCCAGAAAGTAGTGCTTATATTGCTTTGGAGAAACGATATATTTTTCTACTGTCAGAATGCAACACTTGTGCTCCATGCTATGAATATTTTTTGGAATGTTTACAGCAATACCAGGATATTAAAGCTGAAGAAATAGAGATTAATTTTCCACAATATTTCGTATATGACAGAGTGAAAGAATTAGTAATGTGGAAAATTAATTTAAATCAATAACTTATTTCTGTAATATAATAATGTTGGAATGTTTATTAAATTTTCATAGACAATTTTTAAGAACTATTTAATGTTCTGATATTCTATCTATACAAACCATTAAGGAAAATTTTTAAAGCAGGCCACTACGCTATATATTTTACTATACATATAAAACAGTAAATATAAAAAATACAATTCTTAAAATGCGTTTATCATAAAGAGATAGTGACAGTTCCATAAATATATTAAGAGCACTTAAATATGTAATTTTTTACAAAACAAACAATTATTTTTTTAACCAAGCCGACATATAATCATCCTCAATTTTTCTTTTACCAAATAATGTAGTTAAACAATGGCCTCTTCTCATTTCCTTGTTTCTAATCTGCTGTTCTAACTCCTTCTTTAGAGGTTCCGTGCTTTCTCCTACAACTTCATCACCTGTTATATATACAACCGTTACTTCATTAGTAAATTCTACAGTTTTTACATTTTTAGGATGATACGGTTGATATTCATAATTTTGTACATATCCATCAGATTCTATAGTATTTATATTATCAATATTTCCTGAGATGTCGTCATTTCTAACTTCGTCTCCAGAGGTATGATCTTTATTGCTATGAGCAGATAAATTTGGGTCTGCTTGAGTTTTCTCATATTTCCGTCTCTGAAAAATATTTAAATGTATGTATATGAAACGAGATTTTGCTAAATTTATTATAACGTAACTTCTTTTTTGTAAATTGAAACAGTGTGCTGCTTCACATAAAATTCTGACTTTTATTTATTATACTGAACACATTTCACATTATTCAGTCTTACTATATTACATGAATTTGTTTGAAATTAACAGCGTATTTTTTCGTTTATATATGTACAAAAACGAAGATATTGCGAATGGTTAAATGGTCTGGAAGCAAAGCATCGAACATCTCCGTAACAACGTAATTGATTTTTTTTCAAATTTACAATTTGATTATTGTTAAAGCGGGGATATTGGGTCTATAAGTTTAATCGCACTACAGATAATTTTAATTGCACAATGATATTAAAGAGATTATTTATTTTCATGGCAAATTTATTTATAAAATACTAAATTAACATACAATTCAAGCAATTAACATTAATCTGAATAATATTATAATAAGTTAGCTTAAATTTTACTTTCGCCAAAGTAACCACCCCTAGCTGCGATCACGGCTTTACAAACACGTGGTATTCGTTCAACTAGTCGGTCTAGATATTCCTCATCGATAGAGTTCCATGCATTCCGCAACTTACCCCAAAGATCTGTCTTGCTATTGTGCGACCAATTTCATTTGGCCGTCGAAAAAAATGTGAACTAGTACACGAAACTCTTTACATCTCACCTCCTTAACCTATATATTCAGCTGAAGTACAGTCAAGTACAATATCATATCTATTTTGATCTATTTGTTGTTTAAGTTTATAGGTTAGTTTGGTGTTTCTTGTAATTTCGTTAGTATATAGAGTTTCTTTTTTGTTTCCATTTTCATTCTGTTTCGTTTTTTTATTCAGTATTAACTGTCCTTTTCAGGGCTAAAACGTTTTTTGTCTGATTTCCAGGTCAGTAATGTTAATTTAAGTGTTGCTATCATGTGTGTTAGATATAATTTATTTTTAGATATATTACAAATATGAAAGAGAAAATTCGAGCAGAGTGAACTGCTCATATTGCTGCAGAATTTTATAACATTTTGCGAGAGCGAAAGGCGACCAAAAAATATTCATTTTCCGTTGGCCAGGTTATAATTCGTGTGTCAGCAATGACAGGAAAATCCGACAGAACAATTCGCCGAATTAAGCAGACGCTTTGTAAAAAGGAAAATGAAGCACCTCAGGCCGAACCACAATCTTCATCAATGGATATTGCTTGTTCAAGCTCCATCAAAAGGTCTCCTCGTATTTTGCTAGATGATGCAGACAGGTATAAAAATACTAACTTGTGTGAGTATTTATTATATCATTGTTTTTCTGTTGTAGATGTGTACTTTGCAATAAAATTAATTCATTATATGTAGTTGATAAAACCGTGCCAACTCTAAATATCCTACATGCGTTCATGGTGAATGAAACCCAATTCAAAGGTTCAAAAGAAACATTACGGAAACTATTAGCTGATATAAAAGACCCCTTGTATATTTAGACAGAAGCTATGTACATCAAAATTATACTGTTTCGAAGTGTTGGCAAGGTCCTGACGAACATGGAGTTTTGAAAAAAGACAGGGCAGGTCAAAGATAGATAATTGCTCATTGCGGAGGTAGTATGGGTTTTATTCAAAATGGTTTACTTTTATTTAAATCGAAAACGAAAAGTGGTGATTATCATGATGAAATGAATTTTGAAAACTTTTCAGTGGTTTAAAACGCAAGTGGTTCCACATTTACCAAACAATGCGATAATCATTATGTATAATGCACCCTACCACTCAGTGCAAGTACATAGGCCCCCTACCTCTTCATCAAAGAAAGGTGACATACTTTCTTGGCTACAATCGGTGACCATACCATACCATCCATATAAGTTAAAATCCGAACTATTAGAAATTGTTAGAAGGTACAAACCAATGCCATAATATGTCATCGATGAGTATGCTAAATCCAAGGCTCCTAGTGTATTACACCTTCCTCCGTATCATTGTAATTTGAATCCCTTAGAGCTAATTTGGAGTATGGTTAAGAAAAAAATAGCCTCACACAATATTGGAACTACAAATATGGAAAAACTCATTCACGAAGCAGTAAATCAAATGACTCCGGAGTAGAATGCAACCACATTGACAAAATTAGAAAAGACTATATGACAAAAGATTTGTTGTTTGACAAAGAAGAAGAAAGATTTACTATTCACCTGAGTGCATCGGACAGTGATACTTCATATAGTGATTCTGAATAAAAATGTTTAAAAAACGTATGTTTCTATAATATATGAATAGCATAATTATATTCTATTTTGTAATGTAATCAATGAATGTGTAAATAGAGTATAGTATTGTCATTTTTAATTTTACCCCTTAATTTCCATAATGGTTACTACTTTTTGATTATATAGACAACTAAGCAAAAAGCCTTTGTTGTATAATCTAATAGGTTGCAGTGATAACCTTACATTCACACGTCAAACTTTTGAATTAAGCGTTACAAATTTTTTTTCTCGGAGTGTATCATTTAAATCGATCGTGCTGCTTGACAGGCCAAATTGGATTGGTCGCACTATAGTAGGAGGTATTTTACGCACTTCACGATCCAAACAGTCCCATAACAGCTCTATCGGATTGCAGTCCGAACTTTGGAGTGGCCATATCATTAATGTGAGGATTCCTCTTTCAGTTTGTTCGGCGAAAAATCTTTGCTGTGTGTTTGGGGTCGTTATCTTGCTGATAAACACCCAGGACCCATTAGCTCTATCGTTGACGGAAGACCATGCTCTTGCAATATACCCAAATAGACTTCTTTTGTCATTCTTTCTGTGATTTGCACCGATTTTCCGATGTGCCCACCTCCAAAGCAACCCAAAACCATCACATTTCCACCACCATGTTTCACTGTCTTAACCACAAATTCATCTAATATTCTCTGCCCGACACAACGACGAACAAAAGTTCGGCGTTTATTTCCAAAAATTTCAAATTTGGATTCATCTGTCCATAAGACTTGTTTCCATTCTTCGACAGTCCAGTACCTGTGTGTTTTCGCTCAGGTCAATCTTTTTTGTTTATGTTGTGCAGACAGACGTGGTTTTTTTACTGCTACTCGATCTTAAGTCCAGCTTCAGCTAAACAGCGTTTGGTTGTTACGCTAACCGTGGCTTCGTGGTATACGTTATATTGTGCTGCTATTTCCGGGGCTGTAAGGCGACGATTGCGCAAGGACATTAATTTCAGATATTCATCTCTTTTAGTAGTTATCATCGGCCGTCTACTGCGTTTTCGGGCCCCGAGTTGGCCAGTTTCTGCCATTCTCTTTATAGTTTATAGTTATAGACACAATACTCGGAAACTTTTAGTTTTTGGGAGATTGCTCTATTAGAAAGTTTTGCTTCGTGCAAAGCAATAATTCTTGCCCTTTGTTCAAGAGTTAGTTGCTTTTAAACACAATTTAAAAAAATAAGTTTACTCGATAGCACTTACTGACACGTCATTAATAACGTGAATACTGAGTATTCACTGTGTAATAGACATAAAATATACCCTTACAAGCGCCCAAATATCAGGTAAAAACTGGCAATTACATCCACGTAATAAACCATATAATGAACAATTCCGAATAAGGGATAATCTCCATGATACCCTCAGTATATTTCTTACCTGAGTATTATTTCCTGAAATAGAAAATAAGGCGTTCATTCGTTTATGCAAAATACTTCGGTTAAACAATGTGCAAATATGTAAAATGATTTTAGTTTGGATAAAATTTCAATATGTTAACTTAAATATTTTATTTCCTTCTCCAATTAAAATTATCTGTAGTTCGATTAAACTTATAGACGGTAGTGTATATCAGGCGTTAAAATGTCAAAAGTGCGTACATCATAAAACATACGAAAGGCGTAAAATAAATACCGCAATACAGTATGAATTAGTAATAAACAACATATTTTCTGTTATTATTGTTGTTAAACATTAACCTAAGAGACGAGGATTAATAATCTGAATTTACTCGTTAAATGATGTTCGTCGGGTTGTAAAAATCTTCTTGTATAGAAAGAACGATCGTTCGGTTCTATTGATGTAATATTTGCGCATTTAAAATGTTCTTTGAACTAAGTTAACGTGTTTGTAGAAGAACTACTACTGCAATTTGGCCAGATTTGAATTTTTTCGTAATAATTATAATAATAATAACTTTATCGCAATTAATTGTACAGAAGAAAAAAAATGCAATTGTCGTGACAGATATATTACATATGTGTCAAAACATATTCTTACACATCATATTATTGCTGTAGAGAACTACGATTTATATTATATATTCAAATATACTGTATGGTTCTATGTCAATTAAGAAATCGCGAACTCTTGTTTTAAATACTAAGAATACCTTAATTTTTTTAAACGATTATTAATAAATTTAATGGAAGAGTAGCGAAGTCCACTCTCTATCAAGGTTAGGTGGTGTTTGGGATAATAGTAATTAGTCTTATGCCTTGTGAAAGAATCATGAACAGCGCTGTATTCTTCAAATAGGTCTCTATGTTTGTAGGCAAAAAGTAGGACCTTGAATATATAAATTCCAAAAATAGTTAACAAAAAAATGTTTTCTGAATATGCACTACATGATTGATTAAAATTCACGTTATGTATTATTCTCAGAATTCTTTTTTGTATTATGAAAATAAGATTCAAATCAGTACTGCTACCCCAAACAGCAATGCCATACCTTACTCTGGAATAAAAGCATCCAAAGTATATTATTCGTAACGCTTGTTCACAAACGAGTTTCCTCAAGCCACGAATTCCAAAACATATATTTGAAAGGATTTTAGATAAATTATGGATATAATCCTTCCATTTTAGAAACTGATCGACCGTAATTTGACAATATCAGCACGCGGATTGCCCTCAAAAATTGCTCTGTTTACATACATATATATGTATATCAAGTCTAAAATTTGTAGTAAAATATTTCTAGATTAGTAGTAATACTTTGTTTTCATTCCTGCAGATTTTCCACCCTCCATACATTTATCTAATGTCAATATATTAAATGTCGCTCGAAGTTTGTTTGGTTGTTGCGATTTGATATTCACTTTTGCATTTTAAAACTAACCTTTAACTATTCATAACTAAGAGATAAATAACAAATATAATTAATAAAGTACATAGTTGGGTTCGCTAAATGTACAATGTTACCAAATTAAAAATTGGTAGTGTCAACCCAGGACAATTTGGAAATCATTTAGCATATTTTTACAATGTTCTCACAGTGGTTGTATAATTTCATTCCATAAAAATTACGTTCTAAGATCGCCTTTTGATTTAAAATCAAAAACCTGTGGGCTGTTCCGTGATGACAGGTCTTTTATGATCAGAGCACCAAGTTACACAATGGCAATAATATGAGCAGAAATAGATGGTAATTAATGTTCTTAAAACTTTTCATTGTAATCTCAATTAGTCTATTGCCTTTCTAACAGATTTTACCCACATTATTTTGACGGTATAGACTCAGGATGTTTTTTTATTATTATTATTATTATTAGTATGTATTTTGAACAAAATATCGCCTAAAATGCTGCAGTACCAAACTTTTGATATTTTTTGAATAAATGTGGAATAAAACAACATCTCAAGAAGGTCTTCAATAATCTCCATTAGTTAATATTATAATATCAAGTTTTTAATTAGAATCATAATACTGTTTAGATAAACAAAAGGCCGTTGCCTAAATCAGGCACACAAACTCATATAATATATTAAAATTTTATTACCTTGTTTTCTTTTTTATTTTTCCTTCCAAGCTTATCCCAAGGGTCCCATGCTAATACTTTTGACACAGAGTTCATTGTTTTACTACTTCCAATTTGTGATTCTGAACAAGGTGATTCATTTAACATAACTTTTTCTGTAGATGGAAAATGAGTCGACTTCGAATTAGCAATTTCACACTAAAATTGTTACAATTACTTGATAATTAATTAAGTCAAATAGTCCACCACACCTTGTTACACCTAGTTGTAAGCAAGTTCTCCAAACTATCTTTAGCTCGCAACCAGTCTGATTTAAAAAGGTTATCCTCAGATGAGTTAGGTGACAATGTTAGATTCTCCAAATTTGATACTAAACTGGTAGCATCCTGAAACGCAAACAATTTATCAAAAAAGTAAGTACGTCGTAATATCAAAACTATGACGCTAATATATTTTTCATTGTTGCTCCAATCTTTAAGATATCTATTTTCTAAAAAAATTCTACCTGCTATTGAGATTAGTATGAAAAAAACAATATTTAAACAATCTAGTTAAATAACTTCGAAGACACACCATGTGGCAATCTGTCAAAACTCAAACACTCGGACAGAATTGATATATATATATATATATATATATATATATATATATATATATATGTATATATATATGTATGTATATATGGCCAATGATTTTTTATAGGTAATTTAAAAAATTGCATTAAATTCTGGCCAGATACATATATATAAATGGTGTTTTTTTTTGAAGCCGGAGAACTTTTAATTGAAATAAAACACAGCAAAATGTTTTTAATATCCAATAAATTAGCTTTATTTAAAAGATAATTTTATGGCATAAATGTTTGAACATGATTTCATGCATGTGGCCGTGGCGGCTGGCGCGTACATGGTGTAATCTGCAGGTCCAATTTTCACACTCTTCGCAGTAAATCAGGCTATATTTCGGCAATAACGCGTCGAATGTTGGCGTCCAAATGCTTAATTGTTTCAGGTTTATGAAATTAATTGTATCGCACGCTGTGTGCCATGTGGCACCGTCCTGCTGAAACCACATGTCTGCAACATTAATGCCTTGTAATTAAGGCACGAAAAAGTTAGTAGTCATATCTCTGTACCGCTCACCGTTGACTGTAACGTTCTGACCATGATCATTTTTGAAGACATACAGAGCAATAATTTCACCGGCACATAAGCGCTCCAAACGGTGACTTTTTTGGACGTAATGGTGTTTCGATAATGGCTTATGGATTATCATCGCTCCAAATGCGACAATTCCGCTTATTGACATTGCCGTTTAACCAAAAGGGTGCTTCATCACTGAATAAAATTTTCAAATCAAGTTGTGGATCAATAGCAATGTTTCTTTCGGCCCATTCATCAAATGTACGACGCGAACAATGATCGTGTGGCTGCAATTCCTGTACAAATTGAATCTTGTAATCACATAAATCAAGATCTTTACGCAAAATTTTCCATAAAGTGGATGAACACAAGCTTAATTGTTGAAGACTATTGACGCATTTGGATCATCAACACTACGCTGCACACCATCAATCGCTTGTTGTGTGCGCACTGTACGGCGTGTTACGGGATGCGTATTATCGTCTAGAGTAAACGTATTGCGAAAACTATCCATAGTTTCTCGAATTAATCGCTCTAATGGAGGATTATCAGCACCATAAAATGCACGTAATGCTCGATTAGTTTCTCGAATTGAACCATGTTTTTCGAAATAAATTTAAACAATTTGCAAATGTTGCTCTGGCGTGAGTCTATTCATAATGAATTGCCAAACGAATCTAACTTCAAAACAACCGAGTACTATCAAATCGGCTGTCACAGAAGACAGTATTGCCAATTTAAAGTTCTCCGCCTCCACAAAAAAATACACTTTATATATGGCCAAACAAATGCGGATGACCTTCAAGTAGAGCGACTATGTGATTCATTCTGAAATTCGAAAAAGATGTACGGTCGTTAGTTAGGGCACACAAAGCCATCATATTCGAAAATGTGCTATAGAATTTAATGCAATTTTTTAAATTACCTATAAAAAATCATTGCGGTGGAATTGAAAAGAGGAATTATGTAAAATTGTATTAATCAGATAATACCAATACTTTACCTTTTTAACATTTCTTCATTAGAATTTTTAAATTAAAATACATATGGCAATTTAGTACAATAAGGCTGCATGAAATTATAATTGAGTTTCTCAGTATGATTCATTCGTCAACATTTATATTTTTAAAAGCTCGCGAACATGCTTTCATACTTTAAAAAATTTTAATTTCATCACTATTGTTATTTAGCACAGTGCTCTTAACTAAGTAATAATATTCATAGCCTCACCTATTATATAGCGTGTTTCAAAAAGAATTTCATGCATATTACAAAGTATTATTTTGTCCAAACTATCGATTGTTGCGCCTCGGCTCGGCTATTGGAGAAACGAAAACATAGTCTAGTTTATTTAATAGCCGCTAGATGTTAGTTGTCTTCCGTTTTTCTTGGTAACCGTCATATGTTTAAAATGGCTACTCCGCAGCAGAAATCAATTTGTGTTCTCGAGTTTGCGAAGTGCAAAGACGTTTCAGGTGGAGCTACCAAATTGATCCTCCGAATGAGTGGAACATTCGCAGATGGTATCGACAGTTTGTAGATACAGGATGTGTATGTAAAGGAAAGAGTCCTGACCGCCCTTGTGTTTCTGAAGAAAATGTTGCACGAATTCAAACTGCTTTCCAACGTAATCCTTCAAAATCAACTCGTCGTGCCAGTCGGGAGTTACACAACTGCCTACAACAACAATTTGACGTATTTTGAGACATCGGTTAGTTATAAAGCCGTATAAATTACAGTTGTTACAAGCTCTGCGTCCTGACGACGAAACGAAAACGTGTGGCATTTTGTAACGAGATTCATGATGCTATTGACAAGGATAACACTTTCGCACAATGCATCGTGTTCAGTGATGAAGCGATTTTCCATGTTAGTAGTCGGGTAAACAAACACAATGTTTGAATTTGGAGTCTACAGAACACACATGCAGCCAACGAACATGTACGAGATTCGCATAAAATCAATGTTTTGTGCGATATCCCGATCATCTATTTACGGCCCATTCTTCTTTGATGGAAACACAGTTAACGGTCAGCAGTATCTCGCTATGTTACAAAACTGGTTGTTTCCGAGGCTGTACGAAGACAACTTCATTTTTCAACAAGACGGGACAGCCCCTCACTAGAGTCGCTAAGTACGTGAATATCTGAATGAAACTCTACCGAACCGTTGGATTGGTCGTCAAGGAGCTGGCGACTTAGCATGTCTCAGTTGGGCTCCACGGTCACCGGATTTGACACCCTGTGACTTCTTCCTGTTGGGTTTCGTTAAAGACAACATTTATCTACCACCGCTCCCACAGAACCTGGAAGAGTTGAAGAACCGGATCCGTACTGCCATTACATCAGTGACAAAGGACATGCTTATCCCGAGTATGGGTGGAATTTGAGTATCGGTGTGATATTGTTCGTGTCGCTGATGGAGGACATATTGAACATCTGTAGTCTGAACTTAAGAGGTTTGTAAATATGTGTGTAAAGTTTCATATTCGTATGTCTTAAAGTTTAATAAATATATCCATTCGAAATACGCATGTATATTCTTTTTGAAACACCCTATATATTCAATTAATCGTATATTCTCATCAGCGTAATTTTATTATGTTTACTTTTAGTTTTTCTGGTTATTAAAGCATGGTAAATATCTACTAATTTACGTCAATACGAGGATGGTTCCAGAAGTACCCGACCCAATAAAGAAAACAAACATTTTTGAAAAAAATTTATTTTTCAACATAATCTCCTTTCAGCTCTATACACTTTTCCCATCGATGTTCAATAAGCCCGATACCCTTGTTCCTCAAAATAGCCATTAACTGCCGACATCACTTCTGCATCAGCGGCCGTTTTTGCTTGATTTCTTCGCTCAAACGTTGCAATAAGTTCGCACAATACTTGCCGTTGATAGTTTTGTCTTTTTCAAGATAGTCAATGAAAATTGTTCCACGCGTATCCAAAAAAGCGATGCCATGACCTTGTCTACAGATGAAACGGTATTTACCTTCTTTGGAATCGGTTATCCCTTTTGAGTCCATTGTTTTGATTGTTCTTTTGTCTCGGGTGTGAAGTGATGGACCCAAGTTTCATCCATGGTGATGAAACGGTGCAAAAATTCTGCTTTGTTGCTGTGAAACTTCCCTAAACACTCAATTGAAACATCTTCAGGACACTGGTTTTGCTCGAGTGTGAGCAAACGCGCCACCCATCTTGCACACAGCTTTCTCATGTCCAAATTTTCAGATAATATGCGATGTACCGCACTTTTTGAAATGCCTACTATGTCTGCTAGCTTGCGCGCTTTCAGTCGACCATCATCCAGTACCGCTTTGTGGATTTTCTTCACCATTTCTGGAGTCGTCATCTCATTTGATCGACCACTGCGATGCTCGTCTTGGCCACTCGTACGGTCTCGTTTAAACTCTGCCACCCAATATTTCACTGTTGTAAACGAAGGAGCAGACTCACCCAGAGTAGAATCCAGTTCAACTTTTATATCGGTTGGGTCATGGCCTTTCAAATAAAAGTATTGTGTCACGTAACGATCACCAATTTTCTCCATTTTCTTTCAAAATCACTGAAAACGTTCACTGTTGATGGCTGCCAAACAAATACTAAACAACGTGGCGTCTTCAAACTTGAAACATATGCTTTATAAATTGTGTAGTTTCTAATACAGTGATATTTTTCAGATAATTGCCGCCATCTCTAGGTCAGGCCAGGTACTTATGGGACCACCCTCGTAAAAGAAGTATCACAGTACTGTTGACTCAACTAAATAAAGATGAACATAATTATAACCTTATTTATTAATTTTGTTTCATAACCAGTGAATGATAACTAATGTTTTAAAATAGTTATATTAGGTTGAAATAGGAATAATTCATTGTATAGCTGAAAGATAAGCTTAACACTCTTGAACGATTGCGAAAGTTGCTAGATCAATGTTTTTCTGACGAGGATTACATACTATATTTCCGCTGATCGTTCAAAAATAAATAAAAATTAAATTTTGCTTAATTTTGAAAAAAGCAGGACTTATTCGTAAGTAAATGTCGCATTATTCCTTGGTGTCTTCGAAAATTTAACCTAATAAGTAAGTAAAAAAATTGTGAGTGATGATAAATTTTCATTTTCTAGAACTCCTCCAAAGCTAACGGAGGTAGTAAATACTGCACTAGAATTACTACCAATAGAAAAAAATACGAATATGCATATAAGTGTTATAGACTATCCCAAGAATAAAAATACGAGTTCTTTCAACGAAAATATATAGTGGCGTAATTCCTAGATCTGAAATGAAATCTTCGGTGCTAATGTTGATCGGACTGCCTGATCAGCGCTCACTCCAGAGAAGATGGAAGCGATAGCATTAAAACAACGAGCAAGTAACGGTTTATTAGAACCTGGAAATCAAGATTCTTTTTTGGATTATAAAAACTTTCCCATTCGACAGACTGTGCCCAGGCCATTATATTATAATTTAATACTGAATAAGAAAGCGACAAGTAAACGAGATTTCACCAAAAAAAACATTTAACATGGCGGTGCCAAACTAGTGGTTTGGGGATGACTTTCCTAATGAAATCGGGCCCACATAGAAAATAGACAGCGTAAATATGTTAAATTACTCGACCAGATAATGTTACCATACGTAGATAAATATGCCATTAAAATGGATCTTCCAGTAGAACAATGATCTTAAACACTCAAGCAGAGCAGCAAAACAGTAGTTTCCAGAAAATAAGGTTAACATTATGGAGTGGCCTGCCAAATTTTCAAAACTCAACCCTATTGAGAACTTGTGGATAAACATTAAAAACACTAAACCAACAAAAACACAAGAACTATGGAAAGTAATTCAGGCATCGTGGTTTGAGAAATGAGTAGAACGTTACCAATAGTTACTTGACGCAGTAATACGTCGTTGTCAAGCTTTTATAGCAAATAAAGCACATTCAACTAAATACTAATAGTATTGTAAATTACGTTTTATTAAATTCAATTAGTTATATTTTTCAATTTTTCAATTTTCAATTAGTTATATTTTTCAATTTTTCAATTTTCAATTAGTTATATTTTTAATTAGTGTAGAAGTTTGTTTGTACCATTTTTTTATTAAACACCAATCGAATTGTCATTATTATTTAGTTGAAGTAGTAAATATATTGGTAAAAGTATATTTTTTTATATAATATATTAGTAACATATAACAACAAAATGATATCAAATCTTAAGTTTTAATCATTACTCATATTTTTCATAATTTTTTAATATTTTGGACTGCTGCTATTTTATTGAATACAACTGTACTTGCATTATTCCACAAAAATAAATACGTATAGAAATTTGACCTCATGAAATGTGGAACACTTACATACATAGGTTAGAATACATACATTCTGTAATCGCCAGGAGAGATGGTGAGTAGTGAAATTGCATCACAGTCGCTTTTAAAAATGTAGATTCATCTATTTTGGCAAATCACCTAGATTGCAAGTGTCTGTCCGCTCTAGCAACTTCGTTACCGACATGCGAAATAGACGAGTTCTCGTTTTGTCGTTCAGAATATTCAATACATTCGCGTGTTATACGATAGAGGGAGGCAATGGGTTTTCACAATTATATCAATTAATTAAAAGCTGTAAGGATGAATATATCACGTATAAATACAATGAACTTCTGCAATGCGAAGAACACACAGTTTTGAGGCTTCCACCGTATAAGTCCGATCTCAATTCTATAGAGTTGATCTAGACTACGGTCAAAAACAATGTCGCAGTACGGAGTGTAAGTTTCAAGATAGAAAATATTTGTAAAAGAAGAATTTTCAAGAATATGGGAACATGTAACTAATATAGTAGATAAAAATTTTAAGTCATAAATATTAATTGATGAAACGACAGCGTCTCATTATTAATGTAAATAATGATAGTAACTGGGACGACGACAACTTGAATTCCCAAGAAAATTTAATATTTATTTATTTCTATGGCAAAACTTAATTCCCTTTCCACATATTATTGTAAGAAATTTATTACATTATATTGTGTATTACATTATATTATTATTAGTAAATGAATAGACTATTTATTAACCAAATTAACCATTGTTTCTCTCTCTGTGTGTGTCTATTGGTATGTGTGTGTGTTGGTATGTGTGCGTGGTCTATTGGCGTGTGTGTATATTATGTCTGTGTGCGCGTTTGTGTATACAATATACAAATGTTTTTGTATATGTGTACCGTCTAATTGATTTCACAATAAGTTTCTACTATTTTAAAAACATTCCTTGCTTATTAAATATTAGATGTGACAACAAAAACTGTTTTTAAGATACTAAAGAATGTGTAAACAATGAAGGTAAAAAGTATCTTTTATCTTAAGTAGGCTTTAATTGCATTGCGATATACCTAATTTGAATAAATAAAAATATTAAGTAAATACTTGAAATAGGGAATTAATACAACTGTGTACTCGTTTGTTGATACTGATACATGTTGGTACTATAGGTAGTAGAATCGTTGTAACTGTTCCGGCTTAATTGCTACTATAATCTACAGAATCTATGCAGGCAAACATTGAAACAATTATATCGCTGTATTCATTATTACACTCATCTACTTATATCGGGCGGTTGTAGAATGTTGTGCTAAAAATACAAGCGTTAGTAATATGAGTTATTAATTATTATTTACGTAAGTAGCACTGAAAAAGTGAAATTAAAAATAATAATAAATTTACACCCATAAAGCTAATAAGATAATTATTTCAAATTAACGTTTATTTTATTAATCCTGTTCCATATTAAACGAACTTAATACCTAATAATTAAGTTGTAAATTATGAGAAAATTTGAAATTACAAAAAATTTGCATCAGGGTTTAAATATGTATTTTAAAAATGAGTAGATACATTATGTATTATAAATAAACGGCAATAGTATTCAACATAAACACAAATAAATGGGGAACGAATGCATACATTTTGTTTCACCGGAAATCATATCAGAGGAAAAACTTGTCAGTTATTGAATCTGTCTATGAATATTAACTTCTATAACTAAAGATAAAAAGTATTGGATACTTTTCTAAGTCGGTAACCGTTAATTTGGATCACAACGGATAACGAATACTAAGTATCGAATAAATACTTGATTTACACAATCACTTTCGAACACGCCAGTGCAGATTAAACAGAGACAAATAGTATTACAAACTTTGACTGGTGTGTCCGTTTAAGTTGCACTAGCGTGTTCCATCTACTGATTGTGTTATAATTACCAAGAGCTATAGTCACAGTACGTTCAGTGTTATAAGCCAGATATTTTTCCAAACATCGATGTCGACATGTATCGAAATTTAAATGTTGAGCCCTGATTGCTATTGCTATTAAATGTACATTACCTCGTAGATATTGCCGCTTATAACAATGTTTTCTTAACATTTTTTTAGGTGGTTTGTATAAGATTTGAGGCACTTGAGTAGTAGATAATATCCTCACACCAAAGATCTGTGATATTAATGAGGCATAGTGATGACTCTCTTTCGCTAAGTGTTTGTTGTATTTATATTTCACCACGTAATAATATTGTATTTTACTAATTTCATTTTGAAAAATACCTGAAAGACTCATGTGTCGACTAGCCCAACGATATTTTTCTAATGTATGATTGTTATTTGTTCAATATTGATTCACAGCCTATTAGTTACAAACAACCCGGTGCCAAAGATTATAATAATTAAGTTTGTGTCGATGCGTTTTTTTATTCAAGGTTATCCTAACACACCCTTTTACAGAATCACATATATCATACATACGTAACTTAAACCTATCTTGACCAACAATCACACCACATTGATGATAGTTTTATTCACTGTCAACGCTATTTTGTTCCCGAAAATGACCAACGTAAAGTGCTTGAATTCTTCTAGCGTTGCTTATATACATATAATAAATTTGCAACATAAAATATTGAAAATAGCTGATGTTACAAATAACATCAATAACAGTAATAATTATTTTTGTAATAGTGATTAGTGAACTAAATTGCCCAAATTTATGGATAAGATTTGCCTAATATCAAAAGAAATAACACAAACCCAAACTGACAGTCTTCCATTATTAAATATTCAACGTACCTCAGCTTATGATACGATACCAACATCTTCTGTTGTATCATTCTGATTGAAAAACTACACCGCTAACTCAACACTTATGGGGATAGATATGATTCTTCATTTATAATTATTATATGTCAAGGTATCTCAATTAGAGAAAGGAATCATGTCAACACTTTTTTGAGATTGTGAGATAACTGACCGAAGGCGATCTATTTCTCCATGACAATGGATTAGCCTACATGCTTTAGCATAAGCTTACCAATATTTTCCACTATTTATATGATATTTTGTTGATTTTATTTTAGTATTCGGCAATATTCACTATTCAATTGGCATAAAGGGACATTTTTCTGACAGACCCTAATAACTACCTTTATAGAACGTACATTTCATGTTACTCTTAATATACACTACCGGTCATATTTATTTGCCCACCCCAATTTTATGTGTTTCCTGAAATACGCATTATTTTTCGAAAATTTTGTACTATAATTATACAACAATATTATTAGTGGAAGTAATTCCATATGAATTTCTACAAAAATCTTAAATTGTTTATGATATACCGTAAAGGTGTCATAAGTTGGAAAAATACCATAAATATTATATAGGCTAATCCCTACAGTATTAACAGTTTTACCTGCATTTCCGAAAGGTATTACCAATATTGTGTTATTGTACTAACTAATTACAACATTAGGATGTGTTATTCAAAAAGGAAAATACATTTTATGTCAGTCACCGTTCATTATTGTAAATATTTTAATGCAATGCCGAAGGCGAAGGAATTATCTGTTGAAGTGCGTGCTATGATAATTGCTTATCCTCGTAGGGGTAAAAGTAATCGCGAAATTGCAAAAGAATTACGATTAAATCGCAGAACCGTTGATTATAACGTTAAAAAATTTGAAGAAAGTGGTACATTTTCCAACAAAAGAAGATCTGGACGACGCAAAGCGACGACATGTGCAGATGACCGGCATCTAATACGAATAAGTAGACACGATAGACGAAAAACAGCACCAGAAATTGCTGCTGAAATGAATAGAGCGCGTGCTAAACCAATTAGTGTGTCCACGGTACAGAGAAGGTTAAGGCAAGCGGGTTTATACGGAAGAATTGGTCAGCGAAACCCACTACTACGAAAGCAAAACAAGATAAAACGACTAAATTGGGCTAAAAAACATAAGAATTGGACGATTGATCAGTGGAATGATGTGTTGTGGACAGACAAATCGAAGTTTGAACTTTTCGGTAGTAAAAGAGAATATTCGTAAGAAGATCCGCAGGAGAAAGAGTACTGCCAGAATGTATTACGCCTACCGTAAAACATGGAGGAGGTTCAGTAATGATTTGGGGGTGTTTTGGTGGAAGATCTGTAGGCGATCTCGTCAAAATTGAGGGAATCCTAAGAAAAGAAGGCTACAAGGAAATTTTAGAAAATAACGCTGTTCCTTCAGGACTAAGGATTCTTGGCGAAAACTTTGTATTTCAACAGGACAACGATCCGAAACACACTTCTAGATTGTGTGGCGATTACTTGCGTCAACTAGAAGAGCAAGGGCAAATCTCTATAATGGTATGGCCAGCTCAAAGTCCTGATCTGAACCCAATAGAGCTTCTTTGGGAAGAATTGGACCGGAAGGTTCGAGAACGTGCTCTATCATCCACCACAGTACTGTGGAAACAACTTCAAGAAGCCTGGGCACAAATTACAGAAGATACACTGCAAAAATTAATTGAAAGGATGCCGCGGTTATGTGCCGCAATTATCAAAACTAAAGGTGGGCACATTGATGAGAGCAAAATTGAATAATAATTAATGATAAAGTTTTTATATAAGAAAAATGTAACTATTTTATGTTTATTTTACACAAAAGTAAAGCAAAGACACTGGAAAGAGTAAAACAGAATTACATGTAGAATCAGCAAAGGAAAAAGTACCCATAAAGCACGCTGCATACATCAATACCAAAAAGTCCCACTACTGGTACTACGGTACCGCGCAATTAAATTAGAGCCACTCGCATTTTTTAGAAATATTTACAGCTATTTAGTAAGTGGAGAGAAAGAATATCATATTTTCTGTTGTTAAAATATCTTCTTTTATAATACTAGTGGTAATCCCTTACAACTATAAAATTCTCAGTATTCTAACAACCACTAAACATCCTTCTCGCTATTAGACACATTACTTTTACCCGCTTTTCGCTGCGTTGTATATGTAAAGTGAAAGTTCTATTACAGATATTGAATTTGCAAAATATTATTATTCGTTTTAAAATGTTAAAATATTTTTGGTTTTTTTTTGTGTTGTGGGGATCCCCATTTTTTAATAATGATGAAACAAGAAGACTTTACTAGTGCAAAAAAGGTGACAATAGAAACTTTATTAAAAACTGGGAACCATTCTCATCGAACAAAGCAAGATAATGGGCGAAGTAGCATAAAAACTTCATGGTTGTGGATTGGGAAAAGATATGCATCATTGTTTTATTTACGTTCATAGAATTTTACACATTTTTAGCAATCTTAAAAACTGAAGGAATAGTTCCTCTTTTCACGGTTGTATTCAATGATGAATCGCGCTTAGAGGCGGTAAGAAAATTTCCGTTTCGTTAGGAGAAGACACATGAGCGTTTCCAAGAAGTTGCAGTGACTAGAATAGTTAAAAATTCCTCAACTCTTATGGTTTGATCCTGCATATCACGAAAAAAGCTAGGGCGTCTGTATTAAGCCACGGGAACAACGCACCAAGTACAGTACAAATCCGTAAAGGAATCAATACTAATTCCATATATTTGTTCTTTAAGTTCTGAAGATGATGTTTACAAATTTATGTAAGATGGTGCACCATGCCACAGAGCGAAATCAATGAAAGATGAATTTTTTCACAGCAACTTGCATGTCTTATCGTGGTCAGCTAACTCTCCAGACCTAAACCCAATTGAAAACGAATGGAATAGTTTAAAGCGGATTGTTTACTCAATTCCGAATCCGACCGTAACTGTTTTAAAACAAAGTATTAACGACCATAACTGTTTTAAAACAAAGTATTAAAGACTCTTGGTGTAGTAATCAAAATTTGAAGGAATTAGTTGCGTTATGTATCAGAGGCTTTCAGAGTTCGCATCAAGTCGTTATTTTGTCTTATTTCTTATAAAAATAAAACCAAAGAATTGAATTTATATAGTGGTCCTGATTTTATTGTGGGATACTATATATTTGATTGATAATAGATTTTCTCATAAACTCCACGCTGGCCTTGTAAATTCTTGATGTTAAGCTAGCTTATAAAATTATGTCGTAAGAGTGAGTCGAAATTAATTCCACGAGGAGGATAAGTATTGCCCATTCTCTGTGGTAAAAACTGAAAAACCACTTCCGCATTTTGTCCAAAGCAAGTTGTTAACATACAACTAGGATAGCAAACAACAGATACGTATTCCGGGTTGGGGGCAATTATTGCGATAATTTAATGTAATTATTAGTGTACGGCGTATATGCATAGTTAGTGCCCTATGTGAAGATTTAAACCATGTAGATGGTGTTCTATTTTAGGTTT
>JAVIWB010002478.1:0-319455 GCA_031893035.1 Dermolepida albohirtum
TAGGAATAAAATTTAACACTTCTCACAACGATCATCGATCAAAAATTGAATTCACACATTACGGTACAAGTTTGTATCATAGCACATTATGTTTATAAGTTAATCGTCAAGCTGTTTAATTTCAGAGAGTTTATTTATTTGTTAAGCTAAGCAGAAAATCGTTTTTGCAGGAAAGCACAAAGAGAACGCACAACCAGGACATCCACATATACGCGTACTTCTATGTTACTCGTACTTAAAACATGTGTAGTGATATTGCAGGGACTGACAATAATGAGAGATGAGTAAAGGGCCACTTAAAGATTATGACAAAAATAAGATGTCACACACTCAAACACCTTTTGTAGAGTGTTTATGATTATAATGAATATCACAATGATCAGCAACCAAGTTTACGGCACATTATGTATAATGGCGAATTGCCAACGATATTAGTCCTCGCAGTAGGTAAATAAAAGGTGCGACTTGAGCGAGTAGATGGTCTGGGTACCAGGAAGTTAAGTTGAGAGAGAAGTTGTGGACAGTCAACTTTATTGTGTATCAAATTGTATAAAAATGTTACCGAAGCCAGCACACGCCTGCATTCGAGAGAAACTGTTTCAGCTCTAGCAAGTAAGATGTTATAATCAATACCTCTGGAAGGATGTATCCCGTCCACGAAGTAACACAGAAACTTCAAAAACTTTTGCTGTACTTTTTCAACAGTAGATTCATGTACTTCGTAGCAAGGACACCACACCAAAGAGGCGTATTCCAGCCTTGGGTGGACGTATCTATGATATAAAATTATGATAATGTGAGGCTCGGAAAGTTCGTAAAATAAATCCTATAGCTTTTAAGCGCAGATCTACATAATATATTTACAATATATTTAGCAAAACTGAAACTACTACCGAAGTAAACAACAAGGTCTTTAATTCCATGACCTCGAGTAAGCACTGTATTCTCCAGAGTATAGTTGTAAATTATAGGTACACTTTTATTCCAATAAGTCACAAGTCTACATTTCGAGACGTTCATAAATAGGGTGTTCTTTGAACACCATTCGAAGATTTTACCCAGTTGTCTTTGCAGTCGAGGAAAGTCAGCTGTCATGGATATAATATTTTCAAGTCATCAGCAAAAGCGCACCTTTCGCACTCCAAAACATTGGGCAAATCTTTGAAAAAATTAGAAGTAGCATTGGTCCTATTTTGGAGCCCTGAGGCACTCCAGAAATAGCATGGAAGGTATAGTACCTGTGGCAGTGGTATATAACACTTTGGGGCCTATTATATAAATATGATCCCAAAAATGATAAAAGAGAATCAACAAAACCAAAAGATTATAATTTATGAAGTAGAACCTCATGGCTAAAACAATTAAAAGCCATAGTCAGATTTGTACAAAACATCTACTTGACCCTCAATGCCGAGAGTCGGGGACACAAACTGCGAAAAACACATTAAGTTGGAGACAGGAGATCATCCATCCATAAATCCATTCATAAAGGATTGATATCGGGCGATAATTAGCAATATTGGTTGCAGGATCTTTCTTTAAGATAGGGCATAGTTTAGAAGTTTTCCATATTTCGGGAAAGGTATTGGTCTTTAAGGCCGTGTTGAAAAAAATTGTTGGCGGATACCTTAAAGGAATCCTAGAATCACGAACTAAAAAGCTAAGCATGCAATCTTGTCCCGCCATCATTCTATCTTTAAGTTTCCCTATTGCCCTGTCAACAGCTTTTTCTGATAGAAAGGAGACACTCACAGTGGAAATGTTATTAGTTTCACAAGTGCTTCTGCAACTCTGCGTGGACATATAAACGTTTGCAAAATAATCGGCATATCTATTAACTTATAACATACGCGCCCTCCAGTTCATCCGTATTATAAAACAATGAAGTAGGTATTCTCGATTGGCCACGCTCCTTATTGATGAAACTCCAAAACATTATTGATGAAAATACTGACAACTTGACTCTGGCTAGATATACACTGTGTGCGATCTTGATCTGATTTTTTACCGTAAGCCTTAATCTTGTATACAGGAACCATCAGAGGCCATCAAGCAAAGAATAGTATGATATGATGATATGATAAAGAATAGATATAAAAACGAGAGCATGCGTCATCAATGTTCCTAAACGAACTCAGAAATGGCCAGCCAATCGCAGACATAGCAGCATACAGACCAGTGAAATTGGCTTTCTTGATGAAGATGTTCGATTTTCAGACAATCTGGTATCATTTTACTTTTATGAAGATTATTGTATATTGATCCTAATGCTGTATAACATGTCATGATTAAAATACTGGACATTTTTATTTATCATTCCGATTAATAGTTCTCCATATTTTACGATTATAATTGGAAAATACTAAAATGGAATCCACCAACGTAGTATCAACAATCGGACTTGCCAAAATTAATTTTAATGAGGCATTCTCACGGAGTTGTTTGTCGTCAACATATGTATGTACATAAGTACCGTATAATGAACTTGAAAAATATATTTGAAATGACATACAAGAAGGCGAGACAAAATACATACTTTATTACAAAAAAACGGAAACAGTAAAATATAATAACTTAAACATGTACATCCATATTCCAATTGTTTTTATTAACATTTATGTTGTAATTAATGCTGCTAATGTTGTTATAACAAAGGATGTGGATATGAAAGGATAGAGTTTTTATTTTTTGCACGCATTCGTTTTAACTTTAAAAATAGCAATCAATAATACATATTTATAGTGTACAAAACCAAAAACAAAACACAATTTGCATTTCAAATTAATGTAAAAGTAGTGAAATAAAATGAAAACAACTTTTAGTGATTGTGTCCTTATCTTACAAGAACCTTTCCGCTCTTTCAATATTATCTTTTTTCTCAAGTGGGTGCATTTTCGACCGGGTCGCCATTAAATCTTTTAGATATGCATTTCGACGTGAGTTTCGCAAATAAAAAGGAAAAAGATGCAGCGAGTAAGTCTCCGAGATGAAATAATATTTTCTTTGTAAAATTCGAGAAGTTATCTGCGCTACAGCTGACATGTAGACACGTAAGGGGTTTATTAAAATTTATTCGTCGGGAATATTCGGGCATGTAATGTATGGTCCGGTTGTAGATTATATCTACTTGTGATATGAGTATAATAATGCAATTCTTTTAGAAACATATGTTTGCACGAATAAAACATTTCGTAGATTGTCGTAGCAACTGTTTTATTAAACAAAAATAAATAAAAAGTCGAAAGCCTATGGGTTACAAGTTAATAAAGTACGGGATTAATGAAATTTAATCAAAATTTTATTTACAAAATATTATTCCAATAATAATACGATCATTAACTAGATTTAAAATCATAAGAGCATATGTAAAATATCAATCTCATGCAGAATCCAAGTGGTCCAGGGCTCTGCATTACTTTGGAACTTTGATAATAACAAGAAACATGACATGTACAAAGGGAACTAGGAAAGTTTTGCAATACAGCTTCGTTTATTTAATTTTTTCAAAGTAATTTTCTCTACACTCAATATGCCTCTCCATCCTCCGAAACCAATCTTTAAACCAGTTCCGCCAAGTTTCACTAGGGAGTAAAGCACACTCGTTGTCCCAAGCCCGCAGAAGATTCTCATCACTGGAAAACCGCCTCGCTTTTAGCTTCATTTTCATATGCGGGAACAGTGTAAAGTCACAAGGAGCAAGATCTGGACTTTAGGGGGAGTGCTCGAGAAGTTTCAATCCTGTCGTGGCCAATATTCGGTGCAGGCTTTGGCGTGGTGAGCTGGAGCATTATCGTGATGGAGGAACCAGGTGTCTCTTGTTCTTGGCTTTGGCCGCAGGTTCTTCATAGATCCAATGACTTTAGGCAGGCACTGTTCAGTATTCCACTTAGCTGTGACTGTCTTCTGTGTGTCCAAAACGACGCGTTCCACAATTCCACTCGAACTGAAAAGTACAGCTGTCATTTTCTTCTTTACAGATCGGGATTTTCTGACAATACGGGTGTGTCTTCATCATCGAAGACCCAAACTGTGTTTTGAGCTTTGGTCGGCACATCGTAATAGTACAGCCAAGTCTCGTCACCTGTCACGATGTTGTACGCATACCGAGATTGTCCCTTACTAAACATTTTTAGCATCTCCCGGCACCAAGTCACACGTCGTGTCGTCTGCTCTTCAGTCAGTCGACGCGGCACCTCTCTCTATGTGCCGCGTCGACAAAGTTTCTTCACGTGCACATGATAATGCAGAATCGAACGAATTGCCGGTGCATTTAGGCCTGAAGTGCCCTCTATCTGTCGGTAAGTCACTCGCCTGTCCTCACCAAGCATTTTCCTCACAGTAGTAACGTTTTCCTCCGTAACCGACGTTCGTGGCCTTCCCGGCCTCTCAGCATCCTCCACACTTAAATTTCCCCTTTGGAATTCTCTATACCACCTGAATATCATTGTGCGGTGTGGACAAACTTCACCTAGTACAAAAGCCATTTCTTCGAAGCACTGATCTGTGTATAAACCACCCACGAAATTATAACGTAAAACTGCCCTTATCTCATTTCGTGACCAGGATGCCGTCGCAAGCACTTACACTCTCACTGCTAATGAATAACTGAGCCCATCGACATGGCGCGGCGGCTACTATGCACGTATGAACATGTCTCAACATGCAGCAATAAGCAGCTTCCTACGATTCATTGTTGCATCATATTGCAAAACTTTTCTAGTACCGTTTGTATGTACACAATTACATGCATTTTACGATGTAAATTAATGAAAATTTGTAATTTTTGCTTGTGACTACCTGGATGTGATGAATCTTGGATTTAGTCAGATGAGCCAGAAAATAAACGCCAGTCGTCTATTTGGGTGATCCAAGGTGGAGAAAAGCCGACCAAAACAAAAGTCATCCGTTCTCGAAGCGTCTTCAAAAAGATGGTCGCGACGTTTGTCTCGAAAGCAAATCATGTAGCAACAACTTGTTTACAAGATCAAGGAACTGTTACTGCCGATTGGTATACAATCATTTGTTTGCCGCAAGTAATCGTTAAGCTTCGAAAAACCAACCCCGAACGACGAATCATCCTCCACCAAGGTTGCACACAGCACACAAGATGATTGAATTTTTAACGCAACAAAACGTCGAATTGTTGGACCATCCTCCGTACAGTCTGGGCCTAAGTCCCAACGATTTCTTTACCTTTCCGAAAATCACAAACGGATTGCATAGTCAAAGGTTGCAATCGTCAGAAGGAGCAGTCGATGCCTTCAAAAACGCAATTTTGACTATATCAACAGAGTGGAACAACTGCTTCCAGAGTTGGTTCGAGCGCATGCAAAAGTGCATTAATCTTCGTGGAGAATACTTCGCAAAACAACGAAATCTTTAAATGCAACCTACTGCTTTATTCCAGTTTTATATGCAAAACTTAAAAAACAACCCACGTATAATGTATTATATTTTAACAGCATCTATATTCACAACTTAATTTATAGTAAATAAAACCTTACGTATGACAAAACATGTTTGTATATTCATACGTAACCAAAAGATCGGTACATTTTTCCAGTTCCGAGTAACAAAACAAATTCCACTTCATGATTGTTGCAAACAAATAAATTAACTTCTTTATTATCGTTAATTAATAAACACAGGATAGAAAACGAAATATGTATCGTCCTTTGTGTTGGATTCGACCGCCTGCCTTTCAACATGTTAGGAATCTAAAAAAGCGGATGTTCAGAAATATCAGTGATTCAGATCTCGTGTTGTGGAAATTTTATTAGTTTCTGAGGCAAATGGGCGATGATTAAATATGGTAGATCATCACTTTTGCGACCGATGGCACGTTGGTAATTGTAAACAACTATTTATTGTTTAGAGGATGCGACATGGGAAATGATTTAATCGTAATTTCCTTTTTATTTTACAAATTAAGTTTCTTATGTCATTTGTTTTCTTCATTTACGAGATGTCGGTAGACTTGATTGAAGTATATAACTTCATATACTACGCTTCGGTTAACAAAGCTTTTAATCGAAAAAATTGGATGACACGCTTTACGCCTGGGCGAATTTACAGGGAAGTCATACGACATTTGAACCGAAAGATAAAAGATTTTGTTGATTACAAATATAAGAGTGTTTTAAGGAATTTACTTTGAAATAAATTAAGATCAAATCTTCGTACTTTGGCGACTTTAGTGCTTAACTTTAATTTATTTACGTTAAATCAATCCACCGATGTGTCGACGGTCTACAACAAATTGCTTCCATTAATTGAAACATCATCGGTAAACGTATTTAAACTGAGTTCATCAAGGAACATGGCAATGTCATTAATATATAAGTTCAACAAATTCTTGCTAAAGTCCGTGTATTGGTAGCCACCTAGATTTTACTTCTATTATAGGACCACCAACATCGCAATACCTAATATTGACATATTGTATTCGATCCTGCGATTATTTCACTCTTAACGTGTAAGAAGAAATAATCAGTAACTTCTGTTACTATATAACAGAAGTTAAGTATATATGGCATTGCTACTTACACCTTATGTCTATACATAAGATGTAAGTAGCAATGCCATATATATTTATACCTATCAATTTACGCAAGTAAAGCTTCTATAATCTCGCAAAGTAGAGTCTAAAATGTAATAAAATCATGCATTAATACACAAGAAAAGAAGTTGGACATTTTCGGATCAATAGTTAATGTGTTTCCAATCACCACAGAACTTAGACTAATGCTTATTTGTTTGGGACTGGCACATAGTAAAAGATACATACTTCATCAAAAAATCCAATCAAAGTATTCCGAAGCAGAAAATAAATAATATTCAGCGACCAGCGTAGATCAAAAATAAAGCAAAAAATTTCGCATATTCAATTAGCTTTAAGTCTTCTTTGAATCTGTTCATTACTTAGTTTGTATTTCAAGGATCATGCTTAGTTAAGGACCTTAAATATTTATTTTATCATCTACTGATTACAAATTATATTCAGTTTATTAATTTCATGTGCATTTAGTTTCTTATATTCATTTAATTCTCTTATTGCATAAATTAATCATATTATATCTTTATTTGCATTTGCTTTGTATGTAGATATCTAAAATATCACATATATTCAACCAAACAGTCCGTAGCGTCAGCCCAATGTGATGATTTGCAACATTACTGTACGTGTGTCCGTCAACGCGACCATTAGCTACTATCGTCGCTATAGTCACACGATGCGCGATGATGGATAGTTAGACATATATAAAGGATATGCAGCTGGAAAAACAATGCAAAACAAAGTGCATAGCATATAACACAGAGATTTAAAACGTCGGGGGACCGTGAGTTGATTGCAATACTTTACAGACTTTGATAGGTCTTAATTTGCTAGAGTTCACCCTACCAGACGTTGATTTTTCGATACATCTTATAAGATCTAAGGAAGAATACACATGCCTGCGATCAAGCGGAATAGATCCTCATTTAAGTTAAACATATGCGTAAGCAATACATACTACTTGTAAAGACGCAACTTATGTAC
The DNA here is from genome assembly GCA_031893035.1 of Dermolepida albohirtum. Taxonomy (NCBI): domain Eukaryota; kingdom Metazoa; phylum Arthropoda; class Insecta; order Coleoptera; family Scarabaeidae; genus Dermolepida; species Dermolepida albohirtum. The sequence goes on from JAVIWB010002478.1 coordinate 7,541, forward strand.
TCTTGTCAGTCAATAAGTTATCTATGAACAATCTTACTATGTCTGGACATATGTATATATGAAGTATTATTATTCTGTGTATTTTGAAATATTAATTTAGTGTGAGTGACCTAAGTTATGTATTTATTTAGATTAATATATTTCGACCAAAGTTACTTATAGATATATAACGTTAACTAGTATTTTATTCAAAGTTGCTTATACTTTATAGTATTTTATATAGGGCGTTCTGAACTGACGCACTACCCAAAGCGGAAAGTAAGGTTTTTAGTAATCGCAAAGATAAGTCCAGTAAGAGATTATTGAGACTTGGGATCTCCTTCGACATTCACGTTTTTCAAGCTTCTGACACCTTTTCAAAAAAAAAAGAATAAAATGCCTAACTCGCACTCTCCCGCGAATGCAGTCGAAAAGTTGTACCTCTCACCTACTGTCCACTAAAACTACTTACGGGTTAAAAAGTTAACAATATCTTACCTTGCTTAATTCACAAGCGAAGCTAAGCAACCGAAGTTATATATTTTTTATATGTAAATACTTTTATTTTATTGTAATAATAATATTAAATATTTAGTATACGAGGGTAGTCCCAGAAGTACCCGACAAAAATTTTGGAAAGAAATATATTTATTTTTCAACATAATCTCCTTTCAGGTCTATACACTATTCCCAGGGATGTTTAATAAGTTCGATACCCTTTTTATAATAAGAACTGTCTTGCTCCTCAAAATAGCCATTAACTGCCAACATCACTTCTTCAGTAAGCCATTTTTTCAAGTTTGGGAAGAGAAAAATAATCCGAGGGTGCTAAATCTGACGAATAAGGTGCATCAGGTAGCAATTCAAACTATAATTCATTAATTTTGGCCATTGCAATAACGGATTTGTGAGCTGGTGCATTATCTTGATGAAACAATATTTTCTTCCTAGCCAAATACGGCCGTTTTTGCTTGATTTCTTCGCTCAAATGTGGCAATAAGTTCGCATAATATTCGCCGTTGATAGTTCTTTCTTTTTCAAGACAGTCAATGAAAATTATCCAACGCGTATCCCAAAAAACGGATATCATGACCTTGCCTGCAGATGAAACGGTCTTCGCCTTCTTTGGAGCCGGTTCTCGCTTTTGAGTCCATTGTTTTGATTGTTCTTTTGTCTCGCGTATGAAGTGATGAACCCATGTTTCATCCATGGTTATGAAACAGCACAAGAATTCTGCTTTGTTGCTGTGAAACTTCCCTAAGCACTCAATTAAAACATCTTCTCGAAACTGTTTTTGCTCGAGTGCGAGCAAACGCGGCAACCATCTTGCGCACAGCTTTCTCGTGTCCAAATTATCAGATAATATGCGATGTATCGCACTTTTTAAAATGCCTACTATATCTACTAGCTCGCGCACTTTCAGTCAACGATCATCCAGTACCGCTTTATGGGTTTTCTTCACCATTTCTGGAGTCGTCACCTCGTTTGGTCGACCACTGCGATGCTTGTCTTGGCAGGTCGTACGGCCTCGTTTAAACTCTGCTACCCAATATTTCACTGTTGTAAACGAAGGAGCAGACTCACCCAGAGTAGAATCCAGTTCAGCTTTTATATCGGTTGGACTGAGACCTTTCAAATTAAAGTATTATATCAAGTAACGATGACCGATTTTCTCCATTCTTACAAATTCACTGAAAACTACTGACGACTACCAAACGAATACTAAACAATGTGGCGTCTTCAAACTTGAAACATATGCTTTATAGATTTTGTTCTTTCTAATACAGTGATATTTTTCAAACAACTACCGTCATCTCTAGGCCAGGCCAGGTACTTATGGAACCACCCTCGTATACAGTATTTTATTCTTTACATATACACAAGTTATTCAAACCAGAGTAACGTGACAAGCATTACAAACAATTTACAAGAACATTTAATAAGCGGTAGGAGTACACTACGTTTAAAACTTCCTTGTTTAAAAGTATATAGTAGATTTTACATATTTTCCTTAGTTTAACATACAATAATTCAACAGATTATCGATCCGTGGGAGGCCTTGTATTCATTACGAGAAAAATCATCCCTTCTCATACATTTACCGTAAAAATTGTATGTCTGTAAAACATAGTTTTTACTTTAGATGTTACAAAACTTAGATAATACATACAATAAATTTTAATATTCCATAAGTACGTTTTATACATTATTTTCTACTGCTAACCTCCAATCAGAGGCCATTTAATGCCCATCGTAGGAATAAATATATAAATTACTGTAACATATAAAATGGCAGGCAATCACCGAGTACTTTAGAAGAACACAGACGTGAACAACGCGGACGTTACATTATATTAGATCATATGTTGAACGGCGGTCATAATATGGAACCACGCAATGGCACTATTCCTTTTAGATTTACGATAGCATGGGCGAGGAAAATTAGACGCGAAATTAAATACTGAAATTACAGAAGGAATTGCGGTAATTCGCTACATAGTGTTGCACTGGGAATGCACATGTATTTGCGTGAGTGTGCGTTGTATACAAAGTGCCATCGTGAGATAAGATCGGCGACTGTCACATAACTTCCATATGCTACAGAAGAAAGGACTCTGAAAATAATATTTTTTTTTATAATTAAGGTGTTATATTTCTGCCGGATATACAGAGTGCTTTAAAGCAACGTTTGAAGATTTTAAATGTTTATAGTTCGGTCGACAATGAAGTAAAAATTCTGAATAAATTTATATTTGCAAATCAACCGTTTGAGATATTATTACAATAGCATATTAAATTTGCTTTAGTGGTTTTTATTAAGGTGATTATGTATTTTTACATAAAAGTATTATAACTAACGTCCATTACGATACAAGATCTATATCTTCTTTTAAAAGAAGCGCGCAGTCCTTCAAAAAATCCTAGTCTGTCTCTCCAATTATCTGGCAACAGCGTTCTGTTCGTTGGCGCGATTGTGGAAAATCGTTTACCGGTGTTTCATACACTAAACTTTTTAAATAACCCCAGGTACTGAAATCCAACACATTTAATTCCGAAAACTTTGAAGACTATGCAATGGGAGGCTCTTGCCTTATCCCTCTTCCAGGAAATTCATTGTCCCCTAAGAGCACGCATAAAATGCGATGAAGCAGCATCTTGCATGAACCAGATATTCTATCTCAGTTTTAAATGTAAATCGTCCGAAAGTTTAGGTAGAGCACTTTCCAAAAGCTCAGGTAGAAAATATATACAAAGTGTCTTAGAAAAACCGAAACTTTTTTTAAAACAAAAACAAAAGCTTACTATTTTGGTAGAACTCATTTATTTTATTCAAAGTAGTCGCCTTTGACTTCAATACAACGTTTTGCACTGTCAATTAACATGTCGAATAAATTTTTAAGTTCATCTTTAGAGATGTCCTTCAAGATCGCTATCGACGCCTTTTTAATGGCTTCGACGTCGACATAACGCTGTCCATTCATCGGCAAATGTAGTTTGGAGAATAGACAGAAATCACAGGGGCCAAATTCGGTAAATACGGTGAATGATTGATGGTTAAAATGCTAGTTGTAGTTTTAAAATCAATGATAAGCATCGAGCGATGAGATGGTGCATTATCATGTAACAAACTCCAGCTACCATTTTCACAAGAGTGAGGGCGCACACGACGAATAAGCGCGAAAAGTCGCTTCATAACACCAAGATAATATACAGCATTGGCTGTTTGACAAGGTACAGGCCCTTTGTGCACTATGCCTTTCGAATCATAAAAATAAATAAACATTGTCTTCACTTTTGACTTCTTCAAACGACTTTTTTTTGTCTTTCTTCGTTCGGATGGTTCCATCAGAGCTTTGACGCTTGTTCTCTGGATCATATTGTAAACACCACGTCTCATCACCAGTTACAATAGAAAATCTAAAGTTTTCGTCCTTTTTTTGAGTCTTTAATCAAGTCCGTACAATGTTGAATTCAGTTAGCTTGTGTGGTACAAACATTGCACAAATCTCACTCAATCCCAAATATTGTGCTAAAATACAATGAATTGAATCTTTGGAAATATTTAATTCCATTCCTACGTATCGCAATGAGGAATTCGGCTCATTTCTGATAAATACACGCACAAGTACGTTGTTACTTTCCGTAACCACAGATTTTTTGCACCAGCATATTCGTCATTTATGTCCGTACGACCGTCTTTAAATCGTTCATACTACTGATACACACTCGTACGTGATAAGCGCGTCATGATTTAACGATTTTTAAACAGAACTTGATATTTTCTCATTATTCAAAATTCATTTTTCGACCAATGCCAAATACGCACTGTTATTTTATGAGCAATTTCGCTGTTTCTAATGATGTCATAATATTTTGACATAACATTGGTGAAATATCTACCTACGCATATTTTTTTAATCGATGGCGCACTAAAAATTACTATTTTAAAAAAGTTCGGTTTTCTCTGTGGCAGAATGCTTAAAACCTGTTAAACGTTGGGCAAACGAAACGGTTCAAGCAACTGGTCCTCTATTGTGTCTAACCAGATTTTTACAGAGAAACGTTACTGGCTTCAACGGTAGCTTGAAAATTTTCGTCACACCAAACGTGATTGTTGTGGAAATTAAATATTCTATTGTCAATAAATCCTGCTTCATGAGTAAAAAGAATGCTAACAGCGAAATCTAGGCATTCAGTAACTGCTCGCAAAAATCACTCACAGAATGTACTTCTCACTTGATAATCCGGAGCAGTAAGGCCTTGTACCTGTTGAATATTGCAGAGGCAGAGAAACTGCTGGTGAAGAGTTCTCCAAACTATCTAACTCAAAATTCTTCTAACATTTATTTCGGGATTTTCGTCGATAATATTCAAAATTTCTTCTTCTATCTCTGCTGTACATGCTGATCTTCGCTGTCCGGTATCATGAAACCTCTTCTTAAATGAACCAGTTTCTCTTAGTTGTTGAAACACCATCTGAAACAACTCATGCGTTTGCCGATCGAGCAACTATAAATTGCATGAGACTTAAACAAACACCACATGTTTACTCTGTGTTTTAAATTTAGCGATAGTTTATTTAAATGAAACTATGGAAAATAATAGTAAAAATTGTTTATATAAAAATCAATAATGTACATACCTTAAAAATACTGTACGGCTTAAAAGTAGTAATAGAAAACACATTCAGTGTGAGGAAAATCGAATAAACATATTTGTAAAAGTCTCTCTTTTATTTGAAAAATATCTGTTATATTTTAATTTTCGTCATATGTATAAATCTTTGTATGCATGTAAATGGTGAACAGTTTGCACAGTTTCTATGACATCTTTGTTGCTTAAATTAATGTTAAAGTTTTTGTGAAACTTAATACGAATTATTAAAATACAAATTTCGCAAAACGATCTTCTTCTGGGCTTCCGGTCTGGAACCGCGTCACTGGTATAACTGCCGACGTTTCGTACCCACTCGTATGGGACATCTTCAGGGCTCAACTACTGATACTGTATGTCACACTGAAACTGTTTCAGTGCTGGAAGCCCAGAAGAAGATAGTATGGACCACGACCGCGGAAGTCTACGTACCAAATTCGCAAAACGAGTTATATCGAGACCTCCTTTTTTATAGAAAATAAGTTTGGCAATCTAAATTTATACTTAAAGCCCTTTTCTTCCACTGGTGTAGAAATTTGCAATATGCAATTATTAAAAAACATGACTTGTACGTGCATAAATTGATATTAATCATAATTTTTGACATGTTTTTTGTCTCATAAAACTATGTCAACATATCAAGCTTTAGTAAAATAGTCGTTTTAAATTTAAAATAGAAACAGTTTAGTTTTTTTTTTTGGAGCGGCGAGGGTGCTACACTACTGATACAAAATAAAACCCTTAAATGTCTAAGAGTTATCCTCGATCGTACTCTCCCTTATAAAAAAAGCCACCTTCCCCAACCCGCAGCAAAACTTAGCACGCGAAATATTATGTTTCACAAACTATGTGGCACTACATAAGAGTCGTCTGCTGGCACTATGCGTTTTTCAGCGCTGGGTCTAGTTTACTCTGCTGCCAAGTATTGCGCTACGGCCTAGCTAAATAGCTGCCATACAAGAAAGATCGAGACGCAACCTTAGCGAAAGATGGAAAGAAGAACGGCAAGCGAAAAAGCCGGATACAAATAATAAAATTACCATGAGAAATCTGATAGAAAAATATAATATGTATCATATCCGGAGCAATCAAGTCAACCCTCACTCAATGGTTGCCTATGTTGAGCCATATTCCATCTTCTCCCCTTCTCTGAAAATAATCTTGACTAAGTAAAAGTTAACAGAATTATTTTATGTAAAAATACAATAACACCTTTATAAAAACCACAAAAGCAAATTTAGTCTGCTATTGCAATAAAATCGCTGTTATCTCGTAAACTGTTGATCTGTGAATATATGGTATATATTTTTACCTTATTTTCAACCGTACTACGTGCCTTTAAAATCCTTAAACATCATTTTAAAACATCCTGTATTACATTGATACAAAATATTTTTATGTAAAATGATATAAAATTCATCGAATTGAAAGTCGTTTTAACACAATTAACAAATTAACTGTAAGGTCACATTATCATAAAAGTAACATGATGTACATAAGTGTGTTGACTAATTTCTAATTAACACCGTATTATGAACGGTTTCCTCAATAATTACCTCATAATTTGCCGAAAATAGAAAACGTTTAGCATTGCTATTAAAGCATTAAGTCTTTTGTAATCCGCCAACAACAGACAATTTACATATACCGGATTAAATTGAATGTAAAATGTATTACTTTTGAGCAAACGTCACGGTAGTATACCCGGCCAGCAATTATGCAGTTCTTTTTTTCTTCTTCGGTTCTACCGCAGAACTTTCGACCCACACAAAATGAACGACCTACATATCGCTTTTTTTCTCTTAGATCTGACATTGAATTTATTCAAATCTCTCCATTGCTTTTAATTGATTAACATTTGTGCCTGTTGTACACGAAATTAATGGGTGTTCCATGCACTACACACATTGATGTAAACAGAACCTCATGAACGGAAAATATTCTCAATTTTGGTGACACTAGACAAGATTGTAGAGTAGTTGAAATAATTCTTCACATATTTTTTTATAGTAGTCGATATTTTCTACACTTTAAGAAATGAAAACACATAAGAAATCAATGATTTTTTTGTTCCTAGGTTATAACTCTACCGAACGAAGATAAAGATATGTAGGTGAAAACATATTACATATAATTATGCACGATGTGAAGCTGAAAAAATCTGATTTTAACCGCTTTTCACGTCGTACACATCCATAATGCAGAAATTTTAGAAAAAATCTCTGCTCTCCGGTAAGAGTTAAACTCGAAAACTTATTCTAACTGCATATGTTTTCACCCTTAGACCACATAGAACGATGGGTTTGAATCTTTTAACATGCCATAAATTGCATTATGGAAACAAATATTAAACGAAACCCACGATAGGTTTTAAATGGATATAATTATGCGCTTTCACGATGTGAAACTGAGAAATTCTAATTTTAACCACTTTTACATCGTATATATGAAACAGTAATTTTTGAAAAAGTTCCTGCTCTCCGTGCGAGACACTAACACGCGATCTCATGCTAACCGCCCTTGGACCACAGAGAATTGTGAATTCGAGTCTTCTAACGTGTCATAAATGTGAAAACATATTATTTTCAGTCAAGCAGCACACATATAAACTTCCAAAAGTTCACTATTAACATGCACGCTTAAAAAATCTGCTCTAGACGGTCTTTCAACTGCATGTATATTATTTGATAGCTACATGACCCAACGCAAAGAAGGCACAAATTCGACGGAATCTTTACCATTCTGTAGTATCATCTTTTATCAGATTAAATATAACAGTATAGAGCTACCTGTATATTGATCCGTGTTTGGCAGCATGCCGAACTGGGCGTCTGGTGCGAGTTGCAAACAGTACTTTTATCTGAAAGTCTTAACACCAACTGGAATAAAAATAGAGTTGGATTATGTTAGCTCTTTCGTTTTGAATGATTCGAACTGGGTTTCCGAATCTAAATGTAATAGTGTGAGCACAAAGGTTGAACTCAGCAATGAACGTCCAAAAACGGCTGATGCCCCAGATATGATTGAAAAACTCCACCATAACGTATTGGATGACTGTCGAATAAAACTGCGTGAGATAGTGAATATCTCAAGTGACAGTATGCATATAATTTTACCTGAAGAATTGTTAATGAAAGAATACTCGGCAAAGAGCAGTCAACACAGAAATAATGGACACGCAGAGGTTAGCCGCTGCTAAAGAAAGCAAAAGCAGTTTTGTCAGCAGAACAGATTATGGCAGCAGTGTTTTGGAATCCTTCTGAAATTATCTTTCGTCAACTACTTAGGAAAAGGCAAAACAATAAATGGTAAGTATTATGCCAATTTGTTGCAACAATTAAACGATATAATCCAAGAAAAATTCCGTTATTTGATAAAAAAGAAAGTGGTTTTCCGTCAGAGTAACGCATCTGCTGACAAGTCTGTAATTACCATGGCCAAAATTCATGAATTAGTATTTCATTCCCCTAATTCGCTATATTTCGCTCCCACTGAGACAGATGTTCGGCCAATTCCGAGGTAACCGCTTCTGAAAATAACGACTTCAAGGACTTGGATTCACCGATCTAGAAAATGACGGTGTTACTATCGTTGGAATAAGTATATTGCGCGAACAGAAGGCTATATTGCAGGGTAAAAGGCTTTTTGTCCTAAACCTTGCTTTATCTTTGTTGTCCTTGGCCTCGTAATTAGCGTACAGCCTCGTATTCTATCTCCCTTAGTGGAATGGTTGCCGGTCTTCTACAAAGACTATTTCTAATTATTTAAACAAACATCTTAAACATCCATACTTGATATAGTTATGACATTTAAAGTTATAGCTTTCTTCGTAGTTTCTTTCAGCTTTTTTTACATGGTTCCTTTGGTTGAATAGACGTTCAGTACCATGCCATCCCAGATTTTTCTCTCAGACATGTTGCATATTTCTGCCAGTTCAACCAATTCTTCTTATTCAATTATGGGTGCATCTGTTCTCCAATATATTTTTTTCATCCACATTCTCGTCATACTTGAATATGCAGCCCTTTATTCTTTGGTTTTCATTATCGATTTTCTCTTTGTTAGAATTTATTTATTTGTATTGTGACAAGTCTTTTTCAGTGCTAACCTGATAACGACAATAGGTGAATTGCCAAAACGTCAGATTACATAAATCTTCCTGACGATAGAACTAGTCCAAATGACTAAAATATGTATGTATATGTCTCTACTAAAAACTTATATCATCAAAATATACTACACCAATATTATTTAACATTAGAAATTATTGTTTTACATTATAAATTCAAGTACTCTGTCAAAGTATGACATTATATATCTAATAAAATATCTACTACACATATATGTGTAGTAGATATTTAAGTATGACATAGTAAGCACATGGAGGTAAAACTCAACACACACAGCCTTGTCCATATCAGTCAGTGTTTACAACTGACTGAAACCCAACAAAATCCGTTGCACGTTTGTCAAAAAGTTGATTGTCAGAAATGAAGGTTATATAATAAACAACATTGGCCCAAAAACTGATCCTTGTGGCACTTCGAACTTGATACTATGGTCACTTCATGTTACATTATCCAGTTGGACATTTAACCCTGTCTCACATAGATAACAATGATTTACCTCTAACATCCGAGAAATGAAATATCAGATCAAAAAACAGTCTCACCAATATTGATCGATATTATCATTATTTATCAATCTAAAATATCGTAGAACTTCATCGCAACACACTGTGACCGAATTATACTCAACTAAAAACAGCTGCGAGAAATGATCTCCATATTATATTCTTTGACTGCGCAAATCCATTTAATAAAAGTAACACTATGTAATCTGTAGTCCATAGCTGTTGTGAAAACTTTCATTTTTATTTATAAATATTCTTGTTGGTTAATTTATAGTCAAGATTTAATAACATACAGAAACATATCTCTCTCTTAGTACTCGTGTTAGAAAATCTGTATTTGGATTGCCAAAAAAAACAATGTTGTCAGCTGATTAATTTCCTCTAACCAAAACCGAAGAAAACCTATCAAGAAAATCTTTCAAGCTCCCAAATTTCCATTAGTACGCTATTAATAAGCAATATTTCCTGCTGCATGATCTAAATATAATATAAGAGCATTCAAGAGATAAATCTAATAATTTTTTTCAGAATATTCATGACTAGAGCAAAGAATGTTATTGCTTGTCATTGTTAGAAAACCACATGTATACAAGCACTTCTTACATATTTCGCAACGACGTTATAATTATCAAATGAAAAGGTACTTAACGTCTGGGTGCTATATCAATTCTCAGTTTCCAGTACACAAAACGTATGTAATTTGATTCATTTTAATCATAGCTCCCTTTACATTCACATGGTTTATTCGTATATTACTGCTAACACTTAAGTCATCATCAATGCAAATATCAAAAGCATTAATATTTACATTTTGTGGTCATAAATTTGAATTAGTTGCAATGCCTATTGTGGAAGAGAAACTTTAAATGATAAATGAAATGTCTGGAGGCCTAGTTTAATTTTTCATATTTTACTGTCTTAATTTTTTGGGTAAATGTTTGACTATATCATCAGTTTCTATTTGAGGATCTAAATTACCTACATAATAGTGCGCGTATCTGTTGGTTTTTTTATTTTTGTATTTGTATAAATACTGGTAATTCGTTAGCAGCGTCTTTTAAATTAAGTAAAAGTTCGCATTCAGCGTAATTTGTGATGCATATCTATCAGGCGTATTTGTTATTGTAATCGGTCTATTACTTTTGCTGCAAAGGAATTTTTGGTTCTATTTTTTTATCGAAAGAAGTTTGGTTATTTTTCAAAGTATTCACTAACGTTGCGTTTTCAATTTTTAGTGAATCAACTCTTCTAAACGATGGATTTTATTAACCAAAGTGTCTACTATCAAAGTTACGTTTTTTATTGTTCCTGCTGTTCAAAGTAATTGAATAACGCACACGTTTTTGAATATACAATATTTCGGTAAGTTTAATATCTTTACTTTTCTCAAATTAGATTCTGCTGCTCTACTTTTCGTAATTACATGCACACTTAACATATCTCTACTGTTAATTACTGTATAATCAAAGTAACTTTTAACGAAGACTGTAGTAGATTAAATTAAACAATTAAGGTTAATATAACTCCTTGCTACATCAATGTTCGTATTTCGTATGCGCATTTCGACAATAAAGTTGTCATCATCAGCAGATAATTAATCACAGTATCGCACCTGGAACCACAGTGAAATCCGCACAAAGATAAATTCCTTTCTAAATTTACACTGTCGAAAGCCAAACGCACAGTGTGTGGATTTTATGGCAGATAAGGCGATGTTTTCCATGTGGTTTACAAACGTAAGGTTCTCATAAAATAAAACTCCAAGGTCTCTGACCAAGATGATCCGTGTTAATAAAGTAGCGCACAATAAATATTCGTTTTTCATTGAATTTAGCTTCCTTGAATATGTCGTAATCATACATTTAGTTAAACTTAACTGTAAACAGTTACTCTTGCACTAATCATTAATTATAACTAGTTGATTTTGCAAGAAGACGTAATCATTGATATCTTAGATTGAGGCCAAAAATGTTTAAATCATCAACAAAATGCAACTTAAGTGATGTCAAATCATTAATATATGTATATTCAAAATAGAAGCAGTTCCAAATTTAAGTGCTGAGTCATACCTAAGGTACGTAAAAATGATAAGAAGTATGCCCATTATAAAACACAAATTGTTTCATTGTGAAATAAAAATATGTATTTAAGATAATATAGAGAGCAATACTAACTTATGATTGAATATGTTGGATGATAAACAAAAAAAGTGAAGACCCAATATCTGATCTGAAGTATTTACGAAGAGTTAATGTTTTATCAGAAAAGATAAGGTAAGAAGTGAGAATGTGACAAAATATCTGAAGATAAAACTCGATTATGAACTAAATTGGCGAGAAGCCAGGATATGTATAGAGAGTGGAAGAAGAAAGATCCTTTAGAAGAATATTCGAAGCCAAAACGATGTATGAAGAGGAAGATGAAGACCAGGAATCTTGACCGAACCATATAAAAATGCAATTATGAATTAAAAAACTTCAACAGCGCCTCACAATACGTTCGCAACCTACTGTGCGAAGTGGACTAAATTAGAAACTGTTGATCGTTTTTCAATATGTTGATTTGGTGATATTAGATTATAATTATCGTAGACAGAAGGCACTCTAGTTAAAATTGCTTCACTAGTACATTTTTGTAATCTTTTACTAGCCAATAACAATGAGAATTACGGTTGAAAAGGTTCCAGTGTCGTACTACAACATTGACAACAAATTGATCTCGGCCACATATAACCACAACTCTTTATTATACAATTCGTATTTAAAATTATCTTCTATTTAATGGCAATTGTTATTGTAATGTTAATTGAGTTGATATTTTCATTTAGGATTGTATGCACCCCAAAATTGATGAAGTTCTTTTTTAACAAATGCAACAAATGTTAAATTACAAACGGTTAACATAAATTAAACCAAAAATAAAGTCAAAGGGGAGTATATTGAATGGGATAATATTAAAATTATGAAAGAAAAACTTATGAAAGATTTTATAGCATTAATTAGTTTTTTATAACCACACCTCGTATGTATGCACATCAACTTAACTATTTTCTTATTATAAACAAATAGAGAATTATACTTGTTACATTCATTAAAAAAATGGAAAATTATACGTTTCACCATTAGCGTATCAAACTCCTGGACGTTAATTTATTAGGACTTTCCTCAAAAGCTTCAATTAAAGAAAGAAATTCCAACATCGTCCGCAACATCCTCAATTTACCCGCACACCATGATGGAACTTGATCGGTGTTCAGATAGTCCAATGTCATTAGCATATTGTGCATGTTGGTAATTGATATGCATACTTCTACTGTTTTCGAACAGAGAAACTAGAGAAAGAACAACGAGGGGACTTTGATAAATAGACAAGAGATGCGAAATAATCGGATAACATTTACATAATTCCATCAGAACCATTATCACGCGTAACCGAACGAGATTAAATGCAAAAATAAAGAACACTCTATACCAACACACTCTCACCTATCACATACATATATATTCATATACATACATATTTATATACTAAGACGTTTCTGTAAGTTATTGAGTGATATTTCTTTTAAATACGCCTTAATGATTAAAATAAAAGCATATGAAATGTGAAAATATATAAGAGATTTGAACACATGTAAATTCCGGATGGTGTGTGGAAGATGTGTCGATTCGATAGATAAGCTGAGATCGAAACAGTTTATAGAGTTGCAATTAAGTAGCATAATTTTCATTTATTTTGTTGTTAGTGAAGTGTTAATAAATTTCTGCACTGTGGCGGCATAAATGAACAGTTGTTCTTGGTATTTACAATAAGTAAGGAAGAATAATTATGAATAAAACAAGTATCAGGTTTAATAACGTCTCAGAATATTCCACAACCATGGAAACTAACAACACTCACTGGATAACACTTTTGCCAGATGTCGTTGGGTGATAATGATTTAAAATGTTATAGTATAAGATTTTTACGCTTTTTTTTATATGGAATGGCAACGAGGCATTAGTTTTGTTTACTTTTAAATTACTCCTTTGTTCAAGAAATCCTTTAAACTAAAGGGTGTTTCAAATTTCGGGGTTTTTTTTAAAGAATAAATAAAACACATAATTTGCATTCACTTTCAAAAACTTTTTATTGGTAATTCAAGTATCAGTTATGACATTTATACGAGAAAAATAATATCTGCCAAATGGCCTCCTCTTGCACCTCCACAGACGTCCACACTTTTGTTAAAATTTTCAATGACATTTTGACATAATTGAAGCTCTGTCTCACCAAAGACATGGTTTTATAAACCTGACTTTTCACATAACCCCATAGGAAATAGTCTAACGGTGTCAAGTCACATGATTTTGGTGGCCAATTAACATCACCGTTTCTTGAGATTACACGTCCAGGAAATTTTTCTCTCAATAAATCAATTGATTCGTGTGCAAAGTGAGGTATAGCGCCATCCTCTTGAATCCACATATCCTCTAGATCAATGTTCATTAATTCAGGCCACAAAAATTCGGTTATCATCCGAATATATCTATCACCATTGACTGCTAGAGTTTCACCAGCAGTATTTTCAAAGAAGTATGGTCTAATTTCACCACCTGACCATAATGCACATCAAACAGTAACTCGTTTAGCATGCATAATTTTCTCATGAATAATTCGTTGATTTTCCTTACCTCAAATATGGCAATTTTGTTTATTAACATAGCCACCAAGTTCAAAACGTGCCTCATCAAAAAATATTATTTGTTGAGAAAAATCAGCTGGTTGTTCATTGAGGAAATTTACAAATGAACGACGTTCTAAATGATCTAATGGCTTCAGTTCCTGTTTTATTTGAACCTTATATGCCTTCAAAGCTAAATCCTTGTGTAAAATACGCCATGTTGTTGATCCACTAAGTCAAAGTTGTTGTGGACGTCGTCTAATGGACATTTCAGGATCTTCAGCAACACTTTCACGAACCATACCAATATTTTCTTGTGAACGACAACTGCGACTATATTTTTCACTTTTTTGATCGTCCACGGAACCGGTTTCTTGAAATTTTTTAATAATTCGACTAATAGTGCTTTCAGTTGGACGATTATGTAAAACATAAAATTCACGTAATTTTCTAAAAACTCTTTTCACAGAACGCTGATTTTCATAAAATAATTCAACAATTTGAACGCGTTTTTGTACCGTGTACGAAGACATTTTTATAAATGTTATACATCACACTTTTTAAATGCCCACATATCCAGACAAATTTAGTGCGCCATCTATATTTTATTTATTATTAAAAAAACCGCGCAATTCGAAACATGCTTTATATTTACAGGTTTGAAATTATTCGCCCTATAATAATTACGGCCAAATTTTCAATCACAATTCTAATGTGTATGTTGAAATTTACATGTTGACTACAATTATCGAGTAACAATATGTAGACTTATACAAAATCATGAATAAATTTGTAAATGGGTATAAACGGGAATCGAACGTAGTGAAGCATCAGCAACTACACAGACGAGTATTGTTTCCGAAAATAAAATCACGAAAATGTTCTCTAAACTATGATACTTTACCTTGGGCTCACCAGCACTAATGATTTAATTTTAAAGACAAAGATAACTTTCTAAGGGTAAAAATGAGAAGAAAGAATATGTTTTTCCTGCATTGACTTAAGCTCTACCCTATGACGTCAGAAGAAGGGAAAAAGAAAATAGTACAGATTACGAGGTCACTATAAACCAATTAATTTAAAAAACCTGAAATAACTTGGAAATCGAGTACTAAACAGTTGAAAGATTGAAAATTAATTAAAGACTGTAGCTGAATGTCAGAAAATAACAAATAAAATAGGAGGAAGAACCTAGATGGCGTTAGTGTAATCACAAGAGTTAATTATAATAACAAAATGCTTTAAAAAATGGATCTAAACAGTTTTAATTGAAAAGAAATTTAAAATAGTTGTAAAACAAAATTATTTCTAATTGATCGCAACCTGAAGAAAATGAAGCATTGTAAAAACAAGTTAGCTGTTCACGTATTGTAAACAACATCTAAAAGAATATATTATTAGGTGAGCAACTAAGTTCTCGCTGTTTTTTTGATGAAAACGCAACTTTATTGTGAAAAAATGTTTACAAATGGATCATTCAAAATATTGCCCATCGTGACAACTTTTTCCCATCTTTCTGGCAGAGCTCGAATACCGTCACAGTAAAGGTGTTCGTCTTTTGAGGCTATCCACGAATCAAGCCATTTTGAGATGTCTTCATATGAGCGGAACTGCTGATTAGCCAGACCATGTGCCATCGAACGGAACAAGTAATAATCGGACGGCGCAATATCTGGGGAATATGGCGGGTGGGGTAGGACCTCCCATTTGAGCGTTTCTAAGTAAGTTTCAACGGGTTTGGCAACGTGAGGCCGAGCGTTGTCATGCTGTAGAATCACTTTTTCGTGCATCTGCTCGTGTTTTGGCCGCTTTTCACGCAGTACTCGGCTAAATCGCATCAATTTAGTTCGATACCGTTTCCCAGTGATGGTTTCGTTCGGTTTCAACAGCTCATAATAAATAACACCGCCCTGGTCCCACCAAATACACGGCAAAACCTTCGCAGCGTGAATATTCGGCCGAACCGACGACGTAGAAGCATGATTGGGCAGTCCCCATGATTTTGTTCTCTTTGGGTTGCTGTAATGAATCCATTTTTCATCAGCCGTAACGATGCGATGAAGAAAACCTTTCCTTTTTTGCCGCTGGAATAGTTGTTCACAGGCGAAAAAACGACGCTCAACGTCTCTTGGTTTCAAGTCATAAGGAACCCAAGTTCCTTATTTTTGAATCACTCCCAACGCATGCGATCGCTGGGAAATGGCTTGGCGTGTAACTCCTAATGCTAAAGCAAGCTTTTTGCGTTTGGCATGGATCCTCATCGAGCAATGCCTCCAATTCAGCGTCTTCGAATATTTTTGGTCTTCCTTCACGCGAATGGTCGTCAACATCGAAATCACCGTCTTTGAAGCGACGGAACCAATCACGGCTCGTTGTTTTATTTAGAGCAGCATCTCCGTAAACTTTTTGGAGTTCTCGATGCGCTTCAGCCGCCGTTTTCGTCGAATAAAAGAAGAAAAGCAACACTTCCCGCAAATGGCGATTATTTGGCACGAAATCAGACATTTTCACACAACCAAAAGTATATAACGCAAAAACAAAATCACTAATGTGTCAAAGCGGTTTGTTTTCCATATGTCTGAGCTTGGTTCATGACTTTTTAGTTATGTCACAATCGACCAGCACTTACTACTGGAGCCGTCTCTTGAAAAACAGCGAGAACTTAGTTGCGCACCTAATACAATATAAATTAATGTATAAAAATTAAACAAATAGATTTTATAAGAATCTACTTAGAATAAGAAAATGTATTAATACAGGGCCATAATGAAATAAATCCAATAAGGTGCAAGTTATACAATAAGAAAGGCAAGTTAAATCTGTTAAGATATGAAAATTATCTAATTTTAATATTCCCACTGACATATACAGTGATGTACCCAATATATGAACAAAATATTAAACCTCGCGAAAGGTCATTCCATTAAACGCCACAAATGAACGAAAGGTAAAATGAGCCCCTAACAGCTGATTTATTCTAATTATTATTTCAGGTATTATAACCAATTTAGTCCCTATTTTATATTTCTTTTTATACTAGTGTTATTGTTTTAGTATTAAATTTTTTTATTTTTGTCCTTAGTTTCGATTACTATAATCTGTCAAATAATAAAATTTATTATTCTTATTATCATTATTATTATTAAATAGTACACAATTACGACCGCTATAACCTATTCGGTCGAATAAAGCATTTTATATGCTGAGAGAGTACTCCTGACCATAGAAACAATGTTTGTACTGAGGGTCGTCCTCAGAACGTTTCAATCTCACTCATTTTCTTCGGCCCGATTTTATTCAGCTTGAAGTAGACAAAAAGAATAATTGATAATTCAAATTTTAAAATTTTCTTAAATAAAAACATTGCGTTCTATGCATGTGTATGCATGCTGACTACAAGGAGAAAACCAATGAGGCAGAATACATGAAATTTCAGGTGTACCCTGTATAAATCAAATCAAATTAATTCTTGTAATTACTGCTCATGCAAGTAATCATTTATATAACTTACGAAGTCACTTAAAACAATAATAAACAACTTCTTCTCTATCTCTCGTGTTTCTTAAGTACACCACTTTGGATTTATTTAATATCTTCACGCATGATTTCCACTGGGCGTTGTAATTTTAACGCTAACATGTAGATACCCACACAAACGTATCTACGTACGCCCAGAACCTTTGTCATATGAGTGAATTCAGTTGGTGCAGCGGAATGCTCAGCAGTTGGACTCCAACTAATTGCGTTGCTGCTCCCGCGTGTACAAAAAGAGATTCCGATACCACTAGATTTATGTAAAACCGTTCCATATTTTTCCTTAAATGATTTAATAAACGATAAACGCTGTCGTATCGGCTAGTAACATTT
The DNA here is from genome assembly GCA_031893035.1 of Dermolepida albohirtum. Lineage (NCBI taxonomy): Eukaryota > Metazoa > Arthropoda > Insecta > Coleoptera > Scarabaeidae > Dermolepida > Dermolepida albohirtum. Next base: position 25,837 of record JAVIWB010002478.1, read on the forward strand.
AATAATTTATGATTACCTCTTGTTGCGCTAATTGCATTATGGAATTACAATTGTGGTGGCAGTAAATATTGCGATTTCAATGCTATTTTGCACATCCGTTAAAATGTGAAAGTATTAACAGTAGCTGAAGAAATTTAACTTCCTTAACTAATTGAAAATGTTCTAGTAACGTGGCAAGCGTTTACAACTCTTCATTCTTCTTATTGCATAGTTTATCGACGTAGTTTCCTGCACAGCTTGTCAATATGGTAATTAACAGTGCATATAATTAATTGATATCAATCCTTGTACGTAAGTTACAGAGAACAAGCTTCTGAAAAAACATCTGATAGAGAAGATATATGGGCAGTACTACAAAATGGAATACAAAGATATATAATCAGAGGCGTACGAAGCCGTTATAAAAGAACCAAAGGCTACGTAAGAACAAAAAGAAATATTTGAAATCACGAAAAAGAGCGAAATAGCATATCTAGTGCTTAGTAAAATAACGAATAAAACCCAAACAGAATTTGAAAAGGTATGAAGTTGATCATTACAGCGAAGCAAAAAGTAAGAATATCAGAAATATGTTGACGACTAATTGTAAGTTCTAATCGCAAAATGGGAAAAAATAATAACTTAGAAATATACCAGGAAAAATTAAGTAAATTCAATGTGACATCAACTAATATAAATACAATTCATTGTAGTTACAAGGGGAACTAGAAAAAAAACCTAGCTTATATAGTCATGATAGAAATAACTAATTGTGCGTTGCCTAGTAACAACATTTTTCTACTTATGTGTCAAATTTAACTTCAATTTGTTCCTTATTTTGTTCTTTATACAGTGTTGCGTAACAAAAAATAAGTCTTGTGAAATGAGGACTACACAGGTCATAAAATTTTTGACAAAAGAACAGAATTCTCCTAAAACTATTAATAAATAACAATTGCAGTATATAAGAGCGAGACTCTTAATATTTCTGGTATTATTACCAATTTAGTCCATATTTTATATTTTTTTATAATTATCATTCTTTTGGTCTTCAATTTTTTTATATTTTATCCTTTGTTTGGATTATTATAGTCTGTTGGATAATAAAATTTATTATTATTATTAAATAATATGTAGTTATGACCGCTACGACCTCTGGGTTTTTGTACTCTGTTTGAACTATTTGTAAAATAGGTTCGATGGGATTCTGAATCTATTAAAGATGGCCCATTCTCTTTCGACACCAAATAGGAGTTATTCTTGTTGAATACATGCCAAATGGAACTACAATAACAGCAATTAACTTCGCGAGGTACGTTAACAAAATTACCTACAGCTATTGACCAAAAATACCAGGTTTGCATCACAAAGAAGTCTTCTTCTTCATGACAATTTTCGAATCCACAAGACCAAAATCATTTCGTTTAAAATTTGAAAAAGCACCTGAGAGGACATCATTTTGCAGACTCATTGAAAGAGGAGATTGATGCTTATTTTGAGGCCGAAATATTTTTTCTAATGAGATAAAGTCGTTGCAATCTTTTGTTTCATTATTAAATAAAAACTTTTCTAGTACCCTACGTATTAAAACAAAAACAACACGTCATACAAAATAGCAATGGGAAAACTACAAATAAACAGATTCAGATATCCAGGATTTATAATATTGGGGACAAAGAAAATAAATAAGAAAATAATTATAGTTACAAATACAATAGATTTAATACTATGAAGAACGCCTTCCTTGAAAAAGGATATAAGACACAGATCTTTAAAAATAACCACTCATGAAAACCTAGGCGTAGTCCTATAGACAATATAAGAGAAACAAAGGAAAATGCATCATCGCTTTAATGATTAAATAAGAAAAAAATAAGCGTTTATGAAACAACAACATAGAGGAAGAGAGTTAGGGATAGACCAAAGAAGACGTTTCAGGAAGAGATATTGCGAGCTATAGAAAAAAGAGGAATAAAATGAAAGGTAACCTTACCGATTATATATATATATATATATATATATAACATATATATATATATATATATATATATTTATAAGTAGTGCTTATTTTTGAACAAGGAAAAATTAAATGAACAGAATTTACGTTTACATGTGTTATATATATTTATATATATATATATATATATATATATATTTATAAGTACTTTATATGGATGTTAAATTTGATAAATTATCTAACATTATATTACCAGAAATGCTTGCCCACAAATTTACACTCAGCAGAAAACGAATTTAAAACAAGTTGTTACAGGCTACTTCTCCCTCGAAAAAATTTAATGTTTTTTTCGTAAATATGTTTAAGAAGAAAATCCTCTTCTGTGATATAAGCAGCAGAACTTAAATTAAACTCCTTAACAATGACCTGCCTCTTAGCTTATTCTTGTTTACATTTTTTCTGTATATCTACACAAACGACTTACCAGCTAAGAGTAAACTGAAATGTAGCTGTGCATATTATCTAATCTTAACTGCAAATAGAAGATCAAAGAGAAAAAAATCTCATCGATGATCTGAAGAACTTGATTATAAGAAATGAAGATTGTAGCCCAACCCCAAGTAAACTTTATACGTTTCATATAGATAATCATTACACTAACAAAGAACTGAATGATGTTTCCTGTAGGAACAAACTTAAATATAGCTGCAATACGAAATATTTGAATATAAACCACAACAAATATCTAATATTCAGAAAATAACCTGTGGCAAAAAAATAAAAACTGTAAACAAATTAATTCAATCGAACAAAGCAATAGAATTAACATTAGGCATTTTAAAATCTATACTTTCTGTTCTCATTAATATTGTACCGCCAGATTCAGCAGAAAAACAGAACAGTTTGAAAATATCGAACATAAACAAACCTTAATTCCTTAATGAAATGCTTTCACAAAACTTTGAATAATATGGCAATTTGGTTACAGCAAGGTAAGGTAGCATAAGGTAGCATAAGGCAGCATCAAGTTCATGTATCAATTAGATAAAAGGTCAAGAGAAAAGCTTCAGAATTTGCGACTTTTATGTAGGGGTAAAGAAATTCATAGCATGTAGTGAGTTTAAGCGATTAAAAAATGGATATGAGTCAAATAAAATGCAAAAATCATATTCTTCTGAAAACATATATATCATAAGCTCGTACCACTGGGACAAACTCGAGCACGTCTGCATGAAAAAGTGCGATGGTAAAGACCACAGAAAGGCACGTCAGTTAGAGACGGCATTATTGTATTGCGCCCAGTTGTAAGGCGTTAACAGTTCAGAATGTTCTAGCAGCGGAATAAATTTCACTTTTGCCATAACAACCTTACTCACCTCGTCTGGCAACTTTTGTGTTCGCGTACTAGAGCCCAATTAAAAAATCCCAATAACTGAAACGATTATATAGGTGTGATCTAAAATAGATTCCAGTTAGTTTTTGAATACTGTAAACAAAACTAATAATGGTTGACATAATGATGAATTATTGTTAAAATACAAATTTCGAAAAGTTATTGTTTTATAAAAATATTTTGCACTGCACTGATATTTTACATTCGCAATAAAAAACATTTTTCTATGTTTCTGCATATATGTACATAACATACATATAGTTATTAACATTTATCTCTTTTTAAAAGGTACCGACAACTCTTAGCAACTTATGTTGACTTATTTTAACATGTGGAAGGTATAAAAGTCCTTGTATACTAGATGGAGGCTATATAAGAATGGTTCATTGATTCAATATTTTGCTAGAATTATCTATTGTTCGAGCGACGACAGGTCTTATTTATGAGCAGTATGACTCTTTTCGTAGATGTTGCGAAACATTTTGTTGAAGCATATCATAGTCTGCTATTAAAAATTGACAGCATCATAGTCACCGGGAGCTCTAGTTGTATCAATCTAATATAATAATTCTAAATATATAATTTATTAAAATCACGAGTGAAATACTCTTCAACAGTGTATATGCAGCAATCCGCAAGCCATTTTTTCATGACGATATGAAATCCTCGTTTATGCAGATTCCTTTTCTCGCTTGGTAGTTTGTTGTATAAATGAATACTCATATCATTAGAGCTTAATCGCATTTTATTTATTCAGTGAAATAGAATGGTGATATTCCTCTAATTTCTAGTATTATATTGATGAAGGTCTTTAGTTGTACTTGCATTTCATGGAAATATTCGAGACAAACAAATACGAAAAAAGAGTTCTACCGGAGACTCCATTTAAGGTTGTGATTTTAATACTTTAAAGTCTGGTTTCACATGAAATTTCCCACCACAAGATACCATATAATATTCAACTTTGAAAGATGCTAAAATAAGCAGTTCTTACAGCTTCGTAAGTCACAGTTTGCTTAAGTCGTCTAATAGTATACAGATCCTTCTTTAAGTTTTAAACAAATTAACTTGAAATAAATGTGATGTGGAGAGAGCTAGCTGCTCACATAGTTGGTCAATACGGCAATTTCAGTTGATGTCAGAAGCAATATGCATTCCCAAAATCTTGAATACAAGTTTTGGGTCACTCTCCACTTTCAGTGTCGTTTCTAAGATCATTTGGGTTTTACTTTCACTTAGTTTCAGGAAATTACTGCTAGACCATTGTTTGACTTCTCCACAACAATATATTATACGACTTTTAAAATAACTAAAATAAGCAGTTCTTTCTCTGCGTAAATCGTTCAATAATACATAGCTGCTGCTAACTGCTGACTTAGTTGATCTATATGACAATTTTATTTGAGATCAGGAACAATATGCATTCGCAAAAATTTGATTGTAGATTTTGGGTCACTACACTTTCAATGTCGTTATTAAACCTATTTTAGTTTTATTTTCATTTAGTTTTAGGGAATTATTACTAGACCATTGCTTGGCCTCCAGTAAACCATCCTCCGCTACATATCTACCATCACCTCCTCGACTGACACTAACGAGGATTGATGTATCAAGCAAGATGAATCGTTTTACCTGCCGAAATGCTACGAAGTAGATCATTTACAAAAGTAAGAAATAAAATGGGACCCAGAACCTATCCTTGAGGAACACCTCACCTTAATTTGCTTCCTCAAATTTCACATAATCTACAAATACTTAGTGAAGTAGTATGATCCACGATATCGAAGGCCTTACTCAGACCGCATCTTCATTTTGAACTAAAATAGTAGCTTAATATTTCAATTGACGATGTCGTGGACTTGTTTTTTAAAAAATAGAGTTGGACTTCATGGAACAATGCCCAAGTTTGCTCGAATAACACAAATAATAATATGAAGATCTTCTATTTTGTTGCCTACAGCTAAAACATTTTTGTTAAATAACAACTATGTACCAATATCTTTTACGAAGTTACTTCTTCGAAGATTCACTATTAAAACGAAATTTATTATACCAGCGCTTTTCAGTGGCTAATGAACACGAGCTATTAAAACCTACATCAATTCATCGCAACATTCTGACTTAATAACAATATTTTTCGATCTGTAAGTTTTGTTATACTAAAAAGGTCAATATATCATTGCTTATTAGTTACACTCAACGTTAAAACTTCATATCGTATATGCGCGATGTATTCCAAATAAAAATAAATTAACGCAATCTACTTTATTTTAAGAAATTGACAATGTTAAATGTATATGGTACACAAGTTCCAAATAATTCACGAGCGGTTTTTAAATAAAATTTCCGGTGGTTATTCAAGGTATTAAAATACAAATGATCAGATACAGAAAGACTAAAGTTTTGTACTGTTTCTCCAGTGCAAAAGTGATTTACAATTAAATGCTTGAAATTTTTTATTCGTCGTATTTAGCCTTTGATTTATAAAGTTCCATGGCTTACAGATTAAACGAAATAAGAGAAAGGAATACGTTTCTTTTCTATGCTAACGTATACTCCATGCTACACATGCCCGACAAAAGTAAAGATAAGAATAATTAAGTAATTAACAAATAATTACCAGGATACTGATTTGGTTATCTACCACTCGCGACATTGTATGCAAGAATAGCTTCAGTTTTTTCTTTACGTGCTATTAATTAATGTTATTTAGAAATAGTTTAATCTGGAATTAGTTTTTTCGAAAAAGTAACTTAAAAATAACACGTTATACTGCTATAACAACTAAATTCTTATTTCGGACAGTCTACGATTTTAATATGAAGTTAGTCCCATTGAAAAATATGAACACTTTAAACCTAGTGCACCATACTAGTGCGCAGATGTGTGTCATAACAGCTAAATGAGTGGTGCCTCCACAGCAGGGAAAATTGTCAAATTTTTAGGTGATAATCTCATAAATCTTTTTATTAGACTCGTATGTTCGTAATTTCTGTAAATATCGGTGTTAGTGGTGTTCTAAATAATAAATACTATGTCACGTAAAGGACTAACAAATAAACACCAGTAACAGATTTTTAAAGACTTTTATTGTAGTAAAACTAAAAACTTGACCATTCGATCTTAAATATATTATTTGATCCAGACAGAGATGAATTCAGTACAAGTAGTAATGTGAATATCTACCAAATAAAAATAAAGGAAAAAAAGAACCTACACCTAGACCAAGTAACTGACCTAATTCAGACCAAAATCCTAATTCGTCTGTTTTCGACGACGAAAAAAAATAGTATGTACAAAAGTGAAGCTTCTATATTTAATACATTCAATAAATTTGTACTTTCCGAAGGACTGGAATTTCGACAAGAAGAAATAAGTTGTCTTAAAAGCCACGATTCCATTGATTTTTTCCTAATTTTCCGATGAGCAAGCTCAAAGTTTGTAAGTTGTTCAAACAAAGAGATACACCGAACAAAAGATAATAAACGATATATATAATTTGGATGAAAGTTGAACAAAAACCTGTTATAGCACCCGCCATTTTTTGAAGAATATTTTTATTTTTTAATTTCATTTAAATGAAGATGCTCTTTAATAGGTACTTTCAAATGTAAATATACTAATTCTCAGGACGGAGGTGGCATAGACTGCTGTAAATAAGAATTTTATTAAACGCACTGTAAGAATACTAGTATTTTCTTCATATGTCCACCTCTACTGGCAATATTAATGATATTATATAGTCCTCTTAGAATTTGATACCATAATTTATAGTTTCCTGTATTACCTTAAGAACACGTGTTAGGTCGTAAAAAGAACTAATTTTCGCAGTTCTTAAATTACTTCCGCTTATTACCAATTTATTATAATTTAAGATACTCCATACATTGAAACTAATACTTCTACAGGCATTAAATTTAACGTTTGTGTGGTTCGCTTAAAATTTATGTGACTGTTGAAAATTAAATATTTGAAAGAAAAATAAATTATATTCTATCTCAAGGATTTCCTGACGCGAACTTTAAATTCATTTTAAGGCCATACGTGACATGTTTCATTAATCATATTTCTAATATATTTGTATTATACAGGCTGATTCAATTAGAGGAACATAATATCAATGAGCAACATTTTCTGAACTATGTACTGTATTTGAATTCTCTGAATTACTTTTAATTATACATACATTAAAGTTTATAGGTTTATAGATGTTCAATGTGCCTCTCCCTCCTCCATCTAGACTGCAGGTGGATTATTCGAGTTCATCCCATACTCGATGAAGAATATATTGCATCACTGAGTTCACCGCAGCTATGATAAGGTTTCTTAAGTCGTCGAAAGTTTATGAGAAGAAGAGGTACGTAAACTACATCTTTCACCAATTCCCATCGGAAAGAATGTGAAATCAAGGGACCTGGCGAATGCAAAAAATCTTGTGCAGTGCCATAGTCCTTTAGCGGTAGCATTTGGAACCTTATAGCACCCTCTTTCAATTATAATTCACAGAATTTAAGTATAGAATATAGTACGGGAAGCTAATTGAAATTGTGTAAATCTTTTTGAATTACACTCCACAATGTTTTTAAGAAATTAAATGTAAAACGGACGATTCACAGAAAACGTTGTCGTAAATATTCGCTGATTTAAATAGTAGTAAAAAATCTACATACGAGTAAGTACTTTCCTTACTTACTTCTTCTATGACTCAAGTTCATTCACGTTAAGGATATCATTTCCTTAGAGGGTAGAATAAAAGTAGTAAAACCAATAATTTTAATTGACTATGTATGGACACTATGAAGAGAGAACTATGTACAAGCGCTGCCATAGTTGCCTTCTTTATTTACGTCATACGTCATATTTCTGCTAAAGAAGGTGTACTTTGACAAAATCTACCGAAAAGTGGTCACCCACGATAATTAGCTGCAACCTAACTTCAAGAAAAATGTTTGCAGTCTACTGAAAACTGTATTGAAATGTCAACTCATAAATTGGATCGTCGAGTTAAAAAGACGAAATTTAAAACACTGAAAATCACAGAAGTGTCCAAAATGAACTTCTGAGAATTGCTCGATGCCAGTTTTTGAGACATATTCATTTTACTGGAAACACGATCATCGTTATAGATCATGAAAAATATTTTTCACTTTCCCTTGCGTAAATTCCTGGTAATACTACTTTTGACATATGAAAATGTTAATGAGACTCCTTGAGAAGCAAAATATAAAACAAACACTAAATTTTCAGGAAAAATATTAGTCTGCTATGCTATATCGGAGGCAAAAATACTTCCATACCCTATACAAGGCTTGAGATAGAAGCGGTAACCGCCAGTCTTTACTGTAAACAACTACTCATATTCGATTGTTGATGCTCTCAAAAAATCTCCTTCTGCTCGTAGACTTTCTAGAGACTTTATTAAATTAATAAAACTTAAGGAATACTATTAAAAAAAATAATCACACTTCTGTGACGAAATGAACAGTTCTTGCAATAGCTACCTAAATAATATTAAACAAGAAATTTTTGAGAATCCGAAACGATTTTTGTTCGAAACTACATTAGTCAGGGAACTAGTAAATCCAGATTCCCGAGATGCATGATTCTTAATGCAGACATTGATCCTATAGAAATGGTTGAAGCTACACGCATTTTTATACAAAATTCTTAATACTTTTTTCTTTCTTTAACCAATAATTACACATAATATTTTTGATATTTCAATGTTTACTTCTGACAAAATCCTACTCACTATAAAACACTCCGAAAAATCTTTAACTCCGATTATGATGGTGTTCCAAGATTTTTTTATACGCGATTGCCCTACTATATTATATAAACGTTTATCCTTCATACTTAGTCTTTTACTTCAGACATCTACTTCTCCTGATCTTTGGAAGATCAGTGCGAATACTCCTATTTATAAAAAGGGAGATCGTTCATGTATGCAAAACTATCGTCTGATAGGCCTTCTACCTGATTGTCCAAAAATATTTGAACATCTCTATTTTAAAATTTATAAATACATCGAACCTTATATGTACATATCTCAATTCAGAAACATGATTGGTCCATCGACTGTCACTAACTTGATAGAAATAACACATTTGATTAGTGAACGTGTAGATAAACAGGAACATATTGACATCATTTATAGTGATTGTATGAAAACAGATGCTTAATAATACGAGGGAGCGTTTTTATATTCGCGGAATGGGGGACAAGGGGTGGAAATAAAAAAACCAAATTATTTTTCTTTTTCAATATATTCACCTGCAAGACGGATACATTTTTCACATCTTTCAATTAATTTATTTATACCCTCATAAAAAAATGATTTCTCTTTATCTGCAAAATACGCCGAAACTGCCTCCTTGACTTCATCATCGGCAGTAAATTTTTTACCCCGCAGCTCTTTTTTCATTTTCGGAAACAGGTAATAATCACTCGGGGCCAGGTCTGGGCTGTAGGGTGGGTGATTTACAATTTCGAAGCCCACCTTATGCAGGGCAGCTAACGCAACGCGGCTCTTGTGGACGGGCGCGTTGTCGTGCAAAAGCAGAACACCTTTTGTCAATTTCCCCGTCTTTTCTCTTTAATGGCTTCTTTTAGTCGCTCTAATATTGAAGCGTAATATTCTCCGGTTATAGAAACACCTTTATATTTATAGTCAATCAACAATATTCCTTCCGAGTCCCAAAATACCGTTGCCATGAGTTTCCCAGCTGATTGCGACACTTTAAATTTCTTGGGAGGTGCTGTGCCCTTTTTATGCCACTGCAGGGGGTCTTGTTTGGACTCAGATTCATAATGATGAACCCAAGTTTCGTCTCCAGTAACAATTCCACTCAATACACCATCCTTGTCTTCATTACAGAGGTCCAAAAATGCACGTAAACACTCTACGCGCTGTTGTTTTTGCGGCGGCGTGAGCATTCTCGGCACCCATCTTGCGCTGACCTTAGACATGCCGAGATGATCCTGTAGGATTTTAAAAATTGTTGTATCGGATACTCCAACCATTTCTGCGAGTTGTTTCTTCTTTAGTCGAGCATCTTCTAGTACAATTTGTTCAACTTTTTGGATAAGTGCTGGCGTGGTCACCTCAATGCTCCTGCCCGGCCTCGGGTCGTCTTCAAGGGATTCCCTTCCTTGTTTAAATAAACTATGCCACTTGTACACCATGGTTTTTCCTGGACAAGAGTCGCCGTAAACCAATGACATCTCATTCATTATGGTCGCGACTGATTTTCCTTGCCTGGTAAGGAACTTTATAACGGCACGATATTCGATTTTTTCCATATTTCACTTTTCACTCCTGATTATGTTACTTGGTTGACGATAGCTCAAAGACAAACTGTCTAATAACAATGAAACTTCGTATTTATACTAATCATGAGTCGCTGCACAGGCCACGCCCCCAATGCGCCTACTCACCCCTCTACAACCCGCTCATTCCGCGAATATAAAAACGGTCCCTCGTACCTTGTTCATGACGCGTTTCGAGTTATCAACTTTCATCAAGTAAACTATGGTATTATTAATGAATTTATTCTCGTTGTGTGTTCGTTAGCAATACCATAGTTTACCTGATGAGAGTTGATAATTGGAACCGCGTCGTAAATAAGATATTAGTAACATTAGAATTCATTCTCATACGATCACCTATAGCGGGTTTGCCAAGTTAAAAGTGTTCGTTTATTTTACATCGTGATAATGTATAATAATGATTTAACAAATTTGTCTTCGTTTGGTTTATTTTCTGCTAGAATCGGCCAAATTGGATCTTATTTAAGCAGTAGAACTTCCATTCAAATACTTTTACTTCATCAGGTGTTCCTAAGGGATTCATGTTGAGTCCCTTAACAGTCGATATTTATTTATGTGATCTTCGACCTTTAATTCATTGTAGAGTTCTTGCTTACGCTGATGATTTCAAAATATTTTCCGATCGCATCAACGTCCAAAATTACGCGAATATCATCGATGACGGTTACAGATTTAACAAGATTACTTTAAAAATAAATATATATGCTAGAGTTAGTTATTTGAACAGCAACAACAGCATTTATAATTACACTGTTGGTTCAAATAATGTAATAATATGATAAATTTGATATATTGATCATTTCGTGGGCGGTAATGCTACTGGTATGTATGTTAATTAAAATGTAGTAAGAATGTGGATAGAAATTATTGAGTTCCGGGCTAGTTCTTGCGTTACAGTAATAATAATAAAAAGAGTCCAAGGCATTTGTCAAGCTAAAAGAAATATCATTAGGAGAAATAAAACAACAAGGTTGTCCTCAAAATTTTATTTGCTAATTTATATATAACATATTCTTAAAGAATATATTAGTAAAAATAATTAATAAACGGAAGCAATAGATAAAAAGAAAAATATAAGCAATTGTAAATGCTGTAATAAAATTAATTAGGTAGTAAAGCTGTGGACTAAAATAGGTACAACGATTAGTAGAAAAATAAAGTCAGGATGTGTCATATATCGCTATCGAGTACTGGTTAATTTAAAATAAACCAATGAGAGGGTAAGAAAGGGGTGCCAAAAATTAAGAAATAATTAAAGATGTAACAAAATTAAAATAGTGATATTAAAAGCTTGGTCGCAAAAAGAAATTTAAAATGATATATCATACGACTGCTTAAAATAATCGATAGACAATAAAATTAATAATTTGACTACAAATTATATTTACAAGATAGGTAGGTAGTTGGTCAGAACAATAAATGTGTATTCTGTGTGGAAAATGATTAAAGTTTAAATTTCTAATGGTATTTATTTTAGTTATTTAAAAATAACTAAAGTTTAAATTTCTAGTATTTAGAAATTAGATCAAATAGAAATAATATTAAATGTAAATAGAATATTACAGATAGTATTCCAAGAATTCGTCTACTTATTCAAAAACGAGCGTATTCTTGAAAGAAATGACTTGCTTTTTATAACCACACAGTAAACAACTGAACAAAAGGATTTCTCGTACGAAGATTCGTAACTCACAAACTTCGACTTTGATAATAATTTTATATTTAAGATCGAAACATATTTAAATTCAATAAAATAATTTGAGACATGATAAAAAATTATTATAAATTCTAAGTGTAACAATGTCATTTTACAATTTACTAATCATATAGCTACTGTTTGTAATTCGACACCTTGGCCACTCGATTCCATTAATAAGTCATGTAGAAAATTTCCTGACCTAACCACCCCTTCTTTTAAGAGTTTTTACTTTTGGTTTCTTTTTTATGAAACTGTATATGACTACTGGACAATAAAGACCTATTATATTACCATTACTGTTTTTCTATTTAATCCTCCAACCAGGAGCAACGTAAACTTCGCGTTCTAAATATTTTGTCGAATTTAATAAACCACATTTTTATCGCATTGATTCTGATTTTAATAAAAAGAGAAATAATAGAATACGGTTATTTTTATTGCGTGTGAAGTCTTTTGAAAGTGGTGAAATGTGTAACTTAATCCGATAATGATAGTGACGGTAAACTTTTATTAAGTGTTAAAGAATCGAATATATCCTGCAGTATAGAAGTTTGGAGATATCTAAGTTTGTGCGCATTTGAAGATTTGAAAATCAAAAACATGGCACTTTTAAAATTCCACCACACTGAGAGCATAACCTTCCTTTGATGTACTTTGAAGTCAATCTTGAAATCGTGGCCAAGATCATTTTCGCATCCCATTGCTGCAACTAGTTATCATTCGCTTAAAAAAAGGGAATGTTTGCCTCACGTTTTCTCACATCGTAGATGTTTATACACAAGCGAAGTTCTTTGAATTCATGAGAAACCAAAATATCTAACTTTCTGGTGTATCCTAGCTTTTTCATGTATTTAGAGATAGTGTATCTAAGTTAGTGTGCATTTGAAGACGATTTGAAAATCAAAAACATGGACCTTTAAAATCCCACCACACTGAGAGCATAACCTTCCTTTGATGTACTTTGTGGTCAATCTTGAAATAGTGGCCAAGATCATTTTCTCAACACATTGCTGCAGACGAACCTCTTCTCATCACTAGTTATCAGTCGCTTAAAAAAGGGGATGTTTTCTCACGTTTTCTCACATCGCAGATGTTTATACAAGCGAAGTTCTTTGAATTCATGAGAAACCAAAATATCTAACTTTCTGATGTATCCTAGCTTTTTCATGTATTTAGAGATAGTGTATCTAAGTTAGTGTGCATTTGAAGACGATTTGAAAATCAAAAACATGGACCTTTAAAATCCCACCACACTGAGAGCATAATCTTCCTTTGAGATACTTTGAGGTCAATCTTGAAATCGTGGCCAAGATCATTTTCGCAACACATTGCTGCAGTCGAATCTCTTCCCAACACAAGTTATCAGTCGCTTATAAAAAAAGGGAATGTTTGTCTCACGTTTTCTCACATAGCAGATGTTTATACAAGCGAAGTTCTTTGAATTCATGAGAAACCAAAATATCGAACTTTCTGATGTATCTTAGCTTTTTCATGTGGCCATGGACATCTTAATGATGGATTTAACATTTCTGCAATCTCTCGAGTTGTGTGCCTTGGGTTTCACTCGATCGACAACTTTATTTGATCGTCATTGACTTCAGTACATCTCCTCGACCAACGAGTGTCGTTAAGATTAAAATCACCAGCATGGAATTACGTGCACCACCTTAATGTTCTTGAAAAATGCTGCCACCGTAAACTCTATGCAATCTTTCACAAACTTAACGCGCGACAATTGTAAAAAGAGTAAAATATGACGAAAATTTGGTCATCCATTTTCAACTTTCTATAAGATTTCAAACGCTCAAACAAATCGATAAATTTTTTCCGTAATAAAAAACTATTAGCTCTCACATAAAATTGCAGAAAAATATATAAATGTGAATAATTCCTGCTTTTGGGAAAATGAATTAGCGCCATCTGTTACAAAAATACGACATTGTTTTCTCGATGACCCAATAGGCGTAATTTAGTGTAGCAAACCTACACTGGTTGCTCTATGTTTGGTGGAAGCATGCCATATGAACTAACATTTATCATGTGATTCTGTTATATTTAGTTCAAAGTCAGACTAGCCGTAGCTCTGGTATCGCTTATTCAAAATTCGCGCATTTGATCATTTCGGTTTCCGGTTGTGTGCATATGCATCCATCACCTGATCATCGCCGTATATCGTTAAAGTTATATCAAGTGGTCGTGCTTTTGTATGTGAAACAAGATAAATCTGTAGTTTGCAACGTCAAACAAAGTCTTCAACAATCATTTTTCTGATATTTTACCGTTATTTCTTGTGTTTTGTGTAATTTTCGTTTATTGTAGATAGTGTAGTTAGTATTAGTTTTTAGTTTCTGTCTTTATTTTCTTAGTATTAGATAAGTGTTTTTCGACAATATGGTTAATTGTTGTGCACAGACTTGCAAAAGCTCTTCAAATTATGTGAAGATGTATATTATTCCAAAAGATGAGAAGGTAAGGTTGCTACGAAATGATGAAATCAGATAAAATTACAAATATATTTTTATTTCTTATGTAGCTCCGTCAAAAATGGTTTTAAGAGGGAAATTTCAGTTTAACATCAACGACGTATTAATTGAAAATGCTAAAGATAAATATAGAAAAAATAAAGCTAAGAATTATAAAATTATAAGAACCAAGCAATTGCAATAAATTATGTAAAAAATATAATCGCGTTTCGTATTCCCCTATAAAGAGCTTCATGAAGCGAATGAAATTACCAACGAATTCCTTATTCGTTTGGAAATACAAATAGAATTTTGTGCAACAATTACTACAATTAAATGTAAGTCTACTTATTTCCTATCATAAATACAACAGGGAATATGTGGGTTAACATTTAATTGTAATACGTTTTTACAATATGTAGCTGTTCCATAAGTTTGAATTTCCCGCTTTTTCGAAAAGTTTCAAGTCATGCCGTCATTGGCGCTACCCTACTCTGAATCAATGGTGGATAAAGAGTTGCCTATCTATCAACCCAACCAACCCTCCCTAATCTATAGGTGGAAGGCTACACTTAGTACTGTTATACCTTGATAGTTAACGCAATCATATTTATTTCTCTGTTCGAAGATTTAAATTATATGATCTGCTTTCCAGTCTTAAAGCATCCAACGGTGAAGAACGATTCATCGGCCTCTCAACCTGAAGAGATGTGTATGACAGAATATTGGACATTCTAGTGAATGAGATTTATAAGAAGCGAACTATTTCCGCAGGGTAGAAGCGGAATTGTGAATAATATTTAAGCAGGACACGGGCTAGACCCCATTTAGAGCTTTAGATAAGACTAGTTTAGATTTAGAGAGTTAGCTTTGTACTAACTAAAGATTAAGGTTAGGTTACATCCGGCGTAGTGCCACAGGCGGAGCACCAGATTCTAGGATAATTATGGATAATTATCTAAGTTTCTTTTGTCTAAGTAAAGGTAGTCTTAAAGTATCCCGTTTCAGTACCTGATACAAATTTGAGTTGAGAAATTCAGACCACGTTTTATCAATTCGTTAACATTTCTGGTTATTTCCTACAAATTTAGCTTTCTTTAACTTTTTAAAGAAATGGCGAAAAAATAAGCAGTAATTTTTTCCTGTAACAGCGAAATTCAGATTATGTAATTTACAAGTAATTTAGAAAAATGTGTTATAAGTAATTCTTATTATAATTACGAGGGAGCGTTTTTATATTCGCGGAATGAGCGGGTTGTAGAGGGGTGAGTAGGCGCATTGGGGGCGTGGCCTGTGCAGCGACTCATGATTAGTATAAATACGAAGTTTCATTGTTATTAGACAGTTAGTCTTTGAGCTATCGTCAACCAAGTAACATAATCAGGAGCGAAAAGTGAAATATGGAAAAAATCGAATATCGTGCCGTTATAAAGTTCCTTACCAGGCAAGGAAAATCAGTCGCGACCATAATGAATGAGATGTCATTGGTTTACGGCGACTCTTGTCCAGGAAAAACCATGGTGTACAAGTGGCATAGTTTACTTAAACAAGGAAGGGAATCCCTTGAAGACGACCCGAGGCCGGGCAGGAGCATTGAGGTGACCACGCCAGCACTTATCCAAAAAGTTGAACAAATTGTACTCGAAGATGCTCGACTAAAGAAGAAACAACTCGCAGAAATGGTTGGAGTATCCGATACAACAATTTTTAAAATCCTACACGATCATCTCGGCATGTCTAAGGTCAGCGCAAGATGGGTGCCGAGAATGCTCACGCCGCCGCAAAAACAACAGCGCGTAGAGTGTTCGCGTGCATTTTTGGACTTCTGTAATGAAGACAAGGATGGTGTATTGAGTGGAATTGTTACTGGAGACGAAACTTGGGTTCATCATTATGAACCTGAGTCCAAACAAGACTCCATGCAGTGGCATAAAAAGGGCACAGCACCTCCCAAGAAATTTAAAGTGTCACAATCAGCTGGGAAACTCATGGCAACGGTATTTTGGGACTCGGAAGGAATATTGTTGATTGATTATAAAGATAAAGGTGTTTCTATAACCGGAGAATATTACGCTTCAATATTAGAGCGACTAAAAGAAGCCATTAAAGAGAAAAGACGGGGAAAATTGACAAAAGATGTTCTGCTATTGCACGACAACGCGCCCGTCCACAAGAGCCGCGTTGCGTTAGCTGCCCTGCATAAGGTGGGCTTCGAAATTGTGAATCACCCACCCTACAGCCCAGACCTGGCCCCGAGTGATTATTACCTGTTTCCGAAAATGAAAAAAGAGCTGCGGGGTAAAAAATTTACTGCCGATGATGAAGTCAAGGAGGCAGTTTCGGCGTATTTTGCAGATAAAGAGAAATCATTTTTTTATGAGGGTATAAATAAATTAATTGAAAGATGTGAAAAATGTATCCGTCTTGCAGGTGAATATATTGAAAAAGAAAAATAATTTGGTTTTTCTATTTCCACCCCTTGTCCCCCATTCCGCGAATATAAAAACGCTCCCTCGTATATTCAGTATGAGCTAAACGATACATTACATGAAAATATCCTGTATTGTCTCATATACAAAAATAAACATTTATTCAACTTCTTTTGCAAACAATTATTGAATTAATATATCAAACGTAACCTTGTTAAAAAATTTTTTGTTTATTTATGTAAAATAAGAATTACTAACTGGTAATTACATGTACCTGTTTTTGTTACAATAATATATGCTTTCCAACGAGTAAACATGAAATTACAACAAGAAACAAGCTAAGAACAGTAGCGCCACCTCGCGCACAGTGGTTGTGTATGATGTCATCAGTGTGGGTAAGTCGTCCTTGGTGGACCTTGCGGCTCAGTGAACCTTGTCCAATAGAAGTTGTGTATGATTTTTCTCGGTTCTTTTTTTATTTTTTATTGTTGTTTTAAATAAGAAAGTAGATACATACTTATGACTAAACCATTACGCCTACAAAGCTAAAGATAATATTCCCAATGAGACCGTAATAAAGCGGTATTAGCGGGGAGCCTTCCCTAATGTGGAAGCTATAATATGAATATTTATTTGTTTCTCGTGTATATACATATATATGGGACCGTTACAAAGTATAGAAGCAACTAAGAATTTCTTTGATATACAAGGTACAGAAGAAATTAAATATAAAAACTTGAAAATTGACAAATAAGCAATTTCATGGGGTTATTTCTTAGGCTATATTAAAATTTCTTGTACCGAAACAATAAAGATTTTCGAAGATAAGACAATACTTTATTATTTAAAGATTCTTAATCTACAAAAACTGCTTCTTTCGTTAAAATGTGGTGTACCCGTTCTGTTGAAATGTTTACCATGTCTGCTATCTCTCTCACTTTGAGTCGTCGATCTTGCATAATAATATTATGGATTTTCATAATCATTTTCTTAGAAGTCACGATTTTGGGTGCTCCAGAGAGCGCTTCATCAACAGAGCTTGTTCTACCACGTTTAAATTCATTTACCCATCTACTTATTGTGGCGGATGATGGAGCAGATTCACCTAATGTTTCCCGTAACTCTTATTTTATTTCGGTAGCTTTCATACCCTTAATTACGAAGTATTTAATCACCGCACGATACTCTGCTTTTTCCATTTTAACAAGACGACGTGTTGCTTCGTTTTCAATCAGCTGTCAAAAATAAACTAATCAAACGATTCATCTAAATATCGGAATGTAAACATATAAATAGGCAACCTAAATTACAGTGCATTTGTTTTACCAATTAGAGCGCCACCTATGTATCGTTCTCACTACTTGTCAAACTATCCTCGTATATATATTGTATATATATATATGTATGTATATATGGACAAAATTAACGCATCATTATTACTTACTATATCTTCTGAAGTTTTAAATCATTAAAGATTTTATGTAGTTTATTTAGAATATCCTCTGTCACTATAGATAAACAATTGCAATTGTTTGGCCGATGTAAAGTAACATTTTGCGTTTGCTTGTCAATAAGATAGCTAAAGCTGTTTAAAGAGATTTTTAAAAAGCTATTGCTAGTGACTTTTTTAAAAGTTAATTTCATTAGTTTCTTAGAATATTTATTATAATTAGAAGGAATTGTTTATCCACGCAACCTTAGTTAACTATGGATGTAGCCAGTGATATGTAGCTAACTAGAATTAGACAATCAACAATCAGTGAAACAGTTAAACGTTTTACTGCACTTCAAAGTTACTGTAGAAGCCCAAGACAAGGCCATGAGACAGATGCAAGAGGTGAATGATACCTTATGCAACTCTCAGACTTGAGAAACAAACGTTCTTTCAGTTTAGGGCTAAATAGAACCCAGGCAGCAGCTCGAAATACAGATTCTGTACGAAGAGTCAAGCGAGGACTTAATGAAGGAAGATTGTACAGAAGACCATCTGCTTCATCACTGCTCAGGAGGGAACATAGAGTTACTAAACTGTGTTTCGCAAGGGCACACGTAAATTGGACCATTGACGACTAGAAGCAAGTTTTGTTTTAACGATCGCATAGATTTAGTTCCGTTACGGAGGAGATCCACAAATGCACATTCTTTACGTAGAAAATATTTAGAAGAACATTTATTCCATAATTTCATATTTATGCGGGATTACGCCAGGCCCTACGTTGCGAGAGAGGTACTGAACTATCTTCGATTCGTGAATATGCGAACTATCCACTGGCCACCAAGAAGTCCAAATATGAACCCTATAGAGCGTCTATTGAATGCACAAAAACGATTCATTACGCACCGTATACCTGCTCCTACAAATTTTAGGGAACTTGAGCAAGTTGTTCTCCTCGAATTAGGTGAATAACCCCAGGAAATCATTAACAACTTGATCAATAGCATACTCAGATAAATGAAAGCAACGATAAGAACTAGAGGAGGCGCAACATACTAATGAATTTAAATTTTTACGATTTTATTCCAACTTTTTTTTTTCAAAAAGTTTCGTCGTCATCGTTTTAACTGATTTGGCATTGTTTTTACCGGTAATACCATTTTAATTTATTTAACATTAACATTATCAACTGCGGACAGATATCATTGCTCACTCCGTATACTGACTACCGTTGCTCACGCACCGTGGAAACCATGTCTGCGAAGTTTTGAATGAAAGATATGAAGGAGACTCTTTGGATATAAAAAGTAAGGGAAGAATAGTGTTAAAGGAAGGAGATATAGAGAAAGTCATAAAGGCACAAAGGCCACTGTTGTTCGGATGCATAAAAAGAAGAGCACTCAACTCTGTAGCTTGTCAAATAATAGGTTCTGTTATACAGAAGATTAGCAATAAGAAAAGAGGAAACTTTTAGAGGAAATTTATCAATTCTTAGTACAAATATATTTTAACAAACTATTCATATGTCCATCCTTTGATTTTACCCAAGCTCTTATTTGTGGCCACTCATTGATAGCTGCAACTTTTATATCTAAATCAGCATAAGATTTTATTATGGACTTCTTTAAAATGCGTACCTTATAGTACTATTTGATATAACATCAAGGTTATCATCTAACATTTGATTCACTAAAAAATGTAGTAATTAACGAACAGTGGTCACACAAAAATTATAATAATAATAATAATAATAATAAGAATATGCCTTTATTTCCCAAGAAGTAATTATACAAGTAATGTAAATACAAAACATTCAACTGAATGGAAAATCCTAAGGGGTGGTTCAGATGGATGACTAGAAGTCATCCCCTGCTCTAACACCAAACCCTTAATGTTATAAAGAAATATAAATAACAAAGTAATTGCCTAATACTAAGAACTAATAAAAACCTAACCTAATTGAATTATTCTGCCCGTGCACACAACCGTAACCCAACAAAGTCATTACAATTAAACAAAGTAATATAAAAAATACCCTAGCATACAAGAATAAATTAACAATGAAAAGAAACATCACACACAAGACAAATAGGTAATTAAATATAGCACGCCTGAAAGGCACCAATCCCATAGAGTTGAATTGATCATCCAAAGAATTGTAATAGTAATATTATACGTGAAAGATCTTCTAAAAAAAGTTGTGCGGTATCTAGGTAGACCAATCATATTCTTCCTTCTTACATTGATATTATGCACATCGCACCGAAACCTAATTTTATACAGCAAGTATGGAGGGCACTTTGTCAAAAGTATTTTATGATAAAGGTTCAGAGAATGGAAAGCAATGCGATTTCGCATATTCAGCCACCGCAAAGTTTTTAATTTATGTGATATTCTTTCATACTTACGAACACCAAAGATGTATCGCAGATACAGATATCGAATTTTGCACTCTCTGAACCCGTCCCACATCATCGAAATCCAAACAAGGGCCATACACAGGTAAGCAATAGTTAAATAACGAGAGCACCAGTAAGTCACACATTAATTAATTAATTTAATGTTAAAAATAGATCTAAATGCATAAATCATTTTCAGGTTACAGTAGGCGGTACTTATAACTTTCGATATATACAATCGGTAACGGAATGTATTGTCTATAAGCAACCCCAGATTCTTACACTGTGCGACCACCGGAACCCTACAACCGTTCAACGTATTCCTAAGCCGATTCCCAGACTCCTCCACATGTTTCTCCCACCCAAACACCATAACACAACACTTGTCGGGATTCAAGAGCAGGGAATGATTATTGCAGTAAGAACTGATACGCACCAAGTCATTGTTGATTTTGTTCACTGCCCTGGGTAGATCAGAAGCAAACAATTCAAATATATTTGAGTATCATCAGCATACATGTGTAATTTACAAAATTCGACGTTTGCTGGCAGCATATTCGGGTACACTGAAAAGAGCAGTGGCCCCAAAATTGAATCCTGAGGTACACCCCTCTCAACAGGCAATAAAGATGAATCCCGATTTCCCAACCGAACCATCTGGTACCTGCCAGATAAATATGATTTCATAAACTCCAGACAAGCCTCTCCACAACCCACATACTGTAAAATGGCCAACAAGATATTGTGACTCACCGTATCGAAAGCCCTACTGAAATCCAATAACACTAGAATGCACAGTTCACCATTATCCCTAGCCCGTATGATATCATCAGTCACGTCTAGAAGCGCTGTGGAGCAACTATGCCCAGGCCTAAAACCCGACTGATGCTAGGGAATCAAGCCATAGCTACTTAAATGATCGCTCAACTGAGTGTACATAATCCTTTCTAGAATGTTGCTAAACGCAGGAAGTATACTTATGGGACGAAGGTCTCTAGCGCTAGATGGTGAGGTAATTTTCGGCAATGGTAACACAACAGCCAATTTCCATTGTTGTGGAAAATAATTAGAACACAAGCAGCAGTCGATTATATAAGTGAGATAGGGAAGTGCAAACGGTAAAATCAATTTAAGCAAATTAATATCAATACCATCAGCACCCACAGCACTACTATCAATCGATGAAACAATATTTAAAATGAAATCCTCAACCGTGCGGAAATTGAACACAGATTCGAACTTTTTGTAAGTGGCACCCGTATAAAAATTAATTATGTCTGGACTAATATTAGTTGGTGGGACATTACCAAGATATGCGCTATTAATTTGGTTTGCATCCGAAAAATGTAATGGTAATTCCCTTCTGGACTGACACCCAATACGAAATTTTCTGAGTTCACTCCAAAGGTGTTTTGAACTTCTCTGAAATACTTTCAAAATAAGCTCTTTTTTTCATTACGAATAGCGAGTGTAGTGAAATTTCGTAATTGCTTATAATATTGCCAGTGCGTATCCAATCTAGTCCGTCTGAATTTGGCTTTGGCTTTGTCGTGTATCTTCTGCAGCAGTTTTATATTATATGTTATCCAAGGAGCTCCCGACTTAGTCATTCTCATTGTTCTTATAGGAGCATGACGATCAAACAAGGACAGAACCACTCGATTAAAAAATAATAATTTATTATCAATGACCATGTCAAACATGTAATTAAAGGGTATACTGAATAGATCCTTATTAAACTCATTATAATCAAAAACAGAGAAGTCTCTAAAAGTATAGAATCTAGGTTTCTTGTTAGGACATTCCGTCATAATTCTACAGTAAACAATATCAGGATCAGAGATCTCAGAACATAAAACACCTGAATCGCAGACTAAGGCTGTGTTTGATACAGCGATAATATCGAGAAGAGTAGCGGTGGTATTTGTTACTCGCGTAGGCTCCTTAAACAATTGAGTCATATTAAGTGATAGGAATAAGCAATTCAGGCATTAATATCAAGCATGTTTATATTAACATCACCCAGGCATACCATCGTATCGAAATCCAAAACAAACTCTGGAAGCAGAGATTCTAACTCATCCGAAAACATTTTGCTATTAAACACAGGGGCCTTATATATACAACCGAATAAATACTTTTTCGAAGTATTACACGATTTAACCCATACCTGCTCAGAGACAACATCAATGTCAAGATAATCACACTCTATATCGTTTCGCACATATATACTTACACCGCCACCACGACCAACCCTGTCATTACGAAAAAAATTGTACCCGTGTATCTGCAACAACCGAATCTCAATCTCCGATGAAAGCCAGGTCTCGGACAAACAAAGCACATCCAAGTCGTAAGCATCCAATAAATGAATTACATAAGATAACTTAGGTAAAAGGGAACGTATATTCAGGTGAGCTACTGTAATCTGTCTCTTCATTCTTATAATTTGGAAGATATAGGTATTTTAACCAAACTCATAATGCTCGTATAAATAAAAGTAATAAAAATAAAAATAATGATAAACAAAAAAAAAATAATGACAAAAAAGATTGTAAATAAAGTTGTGTGAAAACAGTTCGAGTTACAGATGTTTAGTTTTTCAGTTGACCCGCATCTCATCTCTCCTCCCCAATGCAAGAATGTCTTCGGATGATTGTATTTTTAAAATTTTGTCGCCGCTTTTTGTGTAAATGAATCCGTTGTTAGTCTATACCACTCTCAACCCGAGTTTATTTTTCGCCAGTTTTAATAAGGATAATTGCCAGGGCGTTAGATCATCTCTTATAATGATTTTAGATCCTTTTAACTTTCTTTTATTAGCGAACACATTTTTCATGGTATTGCGATTTATAAATCGTACAATAATCGGACGAACACCATTTTCTTTCGCCTTGAGGCTGTAAGATACACTAATGTCACTCGGTAACACCTCTACTTTAAGTTTTTCTCGACACATTCTAATCACTTCCTCATCCGTGTTTTCGGTACGATTTTCGAATAACCATATACATATTCTTAAGTTATCTTTTCTGGAATAATGTTCAAGTAATTAGCATCCTCTAATTGTTACCTTATAACAAATATTTCAGCTCCAGCAGAATTTAAATCTTCACGGAGTTTCAAGGCTACCTTTTCACTGATTTTTTTCACAAAGTTTGTCGATGAATTCACCAGATGTAAATATACGATCGAGTGCTTTTTGTAAGACAGCTTCTTCATCTGGTACAGATGGAACATTTTTGTGTCTTAGTTTATAATCACTCATCTCGAAAACAAAGAACAAACTAAATAAGCAGTAAAATATCGGAGACGATGAACTCACGTCTATACGCGATCGATACACATGACAGAATGTGTTATAATTTTTGTTATGCTGTCAATATTACAAAATTAAACCTGGTGTAACTCTCTTTTGTTTTTCATTAGGTAAAAACAATATTTAAAACACTCGAGTTAATAAACCAAAAGTAGAGTCAGGTTATGAATAGTCTTCACGTTTTAAGAGCGGTTATACGTCCCTAGACGATCATTCGAGACTGAGCCGATCGACAACAAGCTCTCACGACGATGTTCTTATTTTCGCTGGCCGAATAACATGTGTAATAATAACCAAAAAGCTAAATATTGGTATCGCAAATGTCTTCAAGGTAGTGCGTAAAAAGTATAGCAAAAGAAAATACGCGAAACTGCTACCGCAATTTTTTGCAGATCAATCAATGTAGCGTGAAAGTTTGACCATTGCAGAATTTGCAATCTTGACTTTTAAGCAAAATTCTTACCGCTTATAAATCATAGTATTTGATCATATTCTTCGATGCATGTGGAATTATCCATCGAAAATTCATTCCATCTGGTGTCAGTAAATGCTAGGTACTACAAAGGGGTTCCCTATTGATATAAATTTAAAAAATAACCGAAATTGTAGCAAATAGTAGACTAACTTTTCTTGCATGACAATGCTCTGAGTCATTTTACTATCCATGTGCATTTTTGATAGAAAAATAACACCCGTAGTCCTCTTCTAATTTAACTGCAGCTAACTTTCCCTCGAGGAAACATATTTTGAAGATATTGAAGGTAATCCAAGCGCAAATAACATCCACCTTGAAATCAATTCCTACAGACAACTTTTCCCAGGTTTTCCATATACTGAACGCCACAAATTGTATATAGAACAAGATAGATTGAATTTTTTTTTGGACTTTGTCATTTTAAATGAATTTGATATCTTTGTTAGCCAAACAAAATAGTAATTACCCAACAATATCTTTATTAGCATTTCTAATTCAGCACCAATTGTATATCCAACAGATGATAAATAAACTCTGTATTTACGAATCTAGAAATTTATAATAATATTTTTATTTATTTTACAAAATCAATAATTAAATTCTATGAGGATGGACGAAGAATAAATATAATGTATAATCGTCTGTCACCTCAATTCATTTGGACCAGCGATCATCCAAAGTCTTTAAGCCTTGATAAAATTCAGAACACTCAAGTCCATTAAAATAAGCATTCAGAGCAGCTTTAACATCGTTATCTGACCTGTAAGGTATATTTTCAGGCATAGAAAAAGTGGTAATTCGACAGCACTAAATTTGGCGAATACAATAGACGCTAACTTGAACCCTAATTCATTAATTTCTGCCATAGCAACAACACTTATATGGAGTCCATGCATTGTCTTGGTGGTAAATGATTTTTTCTCGGCTAAAGCAGAATGCTTTTCATTAATTCTTTTTTACTTTAATTAATCTGAAAGACTCGTATAGTATACACCTGTCTTGGTTTGGCCTTTTAGAAAGTAATCAACAAGAAGTGTAGCTTTTGCATCCAAAAAATTACCATTACCTTTCCCGCAGCAATTGCCTTCTTTGGGGGAAGAAAATCACTGTGTCGCCAATGTTCAGATTGTTGTTTTGTTGATAAATGTGTGATGATAAATCAGCACATAAAATTTATCTTATTTTTTTGAAAACATTCCAATCACTCGCATAATATTTACATTCGCGCCGCTGAGCAATCGTGGCACCCATCCCACGGACAGCTTCTTGATAGCCAAATCTTTGTTCAAAATGCATATTATCCGTTCTTTATAGATGTTCACAGGTTCCGCTATCTCAGGTGCTTCAAGCGACGGTTTTTTTAACAATATAGCCTATACCCTTTTTCCACAATTTGCAGTGTAATGGCAGATTTTGAACATTCACGTACTATGACCACTCTTAAACTCTGGAATCGAATTCATCAATAGTCGATAGTGATTATGTATATTTGTTGCTAATAAATCGTTCAAAAAGTACTTAATAACAAAACGAATTTCAACAACGCTCTTAATTAAGTAGTTATCACAACTAAACAAGCGATCTGTAACTTGACGTTACAATGGGTACTAGGAAAGTTTTGCAATACAGCTTTGTTTATTTAATTTTTTCAAAGTAATTTCCTCTACACTCAATACACTTCTTCATCCTCCGAAACCAATCTTTAAATCAGTCTGCCAAGTTTCACTAGGGAGTAAAGCACACTCGTTGTCCCAAGCCCACAGAAGGTCCTCATCGCTGGAAAACCGCCCCCTTTTAGCTTCATTTTCACATGCGGGAATAGCGCAAAGTCGCAGAGAGCGCGGTCTGGAGTGTAGGAAGGGTGCTGGAGAAGTTTCAATCCTGTCGTGGTCATCATCAAAGGACCCAAACTTTGTTTCGAGCTTTGGTCGGCACATCGTAATAGTACAGCCAAGTCTCGTCACCTGTCACGATTTTGTTCACATACCGAGATTGTCCCTTATTAAACTTTTTTAGCATCTCCAGGCACCAAATCACACGTCGTGTCATCTGCTCTTCATCCAGTCGATGCGGCACCCAAAGAGAACAAAGTTTCTTCACGTGTAAATGATCATGCAGAATCGAACGAATTGCTGGTGCACTTAGGTCCGAAGTACCCTTTATCTGTTGGTAGGTCACTCGCCTGTCCTCGCCAAGCATTTTTCTCACAGTAGTAACGTGTTCCTCCGTAACTGACGTTCGTGGCCTTCCTAGACTCTCAGCATCCCCCACAGTTAAATTTCCCCTTTGGAATTCTCTATACCACCTGAATATCGTTGTGCGATATGGACAAACTTCACCTAGTGCAAGAGTCATTTCTTCGAAGCACTGGCCTATCTTTAAACCACGCACGAAATTATAACGCAAAACTGCCCTTATCTCATTTCGTGACCACGATGCCATCGCAAGCACTTTACACTCTCACTGCTAATGAATAACTGAGCCCATCGACATGGCGCGGCGGCTACTATGCACGTATGAACATATCTCAACATGCAGCAACAAGCAGCTTCCTACGATTCATTGTTACGTCATATTGCAAAACTTTCCTAGTACCCTTTGTATTAGGAAGTCAATTTATCATCGCACCACAAAAGCAGTCTGAAGATGCGTTACTATCCATCATTCCACGGACTTTTCAGCTCGCCCTTGTATATCGCATGTTCGTTAATGAATTAATAATAAAACCATAGTATAATCAGCATATTTTTGCGCTAAGTACTGAAACTAAAGCGAACGTATTTAGAGGCTCTCGTAAATACACTTCATTTAAAAGTAACCTATAACCGTGTCAATTAAAAATGATATGGCGTTTTTTGTTATGAAGCCACTAGTTCAACAATAACAATAAACATTTCCTATTATCAACCAACCAATGCAAGATTTAATGAGAAAAAAATACAACCTTCGACAGCAAAGAAATACTAATATGAAGCGTACAGATAACATTAAATAAACCTGAAATTATCCGAGATATTTCCATCACTATGGTTATATCGATCTTTCTTCTTCGTTTTTTCCTTTCATTTATTTCTTTCTGCCCATCTCTCTTTGACTATACTCTAATGAAATTGAAGCTTGTTTTTCCCATGAATTGACACCTATATTTATAGACTTCGAGATGCTGCAGGTAAAATTCTATTTATAGAACAGTACGTAAGAAACAACCAACGTATATACTTACAATAATGATGATATAAGCCACATCCACCGCATATTTATTTATACAAGCCACACAAAAATATTTACTGGACGCCAATGCAAGCACGCATAAATTTCGCATCGATTGTTGTTTTTCAGCACTAGAAAAAGAAAATTATTCACTTTCGCGGTCACGATTTTACAATAGATATTACAGCGAGACATTACTGAACTTACGATAATAACTATAAAGAAATGAATGAATTTATTCTAATTTCTTTCAAGAAATAAGTACGTGTTTAAAGTATGATATAGGGATATAAAGATTTATACTTCAATGCACGTGTATTAATATTACACAGTATTTTACCTTGAAACTAATTTCATTAAAATATCAAGAAAGAATTCAAAGATTCACACGCACGTACTACATGTACATATGTATGTATTAGGCTGTTCCAAAAATGTATTTTTAACCAACAGATTTTAAATGCTATAACTCCACTTAAGCTTTATTAATTAAAATGAAAACAACCAGAATCAACAATTTTCTTTGTCAATTAAAAACAAGGTTATTTATGCCAGTAACATAAAAGTCTGTAGTTAAGGAGTTGATCAATTGTTCAAAAGCGTTCTAAGCAACTGTTGTTGGAGAGTTGTTCAAAAGTTGTTTAAAAAAGAAGATTGATTTTAGTATGAGTAATTTAATGTTGGGAGAATTAAGTTCGATTTTCGATGTATTAAATACAAATGACGACGCAAATAGTAAAGAAGAATGAATCGACATATTGTGTAAAAAACTATGTAATTTGTATATTTTAACTGAAAAACAAGTTGCTAACGACGATAACGATGAAGTTGATAACGACAACGAAATTGTAAATTTCAATGAACTACACGTCGATACATGTCAGGATAGTTTTGGGGGGTGCTGTTACAAAAGGATGAAGATAGTCGGTTGCATCCCGTTTATTTTTGGAGAAGAAAAACTAATGATGCCAAGAGAAAATATCATAGCTACGAACTAGAAGTATTAGCCATTATTGAAGCGCTGAAAAAGTTCCAACTATACATTTTAGGAATAAGACTCAAAATTATTGCAGATTGTCGAGCTTTTGTTGCGACCATGAATATAAAAGATTTGTGTACAAGGGTGACGAGATGGGCCTTACTTCTTGAAGAGTTCAATTACGAAATAGAACATCGCTCGGGGAATCAGATGAAGCTCTGTGATGTTGTCAGTAGAAATCCAATAACGCAATAAGTTTTTGGAAAAATTCAAGAAAGCTCAAAGAGAAGATATCATTTAAAAGTTATAATAAAAATTTTAGAAAACCAAGAAATGAATATTACCAGTTGGGTAGAGAGATCTTATATAAAAATGAAGATGTCAGAAAGCTACCAATTATATATACTAACAGCAATATCAAATTATAAGAAATGCTCACACTTTGCAGTGAAAAAACTAAAGAACTTCAATCAGGGAGTATTACATCCCTAAGTTGGAAGATAAGATCAACAGACTAATAACAAATTGTGCCTTGCATCCTAGCTGGAAAGAAAGATGAGAGACAGAAAGATCTTTTAAAGCCGATTGATAAAGGTGAATCTCCTTTACAAACGCATCACATGGATCATTTAGGTCCTTTGTCACCTACCAGAAAAGATAATCTTTTAGTTATCAGCGATGCCTTCGCGAAGTTCCTTTGGCTATGTCCCATTAAAACTACAACTACAAGAGCAGTTTCGGAAAAGCTTGAAATTCAAAAGAAAATTTTGGAAATCCTAGAATGATGACATCTAATAGAGGAAGTGTGTTCATATCTAGAAAATTCTAAAGCTATTGCAACAATAAGGAAATATCGCACATCACAATTACGACTCGCTCGTAAAGAAAATGGACAAGTGGAGCATATAAATTGCATTGTTATACCCACTCTTGCCTAATTGACAATAGAAAGACCAGTGTTTGGTACAAGCATGTTAAAAAATTGCAAAAGGTTATATGTATATACCGCATGTCGGCATAGCATAAACACTTTCCAATTTGAATCGGTTTTTAGTGTAGAAATATCAAGATTAGAAGATACCAAGTTAAAGACATTAGGACTATGAAGAAATGACAACCAACAAATGGAGAAGGCGCAAGAAGAAAACAAGAAAACCTATACCCAGGAAAGAAAGGAGCCAAGCGTATATGAAACTGGATATCTGGTAGCAATTCGAAGAGTCTATTTCCAAAATGAATCAAAATTATTCTCCCGACTTCTTGGTACATACCGTGTCGTCAAGAGATTTGAAACGGATCAATATAATGTTGAAAAGATAGGAGAACAAGTGGGCCTCAGAAGAACGCAATCTTGTACAGACTTGATGAAACCGTGGTCGCAAGACGAGGATGAAGGAGAACCAATCTAGGAGAATGTAAGTCAGAAGGGTCGATTGATTGCGCTAATTGAATGATCCTCTAGTTAAGTGGAGTCAGTCTGTAACAAACAGTAAGACGGTAAAGACGTCTTATTAAATTAAGACGAATATTAGACTCGATTACAGAATTAATAAATACTAAAATCAATCAACTCAAACCGGAAGTGTTACATAATATGTGCACACGCACAAAATCAACCTATATGTACAAAAATGTGCAAAAAAAACTGGTATTTTAGATATTTGCTCAATCGTCAAAAAATTTCCGATTTAATGCACAATACAGAAAAACATAATTTCATTTGCATTTAAATACAAAGATATTAATAATTATGATAATATTAACAATATTCATTCTTACAAAAATACAGAGCATCATAAAACTTGTATTAATTGATCGTTTTATGTTTTACAATAACACTGAAGTATTAATCGTGTAAACTAATCAAAGTTCAAACCAAGCTCAAACTTAGTTTCCCAATGTTAAACTGAGGAAATGCAGGAAATCTACGTTGTAATACTAATAATAATAATAATATTTTTATTGTCCAACAGACACGCCATTCAAAGGACAAATCAAAAACATTAGGTACAGTGCACAAGTATTAAATAAAACTAGCTTAAATATAAATGAAAATTAAAACACAATAATAATAAATGAAAACTAAGAGTATATATTTATAGGTAAAAAAGAAAAAGAACTGAAACGAAACCAAAGTTGTGCCACAAACTCTTCAACCACTGATATTATTTCCTATGAAAGGGATCTGGAAACAACCTATTCGCATTCCTGCACATATGAGTAAGAGGAGCATTCAAAAGAACATTAGTCCTGGCCTTCGGAAGGGCGAAGGCATCAAAAGACCGAGTGAAATGAGATGGAACCAATATACAAACCTAAAACAATACAGATGGAGCATCCACAACATTATTAATCAAGTTAACTAGAAATTTCGCACTTGTAGCATCCCTACGACAAGACAAAGATTGGAAGCAATATCTAACTAATAACGCTTCATAATCAACTCCCCTCAGTGGGTATGTACCATCAAGCCGGTAAGATAAATACTAATGTTCAATGTGCAACAATCATATAACCAATTATAGAACAACGTATATATAGATAATAAATTATTGGTACAACTGCAAGAAAAAGAAAAAGTATAAAATACTATAACTTATATCTAAATGACACTCAAAATATCAGTTACAGCAAAACAAAAGAGTATTTACGAAATAATGAAAAGCGTATTGGCATTGGCAGACATACGTGGTCTGATCAAAAAATAACCGTTATTTTAGTTACGTATGTTCGATTTTCGCATTTTTTTTCTGTTATGTTGATACACATGTCTGTTATACATGTTGGCAATATCAGCCATTTTGGATTGTCAGTTTGTTTTTGACAGATAAAAAGGTTAGTCGTGTTTTGGTGTGCTCTTCGATTTTTAACTGTTCGAAAAAATGGATCAAAGAAACTGTATTAAATTTTGCGTTAAAAATGGAATAAAGTGCTCCAAGATACTTGAAATGTTGACTGTGGCATTCGGCGAGTCTACTTTGTCTCAAAAAAGTGTTTATAAGTGATACAAGCGCTTTACAGAAGGCCGAGAAAATGCACGCCAAGTTCGATCAAATGTGAAGGTTTTGCTCACTATTTTCTTCGATTACAATGGCGTGGTGCATCATGAGTTCTTACCAACAGGTCGTACGGTTAATAAGGAATACTACAAGGAAGTTATGCAACGTTTGCGTGAAGCAATATGGCTCAAACGATCGGAATTGTGGAAAAAAATCATGAATTCTACATCACGATAATGCACCAGCTTACACACCAATGCTTGTTCGTGATTTTTTGGCCAAAAAGAACACCCTAATGATGCCTCAACCACCTTATACACCAGATTTGGCTCCCTGCGACTTTTTCCTCTTCCCAAAACTGAAAACACCAATGAAAGGAAAGCGTTTTACTACGATTGAGGAGATAAAAGAAAAATCGAAACAGGAGCTGTTGGCGATACCAAAAAGCGCGTTTCAGAAGTGTTTCGAGGATTGGAAAAAACGCTGGCATAAGTGTATTATATCTGAGGGGGATTACTTTGAAGGGAACAACATAGTTATTGATGAATAAATAAATATTTTTTGAAAAAATTGAAAATAACTGTTATTTTTTTATCAGACCTCGTATGTGTTATAAGTGATTTTTTAATGTATTAGTTTTTGCTTTCGTAACGAAAAACAATTCTGCAAATCTAGTAACATATACTAGTCCTACGAATCCCACTTTGGATAATAACATTGAAGAATCAATATAATCAGCAATAAGTTGTGCTGTACTTGAACTCTTCACATATCGATGAAAGTGAAACAGTATTAAGCAATCGGCAAAGTTGGCAATATTTAGGTAGATCTATAAGTCATCACCGTAAGCAAGAGAATTTCAATTCAATAAAATAAACAAATTATTTAAATAGAGATTGAAAAGTAACGACGCAAGATTCATTGACAAAGCAATATACGCTGAAGAAGTCCTTCACAATAAATGAAACTTTTATTAGTAAATGTTATATTGAGGTATACATACATATATGTACTACTTTTTGACGGAATAATGGTAGAGAATAATAAGGAGATATTCATTGTTTGAATTCACAGTTATTATTATAAATAGTTAGAAATAAATCACATTTGAGTAAAATAGTAAGAAATTCTCGAAATAATTATTTATAATCAATAATTTTGCTGTTACAATAGAACTTGAATAAAAATTCTTATTTATATGTTAAGTATCATTGTCAATGTCTGTGTGATTTATGTCTTTCAAAAAATAAATATTAACGAGGGAGCAATTATAAACCCCATCCTTGATTAATGTTGAATACTTGGCTTTATATAGTACAAATATTTTAATAGGTCCAAAAATTTTAAAGAATACATGATCAAAGATGGCACAAGATACTTTTAAATTATTTATATACTCTTCATTACAAATGTTGCAAATTCTAGTTTTTAATATTTATAAAATAATATTAATTTTGTAGTTTTAATTTTTCTCGACTGCGCCATCTAATAACTATTGAACAAACTTCTAATAGTCTAAATTCTAGTTTCAAACCCAGTGATTGTTCATAAGCCAAAGGCAGTTGAGAAACTGTATTAGAGAGGGGTTGAATTTGATGGAGCCTGTGGTTTATTGACTTGATCAATAAGGTTAATATATAACCCCTTTCCACAATTAACTATTTGTAAATTCTGTATACGTATTTACAACCAAGTTGTCATCATCAGCAGATAAAATCAAAGTGTCGCACCTGGTAAAACACGGCGAAAAAATTGTACGAAAAATATACTCCGTACGCGATCCGCATCGTTGAAAACCAAGATGTGCACTGTGTCTGTTTCACAAGGTTTTTAAAAATACTTTTACTTAAACTAACATGCACTACACCGAAAAAGGTTATTATGGTCAAAAATGTGTGTGATTTATGTGTGTTTTATGATATTGTTCCTCTTGTCTTTCATAGAGAAAAAAGAGGCGTTTGCAGGGGGCCGGCGTCATAAACATTTACCAGATGGCCTGAATTCTTTACGATGTGCATGCTTTCATACGCGTCCAGTTCGCGATAATTGTACACGTTCTTTATCAAATGTAAACAATCCATATTAACACTGTGGTTATTTTCTAATACATGTCTCGCTATACCCGATTTTTCCGGTCGGTTGAATTTTATGTGCGAAAGGTGTTCTTTATACCTGGTTTCGATCGATCTTTTGGTTTGGCCGATGTATTGTTTATTGCACTCTAAACATTCAATTCGGTAGATTCCCGATTTTTTATTCTCTTCAATTTTGTCTTTTGCATTTCCTAACAGCAATTTAAGGGTATTATTAGGGCGGGAACATACCTTAAACCCGTGATCTTTAAAAATACTATTCAGATTTTTTGTCACACGATGGAAAGGTAAACAAACAAAATACTTTTCCCGATTGCTCTGTGGTGAAAGACATGTGGTGTCACGGACTGTTTTTCTTATGTTGGCCTTTCCATCGTGTGACAAAAAATCTGAATAGTATTTTTAAAGATCACGGGTTTAAGGTATGTTCCCGCCCTAATAATACCCTTAAATTGCTGTTAGGAAATGCAAAAGACAAAATTGAAGAGAATAAAAAATCGGGAATTACCGAATTGAATGTTTAGAGTGCAATAAACAATACATTCGATCGAAACCAGGTATAAAGAACACCTTTCGCACATAAAATTCAACCGACCGGAAAAATCGGGTATAGCGAGACATGTATTAGAAAATAACCACAGTGTTAATATGGATTGTTTACATTTGATAAAGAACGTGTACAATTATCGCGAACTGGACGCGTATGAAAGCATGCACATCGTAAAGAATTCAGGCCATCTGGTAAATGTTTATGACGCCGGTGCAAACGCCTCTTTTTTCTCTACTGAAAGACAAGAGGAACAATATCATAAAACACACATAAATCACACACATTTTTGACCATAATAACCTTTTTCGGTGTAGTGCATGTTAGTTTAAGTAAAAGTATTTTTAAAAACCTTGTGAAACAGACACAGTGCACATCTTGGTTTTCAACGATGCGGATCGCGTACGGAGTATATTTTTCGTACAATTTTTTCGCCGTGTTTTACCAGGTGCGACACTTTGATTTTATCTGCTGATGATGACAACTTGGTTGTCGAAATACGTATACAGAATTTACAAATAGTTAATTGTGGAAAGGGGTTATATATTAACCTTATTGATCATGTATTAGAGAGGGCGCCACAATTTAAAATTATTTATATATTTATATATTAATATTTTTTCTTAAAATACTAATTATTATATTGTATCCAACAGATATATAGTTGCAAACCCAAAGATCTTGAGAGCAAAAAACAATAAAGAAAATTTAATGACGCTATTCCAAATGGCTCACATGCTTCTACTTAGTAACTTATATTTTGTCTTTAACATTTGTTTTATTATACTTGATTTTAAGAAAATGTTATATAAATTAATCGTTTTAATCTTTAGACTATACGCAATAATAATAAATCATAAGAATAAATTGCATTTTTGTATGGCATTTCACTTACTCTTCTATATAATTTTATATGTATATGTGAATTACAAATCAAATTCTTATTCTATGTTTGTAAAAACTTTAACAAAATTGTTTGCAATATTTGTTTTTCAATTCCGTGCTGAAGAATTTCGCAAAATAGATTTCAGTTTAATACATAGAAATTTTGCGTTTCCGATCCGAACTTCCTGAAAAATCTCGCTTGCCGAAGATTCGAGTGCCTGGTTGGAGCAATAGATCCGGTTTATCATACGAAACAGCCAATACTCTTTCGAGAATGTTTCGGGAATTAAAGGAATACATAGTCGCGAAGAAAATATACCACTTTCTTCATTGGCCACTTAGAATTAGAAAATAATCAGTCTAAGAATGTGCACATTTCTTCGAAACTTTAAAACTAAATTTTATTACTTTAAACACATCTAATTTGTCGATTACATCTACTCGAAAAGTCGATAACGTTAAGTAAGTATAAACAAACTCATTTATTCTCTCTTATAACAGGGTTATATCATGTATAACATAAATACCAAAATAATTACTTCCTTGTATAATACACTTAAAACTTTGCAACTAAATGATAAATATCAATATAAATAAACATATTTTATAAATTTAAAAAATATGTGGCGCCATCTCTGATACAGTGTCCAAATATTTTTGTAATTGTCTTACAGACAAAATTCAAACGGTTTGAAATTAGAATTAATACCGTTAAAAGTGTGTACAATGGCTATTAGATGGCGCGAGCACCAAAAATAAATTTTCTTTTTAAATTTAAACATTCTAATTCATTGTATTGTAAAGCAAAAATATAAATAATTTAAAAATATTTTGGCCTATCTTTAACAATATATTTCCAAGAATTCCTGAAACTAGGGGTAGAATTATTTCATGTAAAACGAAGTTCTTGAACATTAGTTAAACACGGACAGGGTTTATAATTTTTCTCTCAATCTTCGTGTCCTTTTTTCCATAATAAAACCGTTAATACGAATATTTATTTCTTAATGTAACCAAAGAAAATATAATTCGCAAAAGAAGTCTAACACACACAGATTCTTATTTGCAGATGTGTATATATTTTTCACTTTGTTATAATGAAAGTTATCAACATAATATTGCTGCAGAGGATTCTAACAAGAAACAAGAAGTTTGTTTTATATTCGTCAACGCAATAAATTTTGACACAGAAAAATTTTCGAAATATTGTTTTAAAACATTAAAATAAATATTTACGTATTTACGACTTTACGTAAACAATTACAAAGAACGTGGTTATTTTATTTAAATTTTGTACATGAATCAATTATCAATCAATTTTACAATATCGAAATATTTCAAAGACCATAGGCATTGGTTAATTTTAATCTCTCATTCAATCTTTCACAATCTGTGACTGAAGTCATTCTTTAAATTCGAAAATCAATGGCCTTTTGACAAGTTGCTTACACCACCAGATGCGAATTGATATACAGTAGAGACCGCTTATAATGAACCCGGTTATATTGAATTCTCGGCTATTATAAACCGTTTTAGATGGCCAAATAAATCGTCCCTTAAGTTCAATGTATTGTTTTTTCGCTTGTAATGAACTTGCATATATTGAACTTCCGCATATAATGAACCATATTTTACGTTTCAACCGAAAACAATGTGCCGCTTATAATGAACTTTCTTTATCGCTCGAATGGGAATCCCCCGAAAACTCCGTTACATCAAAAATCGCGGTGCCTGTCAGTCCTTCCCCTTCAGTCTGTCTCACAAATTAGTCACGTTACGTTGTCCGTTCGTGTTACAGTATTTACCAATTGTAGCTTGTGGGTTTATAAACATGGCGCCAAGTGATAATCAAAAACAAAAGCGCAAAGCTTTCACTTTATAAAGAAAGTATGAAATTATTAAAAAATTACAAAGTGGTTTAAAACAAGCTGATGTGTGTAAGAATCTGAATTTAAACAAGTCGACGGTTTGCATGATTTGGAAAGAAAGAGATAAAATACTCAAGAATTATTATGAACAAAAAAATTCTAATGCCAAAAAAATTAGAAAATCAGCTCACGATAAAGTGGATAAAGGGCAAAATTATGAAGACCACAAATTCTTCAATGCAGATGAAACGGGTCTATTCTACAGGCTAATGCCCAACAGAATGTTGAAATTTAAGGGCGATAGTTGCATTGGTGGAAAACTATCAAAAGAAAGGCTCACGGTTTTGGTTGCAGCAAATTTTACAGGACCAGAAAAAAGGAAATTACTTACTATTGGCAAGTCCCAAAACCCACGTTGTTTTCACGGCAAACGATTGCCTGTAAAATACGGTTCTAATAAAAAAGCATGGATGACGTCAGATATTTTTTGTAACGAAATGCGCGATTGGGATAATGAATTAAGGAGAAAAATTCTATTACTAGTAGACAATTGTCCAGCGCACCCTGAGGTAAAGAATTTGAAATTCATTAAATTGGTGTTTATACCTCCTAATATCAGTTCCAAATTACAACCAATGGATCGAGGCGTTATCCATAGTTTGAATAGCAATTATCGACGAATTCTTCTTTCAAAAATAATGATTAATAGCAGTGCAGAAGGCAGTCGTATTAGTCTTCTTGATGCGGTGAACTGTATTCACATGGCATGGCAAAACGTCACAGCAAAAACAATAACAAATTGTTTCAAACATGCAGGATTTCTTAAGCATCAAAACAAATTCGATGAAATCCCGTTAAGTGAGTGGCTAAAGAAAATTGATCTTGTTAATGTTGAAAATAATGGTGATGGTCTACCTCTAACTGTGGAAATGGATGCTAATTTTGAAGACTATGTGCGTATCGATGAGAATGTTATGTGTACTGAAACTTTGTTAGATGACGATATTGTTAATAATCAACATGCCTCCCTCTCACATCCAATGAATTGAACGAAAAAGCGAGAATGCATCTGTCTCGCAATGTCGATAACTAAGTTACCAGAGCGTATAGACAGATGGCACTGCATCACGGCTATTTGCCAATTAAAAGAATGTTAAAAGGAATCATTCTATTATTAATAACACCCTATCTACTACATATGTTTCATGGATTGACCAATCATCAGGCAGATTCTGTGTTATTAATGAACGATTCCTTGATAGCGTCTATCATATCATTACGATACAGAAAAATAGTGAATAATCAACATGCCTCCCTCTCACGTCCAATGAATTGAACAAAAAAGCGAGAATGCATCTGTCTCGCAATATCGATAACTAAGTTACCAGAGCGTATAGACAGATGGCACTGCATCACGGCTATTTGCCAATTAAAAGAATGTTGACTTTAATTGGAATCTATTGTGTTAGCGTACGAAAAATGTGATTTTCACGCAAAAAA
Organism: Dermolepida albohirtum; assembly: GCA_031893035.1. NCBI lineage: Eukaryota > Metazoa > Arthropoda > Insecta > Coleoptera > Scarabaeidae > Dermolepida > Dermolepida albohirtum. The sequence goes on from JAVIWB010002478.1 coordinate 64,794, forward strand.
AGAACACTAATTTTTTCGTTTTTTCGAGTCGGCGGAATGGAATTTTGTTGTATGGAATTTTTAAAATACTTCCTAGCCTTTTCTATTATAAAATTCTTTTATTTTCCAATTAAAAACGGTTATTGCAACTTTGTTAAAATTTCTACAAATGTCAAATGTTAATTTTATTTTCACATATAAGCATAAAATTATAGGAAAGTGTATAAATACCAGAAAAATTGCAATTATATAGGAGTAGTATAAAAATCAAAACAATTTACACAAGTTATTCTAAAAAAATTCTATTTACGTTTTGTTTTTGCGATTTATATCCTCTTTGATTATATTAGAAATTAACAGCTCAAGAGGATTCTAGGAATTTTTTACAAATTCTTTATTAACAGAAAAGGGCATAAACATTAACGAGACAATAATTGTATTATAAACCCATATATTCTTAATTAATGTTCAAGAAATTTGATTCGCATAAACAAAAATTATTACCATAATTCTAGGAATTCTAATAAATACGTTGTCAGAGATGGCCCAGAGTATTTTGAAATTTTTTATTTCTGTCTTTCTCTTTATAATATATATATATATATATATATATATATATATATATATATATATATATATAATATATATTCAGTATTGAAGAATTTGGTTTTAAATAATATAGAAATGTGTATATATATCGTGGATTCAGGAATCGTTAATTTCATGTGAACACAGAGATGGCGAAATATTTTTTTTTGAATTGTACAATTTATTGGTTTTGCTTTACGATACAAAAAAATTAATTTTTACTTTTAAATAATTTATATATATATAAATAAAAAATATATATATATATATATATATATATATATATATATATATTTATGTGGCGCCATCTAATAACCATTGTACAAACTTTTAATGTTCACAATTCAAGTTTCAAACCCGAAGGGTATTTAAAACATTTACCGATAAAAATTTGGACAATATGGCGTCACCTTATTTACTAATTATTTATTAGTTTAATATTTGTCCTTCACAATACAATTTATTGTTAATATATTTTAAAAATATATTATAGTTATAGTGAGATAAAGGAAATTTTGTAGCGCTTGAGATTGTAGTAAATAACAAATTAAGAAACAGTAAAATTTTTTATTTATATTATATATATGAAAGATTAAGATATAATTTGTAAAAAATTCTAAATTAAATAGTGTAAGTATGTAAAAAACGAAATAACTTTATTAGTATATTTTATTACAATAAGTATAATATCTAACACTAATTATTAATGTTGTTTATAAATATATAGTTAAATAGATATTAATTAAACATGTTTATATATTATTTTAAAAACACGATCTTCAATATGTGACTATTTTAAATTATAGGTGATTGTGTAACTATTATGTTTTTATAACTTGTTCAATGTTCAACATACGTTTATTCGTTACTAAATTATATTTCCTTCAAATCAAATCGCGCGCAAACTTACGATCTTGCCAGACGCCTGCTTAGGCGCGAAATTGGCGGTCTTAATGTCAGGAGAACAGATAGTAGTATAGATATACGGACAGCAAAACCGAGCAAACATTGTGAACATTCAAAGCACATACTGTTCGCATATATCTAATCGCCTTTCTGCTCGCCTAATAATGGAAGTTCTTGTTTGATAAACTTGATGCACAAAATGACAGGTGTGGTCGTTGATTTGATGTTTTTAAATCTATAATTATTGTACAAAAATCCGTTGAATGGATATATTAATAATTTTAAAAGTCAATAAACAAAATCGTTCATTATTATTTCCTATTTAAAGTCTTTGTTGGCCGCTTGAAAGAAAACCGGGAAAGGCTTCCGAACGCTTCAAAATGCTTTTAAACACACGCACCTTTATAATTTTGATTTATTTGGGAGGGCAAATGATAAAAATCAAATAGAAAATTGTGAAATGGACGTAATTACTTATTAAAAAACGGGGAATAGAAATACAAATAAACGAAGTAACTTTCGCTATAATAATTATTATTTATTTATCCGGCCATGACGCCATGTTTTTTGTAGTCAGTATTTTGTCATAATTCATAACTAAGAGGGCTTAGATCACAAGGCGACAGAAAGGAGAGGAAGTATGGAAATTTTCGTGTAACACTAATATGCTTGGAAGTTGTTTATTGGAAATATTATTAATTATATTTATTTAATTAAGGAGTTATAATACAAACAGATTTTTATGCAATTCCAATTAATTTTGCATTAATTTAGATAAAATATATATGATTAGTGATTAACAGCTTTTGATAACAATGACTAAATACCAAATTTTAATATATGTATTTTATAATGCCCTAAGAATTCATAAATATATTTTGTTAATTATGAGACGGAATAAAATTACAGTTGTATATTTAGAACAAAGTAGAAATATACCACTTGATTGCATGGTAGAAAACAATAAATTCATTGCATTAGGCATTTAAAGTGTACAGTTATGTATACAAAAACAAAGAACTTCGATATTTCGTTAAAGCACATTTTTTTGAAAACGCAGTTGTATATACTAGAAAACGAATGAACACAATTTATATGATACATTAATTTGCGTAGTGGATAACATTTCCAGGATATTATTGTTGTGTGTGCAGTTATGCACACAAAGCAAAGAACTTCGATATTTCGTTTGAGCGCAATTTTTTGAATACGCAGTTGTGTATACTAGAAAACGAATGAACACAATTTATATGATACATTAATTTGCGTAGTGGATAACATTTCCAGGATATTATTGTTGTGTGTGCAGTTATGCACACAAAGCAAAGAACTTCGATATTTCGTTTGAGCGCAATTTTTTGAATACGCAGTTGTGTATACTAGAAAACAAATGAACAGTTTATATGATACATTAATTTACCTAGTGGATAAATTTCTAGGATATTTTTGTTTCCCGTGTAACGAGAAATTTAGTTATTTCCGTGAACTTCTTGAATATCAGGAAATTTAAGAGTTAAATTAAAAGAAAAAATTGTAAAAATTTTGAGAAGAAATGAAGTAAAATATTTTCAAAAAATTAAATTTAACAGAAAAATTAAATTATTTGTATTTCATTTATTACTGGTTTAAAAAATAATATTTTTAAAAGACACAGTCGAGAGGTAGGGCACTCGAAAAAATTATGTTTCTGAACCAAAACCATAATTTAATAACAATAATTTTATATCTGTTGTAATAACTATTAGAATAAAACGAACATTGTTGTATATATATCAACTAAATAAAATATAAATATGTACAATACAAGTGTAAAAATATATATTTTAATAATTTATACAAGAAGAGACACAATAATGACACGGATAACAAACAAACGTTGTGCCTACGGCATTGTTTATAAACTAATCTGCGAACTGTTGTTTATTAGAAATTCCTTCAATTTCTTCGAACATTTTATGTTTATTATGCTTTCAAGAAATTTTTTAAATAAATTTATGTTCCAGTAGTTGGAATATCTTCGCGCTATTTGTACTCCGTGATGTACGGTGTTCTCACATGTTTCATAACGCTTAATATACGATTTACAATAAAAAAAATTGTGTCATTGTATGCTAACTTTAATAAAATAAAAGCGCAAGTGGAAATGACAAGAAAATAAGATGCCAATCGACGCAAGTGTTTTCGATTTTGTCCGAATCCATAGTCCACTATTAAAAACTTCTAACACATTTTCTATTGATAAACCCAATCCTGTTTTTTTAGAGTGTATGAGACATGTGATAAAGTGTCTTTTTGTAGCAAATCTGTAGGCGCTTTTTCTTCATTGTTTTGGTTAAACCCGTTTGTTTCGCAGGCCAGCACCATTTTAATCCAGTAGTGTATAATCGACTTCGCAAAGTCCGCTTCAATACCTTTACATTAAACTATTGAATAAAATGTACTAATTCTTTGAGAGAAGCTTTTCTGTTTTGTAAAGGAATATTAATAATTCTTCTGTTCTTCCTATCGGTGGTTTTATGTGGCCAGTGACACTATTGTCGACAGCTTGATGTTGAGGGTAAATTTTCTTTTGAAAAATGTCACAATTCTTGTCTTCTAGTTTTCTAGCAATTCGCTTTGAGAATAAACCGGTCACTAATAAAGTTCCTATTCTAATTTTTTAAGTATTTAAGTGTCGCAATTCTTGCCATTACTAGGCGAGAAACTTTTCTTTTCTAGCAGTTTCGATTGATAATACAAACCGGTCCCTAAACTATTTTCCGTTCTAATTTTTTCCCTGTTTGTAATATCTTCCGTCTTGCTCATAGGGCATGAGTTCGTTATACAAATAAGTGTAAATTTATCACACCACCATCTAACTATTAGACACTAAACTAAAAACGGTAAATATATTACAAACTCTTCGAGGGTTCGAACAATTCTGAATAAATTTTATGCGTATAAATACATTATGTCACCCCTTCACCTTTCTAGAATTTAGCGAATACAGGTCAAGATTATGTGAGTTACGGAAGGAATTAGCGATCTCGAAACTTAATACTATAAATGAAATAAATTACTATATGCACGAGGATAGTTTGATAAGTAGTGAGAATGCCACATAGGTGGCGCTCTAATTGGTAAAACAAATGCACTGTAATTTAGGTTGCCTATTTATATGTTTACATTCCGATATTTAGATAAATCGGTTGATTAGCTTATTTTTGACAGCTGATTGAAAAAGAAGCAACACGTCGTTATGTTCAAATGGAAAAAGCAGAGTATCGTGCGGTGATTAAATACTTCGTAATTAAGGGTATGAAAGCTACCGAAATAAAAGATGAGTTACGGGAAACAATAGGTGAATCTGCTCCATCATCCGCCACAATAAGTAGATGGGTAAATGAATTTAAACGTGGTAGAACAAGCTGTGTTGATGAAACGCACTCTGGAGCAACCAAAATCGTGACATCTAAGGAAATGATTACAAAAATCCATAATATTATTACTCCAGATCGACGACTCAAAGTGAGAGAGATAGCAGACATGGTAAACATTTCAACAGAACGCTTACACCACATTTTAAGAAAAGAATTGGGCCTTTCCAAGCTTTCGACAAGATGAGTGCCGCGATTGCTTACGACTGATCAAAAGTTCACTCGTTTGCGCATTTCCAATGAGTGTTTGGACCTTTATAAGCGGAATCCGGTTGATTTTTGTAAACGATTTGTTACTTGCGATGAAACTTGGATACACTACAGTACACTCGAAACAATGGTTAGAACGTGGTTCTACACCTCCAAAGAAAGCGAAAACCACTTTATCGGCAAACTAGGTGATGACAATATTATGCAGAATTTGTACAAAAATTAAATGTTGAGATTCGTGCTAAACGGCCAGGAATGATAAAGAAAAAGATTCTGTTTCACCAAGACACCGCTCCCTCACATACCAGCACACTTGCGATGTCCAAAATCCACGAGTTGCATTTCCAATTAGTACCGCATGCGCCTTATTCGCCGGATCTAGCCCCTTCCGACTTCTACCTTTTTCCAAAATTGAAAATGGTACTAGGTGGAAAGAAATTTTCGTCTAACGACGAGCTTATCATCTTCGTAAATGAGTATTTTGCAAGCCTTCCGGAATCGCATTTTAGAGATGGCATAAGGGCATTGGAGCACCGTTGGAATAAATGTATTGCTCTTTTAGGAGAATATATTGAAAAATAAAAATTATTTTGTATTTAAAAAATTCGTTTTTCTTTTCCATTCTCACTACTTGTCAAACTACCCTCGTATGTATTATATATTGTAGGCTAACAATCTTTGTATTTAAGAAATATGTACATTATATTTCCATTAAAATATATTATTCTTCATAACTGAGACCTGGGCTAATTTAATTACGCACTGCTATACGCTACTGATGGCATTATTGCAAAGAAGCAGCTCATAATAATGAGATCGCTATCATATTAGTTTAACCCAATGGAATAATTATGGCGAAAGGGTTGCTACGAATTCATTCAAGTTGGACGACGTTGAGCAACTTGTAAAGCAAGATTTATAAATATAACTATTTAAAGATTCTTTGCATGTAATAAACAAAAAATTTTTGTAGATTCCGTAAAAGATTAACAAAAAAAAACATTAAATATTTCAAGTAATAGTATTTCTAACATAATCGCCTATAAGAATAAAATTGAAATTATGTGAATATATTTGTATATTCTAAAATTTAATAAGAGAACTATAATTAATAAATAATAATCTGTATTAATATTACAATGTATTACTATTAGAATAAAGCATTATCCGTATCTTTTTATTAAAACACATAAATTAAGCAAATGAAGACGAAAAATGTAAGAAGCTAAAAGGTCAAATAAACGTCTATAGCAATGTGCATATCTGTCTATAAAATATTAAAATACAATTATAAAGTCTCTTGTTATATACATTTAGGATAGTAAATAATATGAATTTACAGCATTATTATTGTATAATAATAAAATAATATCTAATAAATATTTAATTAAGATTAAACATAACCTTGTATATTGTAGTATTGAGTCATTTGTTTTCATGGTTCACTAGTGATCGACGTTATATTGTTTTATATTGATGCACTTTGTATTTACGTCATCTATTAAAAATTAAAACTCATGTAAGATAACCTAATAAACATAAAAAAACACGTAATTCATGCATAATGCAAAACACTGAAACCTTCAAGAAACATAAGGGTTTTAGCATTGTATTTTAATTTTGCCATCTTTTTTATGGTGACAAGCAAAATTTTATATGATTAATTGCCAATATTCTACTTAAATATTACAGTGGTGAGAACAAAGTGTCTAAATGGAAAATTCGAAGATGTAGAAATCTTTATTTCGTGGTGTTATCTAATATTTATTCTTTAAAAGACTAAACACTGAAATTTGGGCTGAAATGCAATCAATTTTGGGTGACAATGCTCGTTTGAAAACCAGAATTTGTTGTTACGAAAATTAATGATGCTGTTTTAAACAATTAAATACTTTACACTAAGGAAATATCTTCTGAACGTATACATTACATTTTTTCTGTTGGACGGGCACAGTTGGTCTTTCAGAAATTTATTGTGGCATTTCCAAAAATGAAATTTTAGCCAAAACTAACCTGCAAAAATAGCTTCCATTGGGAATTAATAATATTCCTAGTTTTTTGAGGATACTGCCTGTTTACTAGTTGAACTACTTCACGATTTGTTTAATATGGTATTAAGTAAATAAATATTTTCGATTGTCTGGAAATTATCACGTATTTTCCTGGTTTCCAATAAAGATGATCCAAGAAATATAAAAAGCTTGAGACCGACCTTCATACTGTGTAATTTTGAACATGTATCTGACGCAGTGGATTAGCGTGGATAAGTATATCTTATCTATACTGGTTTCCAAAAAGCCCTTAATCGAATTAATTACTTTCTTCTTCTGCAGAAGCTATCACGTTTGTTTCTTGCTTGCACTTTTAGTGCGTTTCAAATTCTACCTCTCAGGAAGAAAGAAATACGCTGAATATAAGAACATTAGGTAATCTGGTTTTCGCCCAACATGCATTCCCCAAGGATACAATTTAAGACGACTTATGTATATTTGTACTACTTATTAGTAACGTAACATCTATTATCTTACATGAAGGTCTACTGTACGCGGATAAAGTTAAGATTTTTCGTTGATGTCTTTTGCTATAGGACGATATAGATTGCATTAGTAATTGATGTGGAAATATTCACCTCTCCTTTAACATCATTGAATGTAATGTCATGTCATTTACTAGGAAACAGAATATATTTAAATATAGATTACATTGATACCATCGTTGTAACTAATTACAAAAATTAATTAAAAATTCCTATGTTGGAGCAGAACTCGAACATATGTCTGCCGTGTAATAGACGGTTGCCTTGTCAATTAGACCTCCAAGTTGTACATTTTTAATTAATTTCTGTAATTAGGACGGTATAGTAGGAAATATTAATTTTCATTAATTTCCCATCGTGAAGCATTTAATTATATATTTATATATAATTTCACAATTATGTTGTGACAGTCTTCATTTTTGAAGAAATATGGACCGATGACTCCACTTGCCCACAAACCACACCAAACCGTAGTTTTGTCTGGATATAATGGCAGCTCTTGAACTTCTTTGGGTTGCTCTTCACTATAAATATGGCATTTGTGCGTATTGACGTAGCCATTAAGCCAGAAATGGGCCTCATTGTTTAATAAAACTTTGGTCGAAAACAATGGATCTTCTTCAAGCTTGTCAAGATCCCAATGACTGAAATGGTGACGATTCGAAAGGTCGGCCTTCAATTCTTGAACGAGTTGAATTTTGTATGCTTTTAAACCAAAATCCTTACGCAAAATACCCCAAGTTGTGACATACAACAAACCGAGCTGTTGAGATCTACGTCGAATCGATTCTTCGCGATCATCGCGTACACTCTCAGCTACCATCGCTATATTTTCTTTACTACGTGTTGGATGTGGTCTATTTGGCCGCGTATTATCTAATAATGAAAATTCCGTTCCAAATTTTTCGATGGTATAGCGAATTGTGCGTTCGGTGGGTCGATTACGTACACCATAAGTTGCTACAAGCGCACGAAACACATTTTTCGATCTCTCGTGGAACGCTGATTTTCGTAATACAACTGAATAATTGGTCGACGCTATACTGGGCTGAGTCTTTCCATAATAATATGTCACATAGTACTTAAATAAAATAGCGAGAAAGTTTGAGGGGACTCGCGCTTTATCTGTCAAAAAATCGCTATTGAAAAGAGCGCATCATATTGAATCACCCATTATATGAAGTAATGTAAGCCGTATGAATTATTTGAATTATAAATTGCTTTTATAAGGAAAAAATATTAAGACTGTTGTATCAATAACCACATGAATTATCTTTTTTTAAAAATTTACTAAAAATTAAAATTTATAACGTTATAAGTATTTAATTCTTTTCCATCCTCAGGGTTTAAAAAATTTGTTTCCCTTCTTTCTATTTTGTGTAATCTCCCTTGCTTCCATACACGTTTCCCCTTTTTTTCAATATATTTCAAAGAGTGCCATCCCATGTTACTTTGGGTCGTTCTGTCTTTCTTTCCTCTATGTTTTAGCTTGCTTTCTAACAGATATTAAATTGTTCATTCTCTGTAAACGTTTCCAACATCTAATTTTGTTAAATAAATTCTTCTATTTCAAATTCGTGTCTGATTTGTTCGTTTATGGTTCTGTCCTTCCTGTTTACTCCTTCCACTTTTCTCAAAAATTTTATTTCCGACTCTGAAATGTTATTGTTTTCCCATTGAGACAAAATCTATATCTCGTATACAAACATAACTACGCAATGTAGTATTTCTATTTACTTTTATTTATTGTCTGGGTATAGTTCGGAATATTTGGTATGAGTTTGGTAAATACCTACTACGTTTTATCTTTTCTTCGAATTTATTCAAACCTACGTAATTAAGTCTCTAAATGTAAGGTTAATTTTAACAATCGATTTTCGATATTTCTTATTGTTAAAAGTTAGAATTTATAATTATTCCCTAGAACAATCTGAAGTTTTATGTTGTGTAAATGGATAAAATAAACAATAACTAGTTGAACTTTATTATAAAACTTCATCTCTTTATTTAAACAATATTTACTAGGGTGGAACTTTTTTTTTATTCCATTTAACAACAAATTATATTAGGATAGCAGAAAAAGTTTGGTGATGGTATACAAATTTCGAATTGTGTAACTTTTATCTGTACTGGAAAAGATCGAAGGTCGTACATTGTTTTTTTTAATCTCGGTAATTTGATACGCATATCAATTTTGTACACATAGACACTATTATGTATCTGTTTATAAAAACAATGAAAAAATACGTAACAAGAAAAATCTAATTCCGATACCGGAGAGAAAGTTGTGGTTGCTTTCTTAAAAACTGGACTTATTTATATTTCGCAAACTCATTTATTTACATAAGCACAGACTTATGGAGGTAGGTGTCCACGTGACTACAATATCAATTAGTAATTTTACACTTTGAACGTTTAAATTACAAACTAGCGTTTAGTTCCGTGTATATAGCGCTGAGAATAAATGAATTTTATCCTACATTAAAGCCATGTGATCTTTTTTTAGACGGCAATGGGTGAAAGTCTTGAAATACTGGTGTCCGACTTCTGTGCGACCACTAATATACGATAACCACCAATGTTTTCTCATGTGTCTTTAGCATATTAATAATAGGAAACTAAACTAAAAATAATAAATAATTAATTGAGTAGGTTTACTAGAGTAGGGTGTGACACTAATATAAAGTTGGGCGACATTGAAAAATATAAATGATTTTTTAAAGTAAAATCATAGTCTACTCTAAATAAGAATTTTATTGAAGGCACAATCTGCATAAGTACACTACTTGCTTTTGTTATTGTAATGTAAAGTTTTGTTTTAGGAATTAGCTACTTCTAGAACACACAATGATAGTAAATATACTTCGTTCTTTAGTTTCTTTCTTTACTGTGGACAGAGACAGCGATAGCGTTGTATTATGTCGGTGCACGTGAAATGTTATACTTGAATGAAATTTAAAACTATTTAGTTTATAGAAAATCATTCATGTTATTAAAGTAACATGCATAAAGTATATTTGTTGGAACGTATACAGTTCTGGTAAAGATTAAAAAAAAGAAATAATCTTTTGAAGATTGCTCTAGTGCATACTTCGGATGCTGCAGAATTTTAGTTAATAGTATAGTTGTCATTTATATAAAGCGTTTGATACTCTTGAACATTAGCAAAAATTTTGTTTCAGTTTTAGCAATGGATTCAACTCACATTCTTTTACAACTTCTTCGACTAGTATTCATATTTAGTAGCGATCAGGGGAGACATTACTTTTCCTCCGACTACATTGTGTATACTAAAATGTGATGATATGTACCATATAGATTTGTAGGTATATGTTTTACACCATTATGTATATTCAGTTTGACTACACCTGGCGTTACATACTCCATCATTAATCAGTACGGTCTACAAATGAACATCAAACTGCATGGCCAATCCATAGTCTAAAAGAACTGTGGATTCTTCAAAAGCAATGTTTTATACAATGTGAAAAACAGCTTTATTTCCTTCCCTTCCATCAATAGTCAAAATCGTACCCAACGAAACATCTATCGTGCAAAGTAGAACTGAGTAAGATATGATTAGGTTCGTTGCAAAGTAAACAAAGTAGCAAGAGAAGTATAGTTCAAAATACCAGGTTTGGTAACGGAAAAATGAACGTTACTATCACATACATATGTATTGAGCTGTTCAGAAGGTAATTTCGTTTCTTTTTCTTGAATATGAATGTTTCCATAGTATATAGGTATGCATTTTATTCAATTATATATTGACCAATTAACCATTTGCGTCCAATATATTTTATCATTTTCCATGTATTTGCATGATTCCAAGCTTGTGAAACGTCTGATTTTTACTTGCAAAAAAATTAGACCGAGTAAATTTTGAAGTTCTCATTGAAATAAAATGTCTTTCTATCTAAATAATTATATAAAGATTGGGAAAAATGGTACAGGTTGTAGTACGTCCTATCCAAGCTGTAACAGCTTCTGACGAGACATTATACTTGTAGGAGTCCTTGCGTTATCTTGGTGAAGAACTGCAAATGAATTCTCGCCGCTTCTATTCCATGGAATTACTTTGCCTAATTAGTATCAGTACACTTTCGAATTCATTCTAAATCATTAAACTTTTTTTGAAGAATAGCGACTTTCAAAGTGCTTTGAGTCATCTCATCTATTCTGCTCAATGATCGTTTTAACATTATTGTTTATTTAATATATTGTTGATAAATTTTTTATCGCTATGATTCGCTTCAGAAATTATTTTCTTAATCACAGACGTCAATGCAACGGAGTAAATTTTTTCTGGAAAATTTGCAGAGCTCAAATATCCAACTTTGATGTGAAATCAAGTAGTTTCAAAAACGGTTGATGTTAATAAATTTGATCTCATAGCAATTTCTTGGAATGTTATTCAGCTGCATCAATACGTTTATTTTGTACGCACCAGCTTCAACTGGTTAATTACCAGAAGGAAATTCTATCCAGACGTCTTCTTCATCCACTTTACACGACCTTCTTTTATCTTCTACTGCGTTCTTACCTTTTTGTTAATAAAAAATAAAATATGCTGAAAATTCTTCTTTCCATTTTCCATTTTCAAAATCACGATTAAGGAAAACCAAATACAGAGAATCACAAACTTTTTCTTTATACCTATGTCTAACAGTATTTTTTAGAACGCCCCAAAAACATTAAATTCTAGACGAAAATCAGCTGAAGATTTTCATCACACTAATGCCTATTTAACGTGTTATTTTATTTAAATGTTTTTTTATTAATCCGCAAGACTTCCAACAAAATTGAGGCTTCACTTCTATTCAAATAATGTCATTTTGTAGTCATAACCGTATTCATGAATGCTATGGAGTAACAGGTATTTATGCAACTCAAACTTTAGGCTTTTCTTAGTAATTGTTGTATATTTGAACGGGAAATACTACCTTTGTTGAAGATTTTCTATAAAACTTTGAGCTACTCGTTGCAAATTATCATACTTTCGGTCCGTACGATTTTAGGGCGATTATACCTCGGTGCATTGCAAAACACATTTTTTTACCAAATTTCTAAATATACTATTTTATTATTAGTAAACTCGCCTTGAAAATCTAAAACTGTCTGTGCACAATCTTTATCAGTGATCCACTATTATTTCAACAAAGCCTACTATTTACAAAGTTAAAATTGAATATTAAAATATTGAGCAAAATAGTATTGATAAAATGATTTTTTGAACCAACTTTCTTTTATTTTAGTGCAGCATTCAGTTGTAGTCTTGCACGTCGTTTTAATTTCATTTAATAGGTGAATATGAGAAACTGTAGTTCTTATTTTTAATAGGCAACATTTTCGATCTTATAGCATATGTGCTACTCACTAACAGAATATTTATTTTTGTGTTTATATTAGAATTTAAAAAATAGGAAGAAAATACGGATATCCACCATTCTATATACATAATTATATTTTTATTATATATAGCTTCGTATATACATACATTTATTCCTCATTGATCATTTAAAATCTAAATATATAAATCAGACACTACTAAACTACGCATATTATTGGATTACATGCACGTATATAACATATAATTAAGAACGATTAAAATAATCGTACACAAACGAATCTTTCCGTTCTATAAATCTAATAAATTTTTGTATATAACACGCTACATCTCCCCTTATTCCTGTTTTCCTGTCCTTCGGAAGCATTTGTGAAGTCCATTGAGAATCCGTATTTTCATTGCAAAGTGTACTTTTAGCAATACGTAGGTGTTGTTAGTATGTATATATATGTTATATAGTAAGTAGTAGGTACGGTAGAACATTTGAATTGTATGTAATTTATAAACACGATCAACTCTTTGAGATATAAATTACGTTATCGTGTTGTACATATGTATATAACTTACATATATACTCGGTAGTTTAAATCCAACTGACCGTGTTGAAAAAATACGTAGTTACTACTTTTTCGGTCGACCGTCTTTGTCGTCGTAATGAAACTACAGACGTTAAATTATATAACAAAATTAACTTCCCTCGAATTGGTTGGTCATGTATATATATATATATATATATATATATATATATATATATATATATATATATATATATATTACATTCTTTGAGAAAAATTCGCTGGGTCAAGTTATATACGTACCATACATGAGAAAATAGAATTCTCCTATTACGTATACGGAGCTGTACATGAGGGTATGTATACTGTATTTTCTGTCCAGGCCTTATTGATTATTTTAAATTTGAATTTCATGAATGTTTGTACACTGGTTTACAAAAAAATGGACCGGTGAACTCGATTGTTGCTTATTTAATAGGCAGAAACTACTAACAGGCGTTTAGTAATATTTGAAGCTGGGCATTATGTTAAATCTAGGAAATTTCTTTGTTTAGTATTTGCAACGTTGAGCATTATATTATAATGTATTTTTATTTTCAAATCAATTACTTTCTAACCTCTTTTACCATAGTCGTACGTGTGTGTCTTCCATTAGTGGTTGCTGTCAGAGTATCAAATAATTTTCTGAGCACGCTTTCACCTTAACGTGTCTGAATGTCCATTACTATTTCATGTTTAACACTCCTTTAAACTGTACAAGTAATACTGGGAATAATAATAATATATCGAATAAGAAGTCTGTGGCAATTGATGTATGTGAGTGTTTTGAAAACCAGTGCCGAAATCATTGCGGAATATACAACGAGTAGTATAAATTACTCCCTAAAGGATGTTAAAAGGAATCGTTCTATTACTAATAACACCCTATCTACTACATATGTTTCACGAAATTCACCGATCTTCAGGCAGATTTGTATTATTAATGAACGATTCCTTCATAGCGTTTATCATATCATTTCAATACAGAAAAATAATGAATAATATAATTGCCTCCCTCTTTCGTCCAATACAAAAATGTATTGACCAATGCCGATTTCGGTCAATACATTTTTATATTGGACGACAGAGGGAGGCATTGATATTATTCAATACTTCCTAGAGATTAACCAGTCCCCGGATTCTCTAAGAGTTTCTTATGTTGTTTCAATTTTTAAAAAAGGTGACTCTAATTATAGGCCAATAGCCATTTTAACATCTATATCGACAGTTTTTAAGAAGTCAGTTGCTCTACACATTGCGTATTATTGTAATATTTTTTAGCAATCAACATGGTTATTTACAAGGCTTTTCTATAGAAACAGCATGAACTGATTTTATGCAGTGCATAAATTATTGATACGCTTATTTAATAGATAAATATATAATCTGGGTTTTGGAGGATCCATTAATAATTGGCTATCATCATACCTTTTCAAAAGAAAAATTCAAAATACTTGCACGATACAAGTGTGCCACAGCGTTTAGTATTGGGACTACTACTTTTAATAAATTTCAACAAATCAACAAATTGATCATTAACACTGGAAAAACTAAAACTAATAAATTCTATTTAATCAGTAAACTGTCATACTAATGTAGGTAAAAATACTATCCTCACAATTAAGTAGAGATGGGTTGATAAAGCAAGTTTGACAAGACATGTTGGGTCCGGAAAATGAAAGATTACTACTACGGATGACGATACAGCACTTATTAACTACCTTCGAAATAATCTCTTTTCTACTGCCGTACTAGCAAAAGAAGAATTTGTATTTTTTGCGACACATCGAAGAGTTCTTCGTCAAATTAAGAATTCTAATGTCAGAAGCTATTCTATTGCTAGAAAAGGTTTTTAACTTGAATCCATTAACGATGGCGTCTAGAGTCTGCACGTTTGTACATTAATATGGACAGCAATTTTTGAGGAAGTGTCATCTTTTCTGTCGAAGAAACATTTCAATCATAAAATAATAGTCGAATAGGATTATATAGACCACGCAACAGAAACAGGCATTCACACGAATATATTCTTAGTTAATTCTACTCGAGTCTGTCCCTTGTCGAAAATTATTTGGTTACCTGCTTAAGAACACTAGATTTTGAAGCGTTTAGTTGAATTATCGTGTTTCAATCATAAAGGACCTGTGTACTTTAATACAACTGCTGATGCTGTAAAGCGATGCTATATGTAACAATTCACTTTATTCTGATTATGTTAGTTTGAATTTCGAAAGGATAATGAAATGCCTAGAATATCTTACGCAAATCGCCACATCAACAGGACTTAAGTTAGCGACAAAATGAAGAAAGAATGCAATGTTCTAAGCCTATGATTTTTAAATGAACAAAAAGTACTCGAAATCGTATAAAGAATTAATAGAAGATCTTCGTAGATCGATAGAGTTTCTGTAGATTCTTTTACGGTTCAGCGCCATTTAATAAACAGGAACTTAGAAGTGATACTGCAAAAAGGGGGATATTACTACGAAGAAGTAATAAACAAAAAGTGCTGGAAAATGTAAGAATTCGTTTCCAATGGACATTGGACGAGTGATGACGCGTACAAACTTTGGACATTCGAGTTCAAATTTGAAATATTCGAATTCAGGAAATATAATATTTGCAGAAGAGTTGGAGACACGTTTCACCAACCCATCATGTATACAGTCAAGAATAAAACATTGAGGTGGGTTTATATAAGTATGGAGTTACGTATCTACGCAACGGCTCATTAAAATTACTGTAAAATTAACGTCAGTAAAATATTTAGAGATTCTGTAGCAACATGCTATACCAGCAGAAACATAATTAATTAGAAATAATTACATTTTCCAGCATGATAACGATCCAAAGCATACCTCTAAGATTGTTTAAAATTATTAAATAAATAAAATAAAATTGATAAGCAAGAAGTCGAACAAACTTTAGTCTGGTCACCACAATGTTAGATTTAAATATTATCAAACATCTGTGGAACTACTTAGATCGTGCGAAGCAGGAGAAATCACCAGACAAGAATTTCTGGCAAAACTGTTCGATAGATTACCCAAGCGCATGAGAAGTGTAATATCTGCTAAGGGTAGCCATATGAAGTACTATTATTATTATCATTATTATTAACATTATCAGTTATATGCAATTATTTATGTTCTATTATTAATATTAAAAAAACTTTCTATATTGAAGAAAGTCATTTTTTTTGTGATGCACAAGGATAAAGTTTCTATGGTTATCACTTTTGCACGCTACTGTATGTCGTTTATTATTGTATAAATTATTATTTTAAACAATTACAGAAATACTCCATATTTTTAAACTGTCGTTAACATTATGCACTAGAACGTTGAAAAAAATGTATAGCGAAATATCATGGCCTACTGGTGAGACTCAGCGGCAAATATCCTCATCTTCTTAGAAGTACACTCAAGGAATCGACTTAAAATAAAATAAATAAATCATACCTCGTACACAGAAACTCTTTTTAATGTAGTTCCTTGTTGGAAGTAATTATTGAAACATATAGGTTAAGTCAACTCCTTTTCCTTTCTAAATGTTATATAAGCGATACAAAATAGTTTATAATTCATTGTCTTTTTTTTACAAAAAGTAAGAAATTTATTGTTAGAGTTGTTATCGGTAGATATAAGGCAAACTTAAAAATTAATCTCGTATTGCTTAATTTTAATGTCCGTAAAATATAAATGCGAGTGAATGAATTAGGATAAACAAATGCATATCAATACACTATTATTTAGAATAAAAAAAGGAATTAACCCTGTTACGCTCCGCGTATATTAAAGAATTATATGCGCGCTTTTTTATGTATGGATATAAACCAATTTTAGAAACTAAACCTTACCAACAACCTTCAAATAACAAATTTGTCATGAAAAATTCACTCAACTATTTAGTTATATTGAATTAAAACCGCATTTTTGAAAAGAATCTGTAATGTATGGATGGATTAGTTTTCACTTTTTAAATTTAAATTTTTATAATTACGTTGTTACGAGGGGAACTCGAAAAGATTTTTACATAAGAATGAAATAAAAGACGACAAAAGACAACGATTTTTTGGAATGTTATTTCTGTTATTCTTGAAAATGCGTATCAATTTTCTCTTTCAATTGGTTATAGTTTATAAAATGACATTTTCCAATGTGCTTTTTCTATTTTTTTTAATAAAAAGAAGTCGGACAGAGCCAAATCCGGTTGGTGGTCAAGCTTAAAGAAGTTACACCTGTGGAGGATGAGTTGAATTTTGGCTGCTGTGTGAACTCGCTCTTTGTCATGTAGATGACTTTACGACACAAACCTAGACGGTTTCAGTAAATAATCGTAGGTAATTTTATTAACGTATTACCATAAATGAGTGCTGTTATTGTATTGGTATGCGTGCAATAATAGTAACAGCGGCTTGATTCAAAAAGGGGGTTTTCAATGGATTCATGACCCCACCAAAAGTATTTTCACCAATAATTCACTTTAAAGTACAAAAGACCTTTCGTCTCCATGCACTGAAGTGAAACATTTTTGTAGTTCTCTTGTACCATTTCATTAATATCATTACTTTAACGCGGCCTTTGTAAAATCTTTCAAATTCGCCACACATTCTTCCCACTTATTGGAAAATTCAAATTTATCTGCCTTTTCTTATTCTTTTATCTTTCGTAATATTTTTTGACTAACTTTACTTATTCAATACTTTATCATTAATTTAAATATTTTAGCTATTGTGAATGTATTTTAAATATCTTTCTTTAGTTTTCATTTAATCATAATTTTGAACGCACAGCATCTCGCAAAATAAGCAACTCATTTTTAACAACTTATACAAATTTTTTGACTAAAACAACAAAACAAAGGAATATGTATTCTTAAACTCTAAAGATGGAATTTATTATACTCTGGATATGGTACATCCCAAATGTCCATCATTCTCTTCAAACATTTTTCTAACTGGAATACAAATTTTCGCATAACGTTTCGAAGAATATGCCGAAAGATATGCCGAAGGATAGCAGTAATATTTGTAATATTCATTTTTAGCCCTTCTAGATTTCTGGCTTTATTGGTAAACACTTTAAGTTTGAAATAGTCTCACAGAATCTGGTGCTGAAAAATTCGAAGATTGGCCGTAAAATGGTACTATTTCTGGAAACTAACCTATTTGGAAGGAGCTGTTTAAAATGTCCGTGCTTATTGTCGCCGTTTGATTGGTTAATCCATGATGTTAAAATTGTAATATTCAACTTCGCTTCGAATTGCGGAAAAGAGAAAGTTTGCAGCATTTGAACGTAACAAAAATAAACGAGGAGATTACACACTGTATTATTACTTTAGAGCAATATAAAGATCGCTGATGAATTTCATAGAGATTCTTTTGGGCTTAGTAAGGACAATTTGGTACGTAGACTTCCGCGGTCGTGGTCCATGCTATCTGCTTCTGGGTTTCCGGGCTGGAACCGCGTCACTAGTATATCTGCCGACGTTTCGTACCCATTTGTATGGGACATCTTCAGGACTGAACTACTGCACTGAAACTGCAGTTTCAGTGCAGTAGTTGCGGTTCCAGCCCGGAAACCCAGAAGCAGATAGCATTAGTAAGGACAATTTTGTTTATTTAAATCACGGTTTAGTTAGAAGTGAGCCTCGTCACTCATGAAAAGATTGCTTTCGATACTTTGATAATTGTTGTAAATAAGGCTGCAAAATATTAGTTTGCTAACCTTACCATATATTGACTATTTATTTACTGAACTATTGTGATCTAAAATCGATCTTTTTAAACAGTCTTCATCTGCTTAATAGTCGCATGTTTAGCAATAGATTTTTTGTGACTAGCGATAATTGCAGTTTTTACTGTTTCTTCGTTAAATACATTACAGGTCTTCCATTTCACTTTTGAACCTCGAATTGTCGAAATGAATAAAATTCTCGATACAAAAGATTAGCTGTTGTGTTGATCAACGTTCTATTTTGAGAAATGTTATTGTAATTATAACAAAATCACCAAAGCCTACTGCTTCAGTGAATAGTCGATTAATTTTCCTGTTATTAATAAAACAAATTATGTAACACATTTTGCCGGACCCTGTATTTAAATGAAATATTTAAGGATTACTGTTTTTCTTTATTTTAAATATTTTTTATAAGGTACTTGTGTATCCTGGACTTTTGAAGAGTCGTTACCACTTAAACATTTATTTACTTTACTTTTTATTTAATTTTTTAGACAAAATTGAATAAAAATTAATTTATTCAAATTTGTTATGTGTGTATATAACAAATTTGGACATATATATGGATTGAAATCGAGTTCTTTAAAGTTTTAATTTTTGCTTACAAATTACTCCAGTAATAAAGATTGAATTGTTATAATTTTTTCCGATTTTCGATGACATAATTGTTATATTTTTTGCTGTAGACATATATTTATTAATACGGTTACTATTTTGTGGACACAGCTGGTTTAAAACCGGAACAAGCGACCCACCTAAACCGCCCTCTTTTTCTATCACCATAAAATCCAGTTTTGTCATTATTTAATAGGTGATGAACTGTCATAATACACTTTCCAGCTGACTTTCTACACCTCTCCTCCCTCGTGGAATTCAAGGATTAGGAGTTCAGGAACTTCGGTAAATATAGCGAGTTCTTTATCTTTCGTGCATTTTTCTATACTACTCATTATTTGTTTTGCCAAATCTTTGACGATATCTCAGCCAATTTTATCTTTTATTACAGATTTTTTAAACTTAATCGATGTTAATTTATTTTCAATTTTAGGTAAACTTGCGATCCATTTGACTTCCTAGCTTACACAAAAGGTATGCTCGGCTGTTTCAAATTCATTGCAATAACTGCACTCATCACTAGAAAAGCTAAATCGAGGTACGCAACATAGGCGTGCGTTTTATAGTATGTAGATAAAAGAAACAATAAGTTGTAAATTTATAAAGCGTTGTGGAACATTTACCGTTTTAAACGTCTTCAGTCAAGTTGGAAAACATCAGTTAAATATTTGCAATATTAGCCATTCCGCAGTTGTTTTAGTAAACAGAGTACAGACTAGGAAAAAATGTGTTCATGTACAGAAAACGAGCGCTCTACATAATTAAAGTAATATTTAAAATAAATTAACAAATCTGTAGACAGACTTTTACAAATTTGTTTTAATGTTGTAAAATCTGAATCCTTATCTAAAACACTTTCAAAGTTTTGTATAAGTTCCTTATTTTTTTATTGCCTCCACTAGTCCGAAGTAATTCTGAATAGTTTTTAGATCTTTTTTAATCCAGCAATCTTCAAATTTTGACCGCTTTTGCTTGATAGCTGCGGATTCTTTCGGATCGAATTTTAAAACCACGTTCTTTATATCTTCAAATTATTTATAAAAGTAAAACGCCGTCTGTGACTATGTACTCCAACATGCAAGAATCGACTCCTGTGATTCAGGGATACCGGGACACAGTCTTAATATCGCAAATACGTTTTGGGAGTGTGACACTGCTCTCATATGCACTATTAAATCGTCTACCTCAGATATGAATTTTACACTTAATATGTAACAAGTTAGCACAATGTTTTTTAAGAAACTACTTTACAGAAAGCATACTTGCGACACCATCACTCATAAACATTGACAGTTGTTTTGTTCAAAATTTTCTTTGTAATATATTTAACAGTAACTTTAAAATTACTAGCACAATGCATTGTTGTACTCTTCTGGAGGCTAGTAAAATTGAAGGTGACGATTGAAGTGGTTCGATTGTACATACCATATCATTAACAATAACATTTTTTTACGATCTGTTAGTTCATCTACACATAACCACAGTTTCATATTTTTCAATTCGGATTTAATCCTATGTTCAATACCTTCACGGGCAGATGGTAGAAAATTTTGTAACGCTGTCTGACTAGGCAAAGGATATTTCGCGTATATATTCCAAAATGAATAAAATGGTTCAATAGATAATTAAGTAAACACGAAATTATTGTTAACCATCAATGAAATAAAAATTTCTCGTTAGATTTTACGCAGCAAAATACCTACTTATTATTGCTTGGTCGGACAATTATCGTTTTTCGGATACACCTAACTGTGACATTACTATTATTATATATAAAACAGTCTGTTGTAAAACAAATACGCGTCGTTCTCAATATACACACTAATGTGTAATATCGCAGACGAAATTGTGGAAACTGCAGATCGAGGGAGAGAAGGCTACGCGTTGATATGGTACGGCAATGCAGCGTTTCTGGAAATTGGTATATCTACTCATCATTTTCGATTTTTGCCAATTTTCTTAACATAGGTGTCGATCACCATATGGTCCCTTTGACTTATACAGTAATTCACATCGCAGTTCTTGTAGTTGATCACACTGTAACCTCTCCTATTATTATAATTATTAATTTTAAGTTTGAAAAGTATATAATAGATTACTAATCGAGCAGTCAAAGTTATACTTTTTATTCACGTAACTTGCAAGAAAGACTTTGATACTCCTTGTTTCAAGGATACTCTATATCTATATATACATAAATGAATGTTTGTCTGTATGTCCTTTATAGAATCGTAACTATGCATTTGATCATGTGATGATCTTTAGCAAAGTTGTGGTGCATGAGCCCACGAAGGTTTCTAAGTTGGTACTCGTACGACCAATTTTCGACAGATGATTAGTTGGTGGCGTAGCAACGCGCACAGGGTACATCTAGTAATTTATATAATAAAAACGACGTCGTAATTAAAATTGAATTTAAAAAATGTATGGATTTACTCTACAGAATGAAGGACAAACATCAATAGTAATCAAAATATAGAAGTAAAAGCACAGTTTATTTTATTTTAATTACAAGGGGTCTTAGTCTTAAAAAGTAAGTATAAATTCCACTTTCCCAACATAGTTACTGAAGTAGTAGAAGAGCGAAAGGCAATATAAAATCTATTAACAAATAAATGCCTTCTTTTAATTCTATTTTATTTAAATTCTTTAAAGTTGTAATATACAAATTTAACTAAAATATATATTCATAAATTTTCTATTAAAACTAGTATAAGTTGTATTTGATACTTTCAAACATTTAAATTCGTTTTTCAGTAATTAAGAGGCTATATATATATATATATATATATATATATATATATATATATATATTTATCAATTCGTAAATAATTTAAATTAATAGCATTAAGAAAGGATCACTTAATTCATGGGTACAGGAAACACAAAACGGCGAAGAAGCTATTGTCGCTTACTCTACCACTTCAAATCAGAAACTCCGATTTTCCCAATTAATATGTTATTAAAATCGTCGTTTACATTTATTTATAATTTAATCACTTCTAGCTTCCCTTGAGGGATGATAACAGCAGAAATACAAAATCATAATAAAAAGACCAAGGACGCATGCACCCGGCAGAAACATATAAAATACGCCAATGAAATAAGCAATAACAAAATTCTCAATAATCGATATTACATAAAAAACTATATAATTTCGCTTGTGATTTTCTCCAGTTATATGAACATATGTGTAAGTATATACGAATCCAAGAACTATACAATGGAAGGTCATTAGACAACGCGTATTGCATAGTTCTTGACGCACGTTTCTAGTGATAATCATTAAAAAAATGATCATAACAACGACGTGGGTCAATATCGAGATTATTGCTTCTAACGGATACTTAGCCGCAAATATACTGATCAGGAATATTCTGGGAGCTAAAATAAGAATTCGTGAGTTTTATTTTTATGCAAATATTCTACTTACTTATCAGTAAAATGTTCCATAAAATTAAGGTAATTGTACTGAATATTGATAGATTGTTGTAATCATTCTTTTGAATGTCTCTTATTGCTTTGCAGTATGACGGGATGGACGATACCAAAAGGATAATTTTTACACCTGAAATATGTAATATTATGGGTATAGGAGACTATTTATAATATGAATCGGTGCATGTTGTCAACTTTCAGAATGACGAATATAATATCTTAAATTACTTAACCACATATGGCAATTGCTAATATTTTTTACTATCAATTAGGTTGCAGCGGTGAAAGTCACTATTGTGATGTTGATATTTTCAACTCTGTTTTCTTTGTGTCTACAGTACCTGGTAATTAAATTAGTCCACCCTAGAATTTCAGAGTTTTAAAGAAATGAAATTTAAACACATGAAATTTAAAACGTATACTTGTTATATTATACCAGTTGTACCGGAAAGTCCATTATTGGTTTTTCTAATACATGTCGCTAGGCTTAAGTATCAATGTTATGGTTTGACATATGTGGCATTTTATTCTACTTACATCAAGCTTCAAAGTCATATATGTAAGTTATATTTTGCGAAAGTAACACCGTCATATATATTATACCTCATCGAAAATGTCGAGTTTTGTGCCTGAAAAAGTGCATTACTTTTCTTATTTAATCAAAAGAGAAAAGCCACTGAAAGTCATCGTTTATTGGTAGAAAATTACGAGTTAGCATGCCCCAGACATTAAAGCATGTGAGGCTTAGTTTCGGCAATTTAAAAGTGGCGATTTCGTTGTGCAAGGCAAAGAATGTTCTGGTAGACCGAAAAGTTTGAAGATACGAAACTGCAGGAGTTATTAAAGGAGGATCCCACCCAAACTTCAAATAATTGGCAGAAGTGTTAAATGTGGCCCAAGAAACGATTAGCGACCGATTACGAGCAATGGAAAAAATCGAAGAGATGGGAAAATGGGTGCCACATCAATTGAATGAGAGGTAAATGGAAAATCGTCTGTGAAATACTGCTTCAAAGTTATGATCGCAAGTCATTTCTGCATCGAATAGTGACGGTTGATGAAAAATGCATTTATTTCGAAAACCCTAAGCGTAAAAAATTATGGCTATCACCTGGCGAAGCCGGTCCATCGATTTCAAGACTAAATCGTTTTGGTCGCAAGACAACGCTCTGTGTTTGGTGGCACCAGAATGGCATAGTGTATTACGAACTATTGAAACCTGGTAAAGCAGTTAATACTGATCGCTAACGACAACAAATTATCAATTTGAACCATGAATTGATAGAAAAACTTCCAGAATGGGCCCGAAGATACGGTAAAGTGATTTTACAGCACGATAACGCGCCGTCTCATACTGCAAAACCGGCCAAGCAAGCTTTGAAAGCATTTGGATAGAACATAATATCACACTCACCGTACTCTCCAGACCTTGCCCCGTCAGACTATCACCTTTTCGCATCAATGGGATACACGTTTGCAGAGCAGCACTTCGCCAATTTCGAAGAAGTGAGAAAATAGCTTTATGAATAGTTTTGCCCAAAGGACAAACACTGTTTTTAGGACGGCATCCATAAATTTAATGAAAGATAGGTAAGATGATTACAATCAAATGGCCAATACTTGGAATAAATAAATTTTTCCATTTTCTTGAAAAATGTGTAGGTTTTTACGAAAAAACCGGTAATGATTTGCCGGTACGCCTGGTATATGCTAGTATGCGTTTGCACACATATTTACAACTATAGGAATAATTGTTTCAATATTTGGTTAAATCTCCCTGAGCTAAAATGACCGCTTGAATTCGCTTAGTCATACTGTGATACAGGCTTCTATAGTGGCATTCTATTTTCCTCCCAGGCTTTTCGATATTTTCTTTTAAAACTTTTAGTTAAAGTAAAGAGGTTCTTTACTTTGTAGAAGGGACAATGAACCAATACAAAAATGTAATGGAAACTGTTCTGGTGCTCTTTATTACTTCACTAGATGCAGAAGAAAATCGAAGTGTGTCCAGAATGCTTTTCACGACTACAGTATGCCAGTATCGTCCTTGTCTGAAAATTCACCGGACCTCAATCCATTCGAGAATATTTGGAGTGTTTAAATCCATTGTTTACTCGTCCAAAAATTCCAATTTAAAGTTATAAAAGAAAATATCGAAAAGCCTGGGAGGAAAATGGAATGTCTTTCCAGTCACAGTAATATATGCCCTTACTATCACAATGGGGGAATGTAGTGTTCGTTTCACAAATTTGATAGATTCTGTAATCGCTTCGAGTCGTAATTTATCACTGAATGTGACCCCTGATTGATCAATTAACTACAATAACTAACAGGTAGTAAAAGAAAACATTTTTCAAATGTTTGCTATATAATTTTATACGTTTTCTAATAGTTAAATATTGATACGTATTCTTTAATGTTTCGGTTAAACGCGTTTTTTTTGCAGGCTGACGACATTTTAATCCAGCTCTACACTGCTGAATTAAAATGCCGAGTTCGCAAATTCCGATCTGATACTTTTATATTAAAGGACAGGAGATTATTAACAACTCTGGTGGAAACTTGTTTATTTCACAAAGTAATGATAATAATTTTTCTATCTTCTTTTTCGGTGGTTTTGCGTAACCATTAACAATATTGTCGACCGCTTTATGTTAAGGGCAAATTTTCTCTGATAAGTGTTGCGATTCATGCCCTTATTCGGCGTGAAACTTTTCTTTTCTAGCAATTTCGATTGAGAATATAAACCGGTCTCTAATAAAGTTTCTATTCTAATTTTTTCACTGTTCGTAATATAATATTTTTCGTCTTGTTCATCGTGTTAATTATAAAAATATAAAGTATAATATTGGAGCATTACTAATCTTACTATAAGATACTAAACTGAAAACGGTAAATAGGTTATCGCAAAAACATTCTTCGAGGGTTGTAACAATTCTGAATAAATTTTTCTTCTGCAAAGGCATTGTACCATTTCTTCACCGTCCTAGAATTTAGCGAGTGCTGGTAAAGATTATGAGTTCGGTAAGCGATTAACGAATCTTATTACTTTGAATGAAATAAAGAAATATATGTTTGTATATTGTAGGATAACAATCTTTGTATTTAAGAAATACGTACATTTATTTTTCCATTAAAATATATTATTCATCAAACCTGAGACTTGGGTTAATTTAATTATCAGATACTGTATATACCGTCTTATCTGTCTTCTAACTATTTTTATTATTTTCCAATGATTTTTTACGTGCTTACTATACAATAATTATTATTATAATTTAGACACGGCTATTTTTTAACTACTTCTATTATTTTCCAATGACTTTTACGTGCTTACTATACAAGAGTTATTATTATAATTTAGACACAGTATTGTTATATCTAACAATACTGAAAGCATTTTTAATTGATGCAAATCATTATTTGCATCAACGGTTATCTATTAATAAGCAGAACATAATAATTGACTGTTTTTAGCTTTAACTGTCGTTGGGGAAATAAAATTGAATTACTTTTATATTGTACTACAGTATAATCATTTGAATTTTGTTATAGTCAGAGGTATTGGGAATAAACCTTTCCACTTTTAGTAAATTTCTTCTGATGTCCAGCAAGGAAAAATACACACGAGCTCTAAACGGAAACGGTCAAAAAAGAGGCTGTTTCTAATATTGATAACTTTGTTGAGTGTCACATTAAAATGCTTTTTAAAATATTTATTGTATCGTAATAATGCAGTTTATTTAATTGTAAGTGTTGCTTTACAATTAAATAAATGTGCTGCCTAAAACTGGCTTTAAATATAAAAGTGATGAATCGCTAAGGGGTTGATAAATTTACCACTCATTGAATTAAAACATATTAAATTCTTATTGAAGTGTATGCCCTTGAAGGAATCTATAGCATATGAATTCGTATTTATGGGGGAAACATGAATATTCTAAGATCACATTGTCACGTTCTTACCAGGATAACAACATTCAAACATTTGCAATCATCTTGTTGATAATTCTAGTTATCACATAATAGCCAGCAAACCACCTGCCGCAACATCTTTAAAAGGAAATATTGAAGCATAGAACATTGAATGAAATATTTTAAAAATACAGTTGCTCGAAATAGTTAACGAGTAAGCAAATTAAAGGTACTACATTCTTAAACTTGTCTCATTCATAATGCATAGGAATAAATCAGCTTCGGTAGATGAAGTCGATTGGCTGGCACAATAATATGGTCATCTTAATCTCTGTCTTCCACCCTATCATTGCATTTTTAATCTAATAGAACACTTTCGGAAAAAGTTAATTGATCAAATGAAGATTATGGCAAGATTCACTAAGAACAATATCTGTAGAAACAAGGTAAGACGGTGTAAGAGGGAAGTTGGTATAGATCGTGAGGAAGCTAGAGTATTCATTATACATACACCTTGGCGTAGACAGTGAAAGTGAAAATGAAATTGATTTGTTGTTACACTAGTTAGTTTATCTTTTTCTTTTTAATATTTGTAAATACTATAATCAAATATTTCTATATAGTGTATTACTTTTTTTTTGATTAAATTGTACGTTTTTTTTTATCTATTAGCACAATTATTATATTTTAATAAAATTACAATACTGGTGCCTCTTTTTATTAGTTACGATTATTTAAAGTTATTTTATGTTTTTCGTCGTGGCGTACCGTATAGATTTAACAAATTTTAAAGCGTTCAAGTTGTTTCATATTAGAAGCAATTCACTTTAATACTTTAAATGTGAATATATGTACATGTTTCCACTGATAGCTAACTTAACTTATGCTTTAGAAGTATACATGTGTCAATGTAGCACAAACGTCATTGATTACGTGGACTGTCTTTTAAGTTTAGCATATAAAACTGCAGCAGTTGTTCTACTCGTTTGTTGGTACAGTCGAAATTGCGTTTTTGAAGGCATGGACTGCTCCTTCTGATAACTGAAACCTTTGACCACGCAGTCTGTTCTTGATTTTCAGAAAGATAAAGAAATCGTTGGGGTTTAGGTCCAGACTGTACGGAGGATGGTCCAACAATTCGACATTTTATTGCGTTAAAAATTCAATTGTCTTGCGTGCTGTGTGCGAACTTGCATTGTCTTAGTCAAGGATAATTCGTCGTTCTGGGAAACTCAGATATAACTCGCGGTAAACAAAGAGTTGTATTCCAATCGGCAGTAACAGTTTTTTGATTTTGTAGAGGAATTGTTGCTACATGACCTACTTTCGAGACAATGTCACCACCATCTTTTTGAAGACACTTCGAGAACGAATGACTTTTGTCGACTTTTCTTCGTCTTGGAACACACAAACAGACGACTAGCGTTTATTTTTTGACTCGTATGAGTAAATTCAAGATTCATTACCACTGACAATGTTATATATGTTTTTAGAGATTCCGGCATTGAAACGATCTAGAGTTTTTTGACACCAATTCACCCTAGCTGCTTTCTGTTCTTCGGCCAATAGATACGGTATCCAAAAGGAAACTAATTGTTTACACAAAACTTTTTGAATTGAGGTCTTTCGAATGAATAATATACATGTCACATGTTATACACGTTATACAAAATTATTTCGCGAAAATATTCTTGGTTTAATTCCGTTTTTCAACAAACTTGTCAAATTTGACAGTTTGTTGTAACTACAATACTACACGTATCGTACTGAAACTTAGGATTTAGTTTAGCTAAAGATGGAAGTTAATTTTTGCAAAACTTAATAGACATCCCACGTACATGCACCGATTCTTATCGTGAACATATATGTACATACACACGCACACACACACACACACGCACACACACACACATATATATATATATATATATATACATATATATATATATACATATGTGCCGTATACTTATCAAAGCAAATTTATTCCACTACAATATCTATTCAATAGATCTACTTACAAGTAAAAGCTATAGCAAATGGCCCGAAAGCAAGATCTTCACCATTTCTTCTAATTTCATAAAACCATTGCAAATTTATTTGTGGTGCACTTTCGAGAAACGATTCAATTACTATTAACAGGGCACAATTCGAAATATACAAACTCTCATCTCTTAAATTTCCATGTTTAATAGCTGCGAACAATATTTCTAAATACCATGCGATAATAAATGATCTTCTTATTCTTGTGCACAATCCCGTTCTTTCCTGACTTTCACTGAAATGACGATTAATTTGGAAGCGTTGTTTTTCTTTTCCATCACGAAATTTTAGAAATAGAAGTAAAATGTTTTAGTATATACGTAGGTTATGCCATCAATTCTTGCCCCAACTACTATAGAAAGGAAGCACAAAAATAACTATTTCCTGTTTTGCAGTATCATTTATTATGATGTTTAATAAACATTGCGATAAGTACAAAAATGTTCTTTAGATTTAGGATTGAAGTACACCATTAAACCAGATTTAATTTCATTTCTGTATGAAAACGATATCTGCAAAGTGTTATTTTAAATTATGAGGCAAATAAAAATCAATTAGAACCATGGAACCAGAATTATATCATCTAATTGAATAAGGCCACAATCAGTAATAGAAGCTTGGATAACCCTGAGTGTGTGGACGTATGCATTCGCATGGAGGAATTGCATAAATTATGGAGTATCATTAAGACGACCAGAAAAACTAACTAAACTAGTTTTTTCGGCTCTCTTTCTTTAATGGCAGCCCGAAATTTATGTAGAAGTATAGTATAATATTGGATACTGAAAATATCCAAGGGGAAACGAGAGATGGACGTATAGTTCTCTCTCAGTTATATTACTTAATTTTTCTAACATTTACATGGTGTTTATAAGTGTCAAGTTCAGATTGTCTGATAAACCTTGAATTGACGAAAACATGTCGCAATAATAAATTGTATATGTTTAGTTAGTTTTTCTCGTCGTCTTTTCTTAATGATAACCCGCAATTTATACAGAAGTATAGTTTGATATTCAACGTTGAATCTAGCGCTTCTTTTATCAAAGTTAATTAATAGTCTTTTGTGAGCTCAGAAAACTGTTCTCATGACTATTTTTTTTCGTTGGAACAGTTTAGCTTGACATGGAGTTTCCACAGTTGACATCCATTGTCGACCCATAGACTTTTTGATAAAGATTCATAATTGATTACTTCAGTCTCACCATTGGTAACGGTCAACAGCAAAATCATTTCCTTATTCGGTGCGAGCGTTGCGTAGTCGAAGAGATTTTGGTATCCAGATTATGTTAATTTGATTTATGTTTAAATGATCATGAAGAATTCGTATTCCTCTCCTGTCCGAAATCTATGAATTGCTGATAATTATTTAATTGTTGCTTAGAGAGTAGTAAATTTTCAGTAAGTACAAGGCTCTCTATCGCTAACGTTACTACTGTACATTCGAGTTTTGCACCATGTTTAGGCGATGTCACCCTTCCAAGGAGTTTTGTAAGCGTCTTTTACAGTAGTGAAAAAGGATAAAATTCTCACATTATCAAAATGGCGCTTAGTATGAAAAGGTGTACGGCTTTCATTTCTTAAGAAATTAACTATCGTTCTGTAACGAAATTTATATTATTTTTTCTCAGTTTCCAGGTTGGAACTGCTTCTTTTTATTTGCTAATATTTCATTCACTCTTATAAGGGATGTCCTTAGAACTGCTGTTGGTCTCGACGTTGCTGCTCTAACCATGAAGATGCATTAGGTCGAGAAAAGTTTAAAAATGAAACTCGTTTTTGGTCATGAGTTGAAACTTATTAACTTATTTTGGATCAGGAGCGGTGTGTTTATGATGGAGTGTTTCTGATAAAAGAGTTTGCTGGGTATTGTATGCTTCGGAATTTCTGTCGATTTATGATTTTGCGACTATGGCAATGGAGGATTTGGAAAAGAATCTATCTTGAAAAAAATCGAATTTGGTGTTCGATTTTAATCTAAGCTTAGCAAATGCAAAGTCGAACGGGTAGAATAACTATTATTTTACTAAAACAACCATTGATTGTTATAATAACTATTAAAACTATCGCATTCAAAATTTCTGTTAGGCAACCCTAACAAATTTACCCACTACAACATATTGCTTCATTTTTAAGCGTGCTAGATTAAAAATTTATGGCGTATCTTACGTATGTACATTTTATTATGTGCTTCTATTGCTAAGTACATAATTGTTACACGTATTTTGGTTAATTTGTTATAAACAATAAATTAACCAAAACACAAACTTTACTTTCATTAATTTACCTTTGTTGTGAAGTCTCCGTCGGTTTACTAACGGAATCGTCTGGACTATTTGCATTTATAGAAGTGCTAATAGATTCTCTTTTCATTCTACTCACTTCACGAATTCCATCCCTGAAAAATGAAAACACATAAAATGTCCAAAACAAAAATATTAAGAAATATGCTATGTTTTATTGTTATTAGTAATCCACGTTACAATATTTTGTCGAAGAAATCATTAAGTAGGACATGATTGCCAAACTATATTAAAGAATTAAAATCAGTACAGGTGAATTATAAATTTGTTTGTGATCGTGCGTTTACCCTGAATGAGCTCAGAAATCACGAAAAGGTAAAAGTAGTTTGGGGTCTAGGTCACAATGACTACAGAGCTAATTAAAAGCGGGGAATTGACTTGACAAGCTTCATCAAGGGTTTTCATAGAACCAGAGCTTCCCCAAGGTATTGCAAGAACAATCGTCGAAATGATCATGAAATATTTTGCTGAAAATAGATCTGGAAAGATGTAAGAACTCAAGTCAAAACTTCCAAAATAGTTCCTCAGGGATCAATTGTCCTAAAGAGAAAATCGCGAACATATACTAGGTCAATGTGAGTGTTTAGCAAAAAACGCTGAGATAAATATCCTCCTCCTAGATGAGTTGTATGTAGAAAAACCGCTCTCGATGCTGCTAAATCTAATTAGAAGAATGAAGCTAAAGGGTGCACGATAGATGAAGACCACAACAGTTTTGAAAAAGTCTGTGGAATAGGTGATCATCATGACTAATCTAATCTTAAATTTTCAAAAAATGTAACAAGATTCGAGTAATAAGATCCATTTTGACTAGAATCAAATCAATGGCATAAAAAAACAAAAAATTAAATGCTCTTTATACTACTTGAACAACTTAATTATTCTTCATTTTTAAGTAAACTGTTATATAATAAATCGAAACACTATTAAGTAAAACTACTGTTTGGACGTTTTTACTTGGTGGTGAGAAAGTGCACCGTAGTTCATAGTCTTAGATTTAGATTGGTTTGATGACTATATCGCTAAAATGAATTTTAAATAAACAAGGCTTCGAATGAATAATCATTGCCTCCCTCTCTCATCCAACACAAAAATGTATTGAACGACAAGGCGAGGACGCGTCTATCTCGCATGTCCGTAACAAGGTTTCCAGAGCGTATATAGACAGACGCTTGCACCACGGCGATTTGCCGAATTAAAGAATGTTAAAAGGAATCATTCAAATGTTGATAACACCCTGTCTACTACATATGTTTCAGAGAATCACTCGTCGTCAGGCAGACTTGTGTTATTAACGAACGATTCCTTGATAGACTTTATCGTAATCATTGCCTCCCTTCATTATTTTTCTGTATCCTCTATCAAGGAATCATTCGTTAATAACACAAGTCTGCCTGACGATGAGTGATTCTCTGAAACATATGTAGTAGACAGGGTGATATTAACATTTGAATGATTCCTTTTAACAAAGCTTCGAATAACAAAAAATGACATCATGACGATCATCAAGTTATTGTACTTGAAAAGATAATTATTCGTACATTGCGAATTTTTTACTTGAAACAAATTACATTTTTCCATAATACAACAAAAACATAGTATTTTTAGATGAAACACACATTCACTGTGGGTACATATCTCTAAAAATTGGAATGACAAAAGTGGAAACGAACTATTTTTCTCAATATCTAAGGAAAAACGATTAATTATAATTCGTGCAGCCAAGGAGGTGTGACTTATTCCAAATGCTACTAATTATTCAAGGAGTTTTGATCAATAAGGTTGATATATAACCCCTTTCCACATTAACTTTTGCAAATGCTACAAGTTGTCAATTATTTCAAAGTGTCTGTTGCGATCCACACCGTTCAAAAAAACTAATTCCAAATTTACCACTAAATTCTATACAAAAGTTAATAGGGGTTATATAAATAATGCACATTATCAAATTCAATATTCTATGTATAAATAAATAATGCACATTACCGCCTGGTTCAAATAATAAAAGTTGTGATATGATGGATTCATTAATGAAGAAAAATATAAAGTTTCATCCAAATATGTTAAAACTTCAAGTTTACCAGATGATAAATGAAAATAGAAATAAATATGTAACATAAATTTGACGTTACTTCGTGAACATGGACATACACATTTAAGACTATCACCAGATCACCTAGAATTAAATCTAATCGAAATTAATATGAACTACTGTTAAACACATGTTGGGCAGAGAAGTATATACTGAAAAATTTTAAATTGGACGATGTACAAATTTTATCAAAAGAGGAATTTGCGAAAAATGCAGAAGAAGACGTTATTATAACGTTACAAAAAAGTTTGGTCAATTACTATGAATTAGGAGTTTGTAGAACTGCCAAATAACTCGGTTTCAACTGCACTACTTTCGACAAATCAAAATATCTATCTAATATTAAATAAATTGTATTAATGTTAGTAACATCGGTAATAAAAACTTGCTCAATTAGATACTTTGTTCTTTCTTTCCAAATCTTTGTTTTAACTTGTCAATATCCTCTAACTTATTGGGATTGTTCTTTACTTTTCAAATACAGCAAGTAAGCATGTTCAGGAAGCTACTAATTAGGAAACATATAACATTAATTTTTTTTTATACTTACAATTTAAATTTATATGTCGTAGATATAATAAGTGGTACAACTGTAAACGTTACACCCAAGATTCCACATAATATATCGGGACTTATCCAATATTGCACGGTAGCGGATATGTCCGTAGCAACATCAACAATGTAATTTATTGGAGGTTTCCAATACGTCCAAATAAATTTAAACATTCTAACAATTCTTTGCCACATAGTTGGTGTTGCGGTTGTGGCCTGTTCATTTACTCTATGCAAAAATTAAATAAACGTATTATTTCAAGGGAGAAAACACATTATATGATGGTTGAGGCGAAAGTAAGATGCAACAACTTTATTATATAAAATATCCATTGTAGTAAACAATATTTGAAGAAAATAAAATATTCAAAAAACCAAAAATTAAAATGTGAATATAACTTTATTTTTAGTTCTATTCAAAACTAATCTTCCTCTGATACAATAACTTTATCCTCACGGTGCTGGAATTGTTTAAAGATGGAGGATATTCTTTGGCAGCTTCAGTTTGAAACCGCTGGCGCGCCGTCCTTTAAAGTCTACTTTTTGAGGGTATGAATATACGTAAGTAACATGGAGTTATGTTCTTCTCTTTCTATCCATTGACGGTTCTGCTGCCTCATCTCCAATTATAGTAATACTTTCTTCTTGAACACACTGTTTCCAGTGGTCAAAGATTTTCCAAAGATGAAGAAGTGATGTCGGCAGTTAATGGCTATTTTGAGGAGCAAGGCAGTTCTTATTATAAAAAATGTATCGAACTTATTGAACATCGCTGGGAAAAGTGTCTAGAGCTGAAAGGAGATTATGTTGAAAAATAAATAATTTCTGTGTTTTCTTTATTGGGTCGGGTACTTCTGGGGCCACCCTCGTATTAAATATTTATTTATTATATTCAGTACAGTGTTAAAGAAGCGTTGAAATATTTCCAAGCGGTGTGAAAGAACAGGAAGTAAATTACTAGCGCGAACAATTCTATTATGTTTTTGGTATTTAAACCGCAGCTTGCGGTGTAAATAATCCAGGTGTCGCGTAATTATTATCTTCCTGCACAGTAATCTTCTAATGATTATTTTTCGACAGTTTCTTCTTTTTAATATCCGCGTAACAATATGCCTCCTTTTAATTCCGCAGATTAGGCTCGCATATAAATTCTGAACTATTTTTACACATCGAACGCTCTTGTAATCTTAGTCTGTCACATCGTGTCAGACTGTTTTTACACCCCAATAAGAAAATTAAAATTCGAAATTACGTACCAATATACAATTTAACGTAATTATTATACTTTGTTGAATAATTATAAACTTTATAATTTCATACATACCTTGCAAGCAAGTTCACCTCTTGTAAATTTTGATTTTCATTAGCACTAGAAGCTTGTTCTCCCATATTATTGGTAACTTAAAATATATTTTCATTAAGAAATTATTACCATAGCAGATTCAATAAGTAAGTATTGAAGAGTATTTTTTACACAACGTTATCCATCTATTGATTGTAAATAATTATTAGATTCTGATAAATTTAGTAAAATAGGATTTACATTTATCTTTATCCAGTTAAACCTTATCAAATATTACTCCTCCTGTTAGTGAATCACGTTAAAAAAAATATTAACTACCGGACAATGCTGTGTAATTTAACGCAAGGTATATATTGTATGGACATGCGTTAAAGTTACTTTTTTATTTTGGATTTTGACGATGCCTATATTCTAGGAAAAATATTAAAATAGCACGAGATTATACAGAATTTATTTTAGGTGTGTATCATTAAATAAAGATGCCGCTTAAATTTAAACACAAAACTCGTTTACACAGACTAAATTTTCCACATAAATTATACTAAATTTTACGAAAATAATACTTGCAATTCCACGATTATTGGTCTTCTTTTGGTTTTAGGTGTAAAGATTTATAGGAAGCCATTGCAATGTTACCTTATTTATTAAAATGAAAATGTATTTTTTGTGTGAGTATTATGAATATCTAGCAAATATGATAGTAATTGATTTACAAACCAGCCTTTATAAATATAAAATGTATAAGAGCGCGCTTCAATAAGCTCCTCGGTCAGTATTCAAAAGTCCACCTTTGTGATTAATACAAAAGATTTGGAATTTTAAATGCCGTTCGAAATGAAAACATGTGACGATCTATCAGAGATTTAAGCTTGGAGAGTCATAGGTCAATTAAAAATGGGAAGAACACAATGCAGGTAGCTGAAATGTTTGGAGTGAGTATTTGCCAGATTTTGGATAACTGCAGAAGGGCACAGCGGACTTTCTTTCACATAAAATGAAGCTCTTACTGTCTAGAGATATCTAGATAAGATTCTGTGACTAATTGATATTCCGCGTGCAGCAGCAGTGGGAAAAGACTTTATTTTTGTGAACGGCAATGTTCATCCGTTTAGAGAGAAATGGAATGGCCAACAAATTTCCCAGATGGTAATCCAGTAAAACACGCTTGAGATATTGTGGAAACATGTGTTGCTGCATGAAATATGCCACCAAAAACGCTTTAGAGAATAAGGCTTTACTAACTACTTCCAGAGAAAAGAATGGGATGTTATTTCGTAAGTATTTTCAGATGATTGTAAAGATCATACACGTTATTGGTATATATTTGGTCTAAAATTAAATATTTCTGTATTTTTCTACACTAAAAATTCAAAACATTGAATTGATGAGCCATCCGCCGTACAGCCCTGATCTAGTACCCTATGATTTTTTTGTTCCCACATCTGAAGAATAAACTTCGTGGTCAACGGTTTTCTACGCCGGAAGAGGCAGTTGAGTCTCATATTTTGGAGATACAGCCTTCACAGTGGCCCCAATGCTTTTCGGATTGGTTTAAACGAATGCAAAAATGCATTGATTTTCAAGGAGAATATTTTGAAAAGCAATAAAAATATTTTCGATAATAAAAATTTTCTTTTGTTTGCTGTTCCCGAAATATAAACGGCTACCCTCGTACTACTAATGTACATAATTATTTTTCCAAATAATCACCATTTAATGCAACGCATTTTTCCAAATGTTGAATCAATTTTTCATTCCGTTAATGAAAAAATTTTCTTGTTTACTATTGATCCAATTGCGAACAGCAGCCCGAAGTTCAGTGTCTGATCAAAAATGTTGACCTTTTAATGCCTCCTGCAACTTTGGGAACAATCAGAAATCTGATGGTACTAAATTAGGACTGTACGAAAAATGCGAAACAACCGTGAATTTTATGCTAGTCATCGCAGCAACGAAATCATGAAGACAGTCATGATTTCGTTGCTGCGATGCGGTCTGACATTGCCGTGGTGCAACAAAAGATTCGTTCTTACCGGCTTTACTCTACGAATATGATTATTTAGTGATAGTACAGTTTTCCAATATTTTATTAAATTAATCGTTGATCGCTTCGGTAGATATTTGGTATGAATGACTCCCTTTGCATTCCAGAAAATGGTGAGCATAACGCTCAGCGCTAACGGAAGAATTTTGCATGTCGAACCCACAATCTTTCAGTTCAATTTTGTCACAGATCTTTGCTTGGCGCATCTCAGAAATCGAAATTATTATAAATGACGCTGTTCGTAAACGACGGTACAAAGGGTACTAGGAAAGTTTTGCAATACGACGCAACAATGAATCGTAGGAAGCTGCTTATTGCTGCATGTTCAGACATGTCGATGTACTCAGTTATTCATTAGCAGTGAGAGTGTAAAGTGCTTACGACGGCAGTTTTGCGTTATAATTTCGTGCGTGGTTTAAACATAGATCAGTGCTTCGAAGAAATGACTCTTGCATTAGGTTTGTCCACAATGCACAATGATTTCAGGTGGTATAGAGAATTCCAAAGGGGAAATTTAACTGTGGAGTATGCTGAAAGGCCGGGAAGGCCACGAGGTCAATTACGGAGGAAAACGTTACTACTGTGAGAAAAATACTTGGCGATGACAGGCGAGTGACCTACCAACAGATAGAGGGTACTTCAGACCTAAATGCACCAGCAATTCGTTCGATTCTGCATGATCTTTTGCACGTGAAGAAACTTTGTTCTCTCTGGGTGCCGCATCGACTGACTAAAGAGCAGATGACACGACGTGTGACTTGGAGGGACTTGCCGGGAGATGCTAAAAAAGTTTAATAAGGGACAATCTCGGTATGTGAACAACATCGTGACAGGTGACGAGACTTGGCTGTACTATTACGATGTGCCGACCAAAACTCAAAACAAAGTTTGGGTCTTTGATGATGAGCACACAACCGTAGTTGTCAGAAAATCCCAATCTGTAAAGAAGAAAATGATATCTGTATTTTTCAAATCGAGTGGAATTGTGGACACCTGGTTCCTCCATCTCGACAATGCTCCAGCTCATCACGCCAAAGCCTGCACCGAATATTTGACCACGACAGGATTGAAACTTCTCGAGCACCTTCCCTACAGTCCAGATCTTGCTCCCTGCGACTTTGCACTGTTCCGCATGTGAAAATGAAGCTAAAAGAGAAGCGGTTTTCCAGTGATGAGGGCCTTCTGCTGGCTTGGCACAACGAGTGTGCTCTACTCCCTAGAGAAATTTGGCAGAACTGGTTTAAAAATTGGTTTCGGAGGATGGAAAGGTGTTGAGTGTAGAGGAAATTACTTTGAAAAAATGAAATAAGCAAAGCTGTATTGCAAAACGTTCCTAGTAGCTTTTGTATATAGGAAAATAACTTTACATACCGAAATTACCATTTGCAGGTTAGAACTTGTTAGTATTCCCCCTGTTCACACAATGTATCATAATCAAACTCTCCTCGTATGTACATTAAAAAATTAGATATGAATTTATTTACTTTTAAAAACAATTGAGGAATTGTAAATAATGTCACGGCGCGAAGTTTACTCTAAAAGTTAACAAAAGGATTTAAAAAATACATATCTAATATGAGCTACGATAAAATACATTTTTTACAAAAATAAATCCATCTACGTTAAACTTATTTATTTTCGCCTGAATGGTTACTATTTATAACAACCGATCCGTAAAAAGTTGAGCCAGTTAAACAATAAAACATCCGTAATAAATTAAATAACGTTTATGTTAGTCATTTGCGCGTAGATTCGTCCATCGAAGTCGACATTCTAATCGAAAAATCCATTAGAAAAATTCATCTTTTTCCGGTCTCCGTCGTTCCTGTGCACTTCCTACAAGTAGAAAAAAACGACCAGAAATTGTAAAATTGCACGCTAGATTGCGGTGATAGGGCATTTTTACAATTGACCACCACTACTTATAAAAGCAAGTCTCTTAAAAATTAATTCCTAGTAGTTGTTCAGTTTTGGTGCGGTTCAATATGATATTACTGGTAAGTTTCGACGTTGAAAATGAAAGTGAAAAATATTCGAAACGTGATTGATCGAGAGTGGGTGATTACAAGGATTAAGTAAAAGTTCAAATATATGAAGTAGGCTTGGTATATTTTTTTACGTGTGGACGCAATTTTTTTCAAGTATTAGTACAAGGGTTCTAATTATTGTTAGAATGAAAAATGTCCGAACTTTACCAACGTCAGAATTAAATCGCAGAATTAAAAAGCTTAAAAATTAGTGCCACAAATCGAATTATTTTTATTTATTTATTTAACGAACAAAAGCATCTAATAACAAATATAAGTTAAGGTAGAATAATTGATTAACCAATGAGTTGCTGTGTTTATAAATGTTTTCTGAATGTTTTTTTCAGTTAAGCTTTTCTAGCTAATCAATAATTCATTTACCTATATTTTTGCTTTGACTTTCGAATTTTCATTCATTTTCTATAGTTGGTAATATAACATCATACTTGTGTCCTGTAATTGGGCATCCTATGAACCATATAAAGATATTATAACTGTTATTCTTATTATACATACGTACAATACTATTCGGAAACTAATCGCTTTCCATGGAACTTCATTGGTTAATTTTATTTGGTGAATTAATTCACATCTTACTGTGTAGTTTTTAATTATACTCTATTATCTGTTATTGCCTTCACCACTATTTGCCTCCTATGCTTTCTATCCTTAATGTCTTTCGTTCAATTTCTGTTATTTTTTCATCTAAATTTCAAGCGTCTTTCTGGTCTATTTGTCATAGTTTTTCATGCCCTTCTCCGCCTGTCAATGGCTGTGCAAAACTGACTCTTTTGTTGAAACAAGCTTCCCTTAAATTGTTTTTTTATAGAAGATGTCATTTTGTAATATATACAACGTAATTATATATATATATATATATATATATATTTCTTTAACACATAAAAAAATGTTGAGGTACCTGATAGAATACCTTCAAGAAAAAATTAATCCGGTAATGATTTATTTATAGAAGTTTGCAAAAAGTTTCAAATTTATTTCAAGTGAAAGCAACAAATTAATCAAACGGTACATTAAAGATATTAACTAAGTAAAAGAGAATTTAAAATACACAAACGCTTTTCAAAATAAAAAGTGCGATATATGTTGGTATTAATATTAAATTAAATGTTAAATTCAAATCAAATAAATTTAAACTTACCAATATTTTCGTTGATTATTTTAATACGCAAAAACTACTAGGTAAATAGTAGGAAATCCTATAAGGGGTGTTTCAATAGAAAGCGATTGCTTTGTTATTTCAATAAAATGAAAATGACAATGAATATTTTGTATTTCTTTTATTTCTTATAATACTGTCACATATGGAAAATTATCACCTTAGTTATAATTGCAGGAAATTTTTCGTATAGCCATATTTTCTGTGCCTTGTGACGAAGTGCCGTAAACTACATTTCAGATTAAAAGTCGTTACAGACTTATCAGGCTAAACTTTGTTCTTAACCTAACCCCAAAGAAAGAACCATATGAGTTAGATCGCACAATTTTGGAAGCCAGTGTATGTCCCTAAACCGGGAAATTACACGAGCAGGAAATATCGTGGTCCATGGTCTTTAGGCTTCAGTTCCTGGGCCAATTGAATTTTGTTCATTAAAGTGCTTTTCTTAGTATTCATTGCTAAGAAGACGTTAAGAGATGTTGAGTTGTTGGTCACGACATTTAATTGTGGCCTCCACTCTTTTCAAATTCTTCTTAATGGTGTTGGTTACTGGCACATGATTACGTTCAAATTTTACATGTAATTCTTACTCCATATGAATCATGAGCCTTCATGATTTTTACTCGTTCTTGCACTGTGTAACGTTCCATGATTTCTTTGCTATATCTTTGCAATAAACATGTCTAACCTCAAACGCCAACGTCGATTGGGTGCAAAATGGCGGGCAATTCAAAACAGTCACTTTCTATTGAAACGTGTGTCTACTTGAATAATTTTAAGTCATAATTATGAAGAACAATTAAATCTAGTAGAGCTGTTTGACAATTGTATTAAATACATACATATAGAATACCGTCAGTGTGTTAGGAAATTGTATATATGAAACAATTTAAAACGAATGACAAATTAAAGTATGTATTACTAGAGTCTAAAATCTATCTGAGAATAATCTCCAAAGCTATTGACTATTGCGCATCGTTGTTTTTATAAATAACTTGTAGGTTATTCTGAAAGCTAAGTGTATATCTTTAAGAATGAACAGCTATCCCTGCTGTTTTATTACATTAAGATATGCATTCTATTAGCAAGATTTAGTCAGAAATGAGACTCAATTGCCAACACAATTTTTTGGAAGAATTTAGCATTATCTTCTAATTTTGTCATATTATTTTATGATAGTTTATGGTTTAGTTAATTTATATTTAGTTTGAGAGTTACAACAGTGTAAATAAAGTGTTTAAATGGAAAAATCTAAATATGCATAAACTCGCTATTCTTTCTATTGTCTAAGAACTTTAGTAAATTTGGACCAACGATGTTAAAGCGCCATTATGACATTTTTATTATGATTTTTTTCGAGATCCTCAAAGTATTGCTCCATTGTCACGATACGTTTCTAATTCGTCAGAAATTTCTTTCCAACTAAGAAAAGTTTAAATTTGAAGAATAAGTGGAAGTCACTTGGGGCTAGATCTGACAAATAGGGTGGATTACTCTCCCTGGATTTCAAGTTGTGTATTACGCACAACTTGAAATCTCAAGGGGTTATTTTAGGTCACTTTTCAGATCTTAGTTTCTTCAACTTGTTCAGTAGAGCGGAAATTATACAGGCCGTTAATAGTTTAGATCTTTGCATAGTCTACGAAAATTATATTTTTCGAATTGCCCATTACTAATTTTGCTGTTTGGCTTCAATAATATGGTGGTGAAACCAGACTCTATTCATCGTAGGGAATCGCCGCAAAAACTCAGCTTGTTATTTAAATAGCTTCAAATTATTGCTCGACATTCACATTCCCTACGTTTTCTATCACAATTCACGATTCTATGCTGCCAGCTTTGATATGCCCAATTCTACGTGTACAATGCGATACAAGTGTTGAGTCAATATGGTCACGGCGCCAATTATCTTCTTGACATCATCATTCAATTGTTCAAAACAATATTATTACTATTTTCGGAGTTGCAGTTTTCAATTGTTCTCGTCGCACGTCATCTCTAATGCTCATATCATTAAGTTAATATTGCGTAACACAGCGACAAAGTGTGATTTTGAAGGAGCATCCTTACCCAACATTTGTTGCATATCTAAAAAAGTGTTTAGTTCTTTAAAAATAAATATGGAATTGCAGATTTACGCGTTTTAGGATTTTTCATTAAATACTTTATTCACACTCTTGTAACTTCTAAATCGAATGTCAAAAAGATGACGCTAGTAGTCGTGTCTTATTTCCTGTCGAATCATTCTCGTAAATAATAAAGTTAATCAAACAATCAACTACCGATTTATTTAATTTCGATCAGTGAACTTGGAATTGGTAGTATATTATAGAAGAGAATACAAGAAAGTAGTTGTATTTATCTTAAATGGCATTATGTAATTATGGAAAACAAACAACCTCACAATATATGCGAAAATATTTGTAGATTTTCAAGGATATAGGTGATTTAGGAACAGCAAACGATTTTGATGATATCGAAGTTTAGGCAAATAGTTTTGCATTTTTTCAGTTAATTTTTTTGAAAGGATCTCGATACGAGGGCTAGTCACAAAATT
Organism: Dermolepida albohirtum; assembly: GCA_031893035.1. Classification (NCBI taxonomy): domain Eukaryota; kingdom Metazoa; phylum Arthropoda; class Insecta; order Coleoptera; family Scarabaeidae; genus Dermolepida; species Dermolepida albohirtum. The sequence goes on from JAVIWB010002478.1 coordinate 108,131, forward strand.
TCGGGAATAGCTATGAACGAGATATTTTATATCAAAAATAAATCGCTTTAATGTTTTTCAAAGTATTCTAAAGTTGGCATATTCAATACATTAACTTGTTTGGACAAGTGTTAATGGGATCTTGTTAGGAGAATTTAAAATCTTGCAGAAAGAATTCGGAAATATTTTTTACAGAGGTTTTATTATAGCAGTTTTTACAAAAAAATAGAGATTAATAATGAGTATGATTTCCACAAACATCTGAACATGTTTGATATCTTAATGGTTTGAACCAAATTAGCAAGTCGAACATTTCATTCCAGGACAGCGATTCATAATGAATGAAGCGTTCTTGGTGGCATTTTTCGTGCATTATCATTGTTATTATTATTAGCTGGAGAATTGATTGGTCACTACATTCTCTTTATATCAACTGCATAAATTCAGTTGGACAAGCATTATCTTCGATAAAAATTAAATTTTGTCAAAACGAGGCTAATTATAGAAGAACGCAGAATTTCATCCAGCTATCTCTAGGCTGTTCTGAGATTTCTAGTTACTATAAAATAAATGTCAGACTTTTAGTATTTATCCAGGTCCATACCATTACGCCGCCATCCTCATATTGAGGCCTTTTCACATACCAAATCCGAATACTCCTAATATATGGCTGCTACGTAAATCTAGATTGGTCACTGAACAATACTCCACCATTTATTATGTTTACAATTGATATGCTCATTTGCCTACATTCTACAGACCCTTTTGTGGTCTATGGTAAGAGGCATGCTAACCACAGATATGCAAAACATTTCTTATTGTTTACATTAATAATAGCTTTCCTGCGGCAGTAGCAAACTCACTTCCAATCTGGGTTACATTAAGAGCGCGATTTCTTTGTTCCAAATGCAACAGGTGTAGACCATCTCTTTATGTTACTAATGTTGCTGAACTTGCCCATGCCTTATCAATCACCAAGAGTTTCCAAAAAGCGATTCTAGTCTAATCTAGAAACTATGCTTTGGCTCACTTTAAACATTTCGACAACACTTTGCTGTGTTCCTTTACTTTCGAATTGACCTATGGTCCTCCAAGTCTCTATCTCTGACAGATCTTAATGCGTTTCTATTTCGAGCGATATTCAAAATTTCTTGTTTACCAATCGCAGAAATGAACTTATATACTGTCTGAGGTGTATTTTGAAGCGCGCTTTTATACGCCTCAGAACTTTAATTATGTGTGAACGTGTTAAGATACGTCTATGTCTTGGTTTTCTTGTTTAAAATTGTTGAAACTGACATTACTTCTTCTTATCATTTACATAGAATATCCGCTAATTGTTTTGAGTAATTTATTACTAAATTTCAAATAATGAAGTAAATAGATTATTTGAGTAAAAAACTTTTCCTTTTCTCTATTACAGATACTTTTAACACTATACCTGGGATCCTCGAAGGGGCAGGATGAACAATCGATAACCTTATCGTTACCACACGATCCAACTCCAAATATAATCGAACCAGTTTCGACAAACCAACCATTTTATCAATATGGTTTTAGTCCTCAATCTGTCCCACTATCGTATCCACTTTCAACATTGTTACCCTTAAAGCCGACTGTTTCGACCCCTGAAACACAGATTTACAATCGACCACAGCCAACGGTGGCAATTAACTATCAAAAACAACCTTTTATTGTAGAACCTTCAAGGAGACCCCAACCTCAACTTATTTCGGCTAATATTCCATTACAGGCAAGTTATCGAGTTGCAGATAACAGTTTAATAACGTCAGGAGCCCATGCTTATCCAGTACAACATAGTGTGGAGATTCACCATGTAGATTACGAACCATATGAGGATATTTTTATCCCTCAACATATACAACCTGTATCGAAAAATCACAATTTGCCTCCCATAACACGTCCGATACATCCTCAACACGATAGACCGTTAATACCGCAACAGCCTTTAAAACCTTATCCTATTCCAGTTGGAAACCATCAAAGATTACTAAAGCCACAGATTCAACTTAACCCGTTTGTTCCCACAAATGGAAACCAGAATGTCATTGCTGCGGATTCCATACGATCACAACAACCACTTAAACCATACATTCCTTTGAACGTAAATCTGAATAATAAAGATCAAAAACCACGTATCAGAGTGCACATTTTACCTAAAAACAATCAGAATGTAAACCGAAGAGACTACTCTCCACCGCAACAATTTCAACAAACAACACCGCCTAATCTTCCTCATAATTTCAAAGCAGTGCCCACATTTTTAAATCCCTATCAATCTCAAAATCCAAATCAAATTAAATTACCTCCCGCGGTGAACACAATACCTGTTCTTCCAAAGCCATTGCCATCGCCGTTCACTAAAAATTTACCAGTCTCCCCCAGACCCTTGCCAATTCCAATATCAACGAAACCTGTAGAAGCTGTAAAAATTGAAAATAAACCAGTCAAAGAAGAGAGTAGCGAAGAACGAGAAGATAAGCGATCTGAACCTGACGAAGAAGAAGAGGAAAGCGATGAAGAGGAAGAGAGTGACGAAGAAGAAGAAGACGAAGACAGCGAAGAGGATAGTAGCGAAAGAGATTATCGCCCAAGATATAGCCACAATTACCACGAGGATACTGAATTTGATAGGAGAAGATATCGTCCAAGCTTTGATGCAGCCAAATATATCTTCAATGAAGATAGTGAAGAAGATGACGAGGGAGAAAGCGAAGAAGATAGAAACAGTAGTGAAGAAAGGCACTCGAGTGGTAGAAATGAACGGATTAAAGAAAGGGATAGAGAGCCTCCTACGCGTCAAGAAGGCCCTCCTAGGGAGAAAGCAAAGGAACCTACGCCTAGAAGACCTGAAAAAGCAAACAAGCCCCATCAGAAGCGAGTGGCGAAAGAGGATTCGGAAGAATCGAAAGTAGAAGAATCTAGAATGCCTCACACGCGGAGATTTATTAAGAGACCTGCCAATTATAGACGATAAGAAGTAGTATTTGTAGTAAAGTAGAATTTGCATAATAGAAATGGTTTAGAATTTTATATGGTCATAAAAATGGTTAAGTTGTATCCATTGTGTAATAAATTGGCTTTGATTGCAGCCTTTAAATGCTTAATTGTATATTTACACATCTGTTCAATTATAGACGTGCAATTTTACTTATTTAAGATCAACAAATTTGGAAAATTTGAAAAAGAAAATTACATTTTGCATTAAAAAGAAGATTCATTTTATATCATTGCATAGACTATTATTTTGCCAAGGGTTGTCAGCGATTTCGTGATTCATAGAGATTTCACTTCCTTGATGAATAAACGTGCTTTTCTTGTTTGTATTTCTTTCTTAAACTAATGTCCATTTTGATTTTTTATTCTCTTCTAACTTGTTTTAAGTTATCGTGTTCTAGGCGGCCTCCTAACTTCTTTACTATAATATTTTTGACAATTTTAGATACGCATACATAATACAATGGTATAAATAAAAAATACTGTCTTTAGTCAATACTCCTTATAATCCTCCGTTCAAAATTTTCCTCGCGAACTGTGCTGACCTTAAGAAAAAAGCACATGAGAGTATAGGTCAAGGGGTTCCACTGTTCCTGTATACAATGGCCAAAAACTTTCCCTATAAAAGTTCAATGTTTCTACTGTACAGTAACAAGTTGCCCCATTATGTTGGAAACGTGCATTTTGAATGTTAATGATATGCAATAAATGGTCTTATGTAAAACCTTTGTACGATGTCTTTGACCAGTTAAGTTTCCTATTAAAAAATGGATTAAAGAATATAACGCAAATAATTTATTTTTCTAGTAGATTACCTTAAAAATTCCGGGTTCAATTACTCGTCTTTGGTTTAATACTGCACAATTTTTCTGGATGTAGCAGTTCTCCAATTATTGCGCGTGTATAATTCTTGTGAGTTTAGGTTCCCCAATTTATAAAACTGTGCTTGATCAGTAAAAATTATTTTTTGTGAAAGCTCTCTGTTGGTGTTCACTGACCTTGTTTTTTTCTTTCTGTTTTCTCTAATTTTTGTTTAAATTGTATGTAATCTTCTGCAAAATTTAGAAACTTTATTGAATCTAAATTACCTCGTACATCGATTAAAATAATCTTATATTCTAAAGCGAAAGACATTTTAAAACTGAAAACAAATTTTACAAAATTATCAACTAGAACAAACACAAGTCAAATACCATTTGAATTTATGTCACAGTAAAAATATCAAAGTACTAGATGAGCTTTTCAATTGAACAAATGATACTAGAAATATTTATTAAAACATTCGATATATTAACATGAAAAGCTTACTTTTTTATTTCAAATTATTTGAGCTAATGTTTGTCTTTTGGTCATTAAGCCTTCCTTGATTGCTTTTAGGTTTGTACAATTCTTATGTATATTAGATTACCATCTTTTCCATATATCTTGCCTTCTGTTCATTCAAATATCATATCTATTTAATTTTAACAATTTTATTGATAGATTGGATTTATAAATATATGTACAATAGGCTATACAATTTCTTTAAATTAATTGGTGACATATTCTTTCGATTTCATCTTATACTAAGTTTCAATACAATTTACTCTATTCGGTGTTATCAAGTCAGAATTTTCAATGGTTTTAAACCCTATTTTCCACAACTTTGACTTCATTAAATCCTAATTCACTAATATATACATACATTTTTTATCTTCTAATTCGTTTCATACATTTTATACTTCGAATTCTTGAATTTTATTTGCAATAGGTAATACCAAAATTTTTAAATTTTTTTGTGGTGGGTTATCCTGGATTAACTTCACCATTTCAATTGCTTAAATACATACATATATATATATATATATATATATATATATATATATAGATTAGTGTTACGAACTAAGTATATCCATGACTTGGTTTATGTTTTCCTCCATTCATTGGCTCTGACTTTTTCTTTCCAGCTACCAATTCCATTTAATTTAATGTCTGATATTGTTTTGCTTTACTATCTCGATCTTGGTTTTAGCATCGCCTACACGACCCTTGACTCGGTTCTATTTTCTTATATCTCTACGATATCCTATAAACCAACGATGTCTTCAGCTACAATATTCATTTACTTATACAACTCTCAATTCAAAATTTGTTCTCGTTTTCTACTTATTAGTGACACTTTTTTCCTTTAAATATATCTTTAGCTTACTTATCTTTAATAAATAGATAGATTGTTTGAGGTAGCGATAGCGAGTCTATTCCGCTGTGACCTTTCCAGATCTATTAGCCTTTCGTCTTATTGAAGAACGTCTTCTAGTTTCAATCTTTTAATTAGTTCTAGCAGATTAGAGACCGCTTTTTCGATCCAGAGTTCTACTACAACATATTCATCTCCAATTTGTAATGATCATATAAGTATTTGCCTCATATTGATTTAGTACGTGGAACGTGGTTCTCTACCCTATTTGACAGAATCTATGGTTTCTTCGATTAGTCCATATTATTCATATGCTTACTCAACTTGCAATGACTTGTTAGTAAATGTACTATCATCCCAATACATTTTTTCCCTTTTTATGTAGATTCATTGTAAATTTAAGAAACTGTTCTCCAAGGAATCGTTTTGATTGTTTTCCATCTGAGGAATCTTTCCACCTTTCTCGAAATATATTTTCAACCCACTTTTCCATGACTGCTTCAATGTTTTTCTTTTCCAAAGGCATAGAAAGGCTTCTGTGCTATGGCAGACAGTACCGGTTACTATCACTTTTTTGCTATTACTAAACTCAATCGAATCACGCACACAATTGCATAGAAGTTTAAAGTTCGCGTGCAACCAATTTAATGCCTAATAATTTTTTTAGCATGTACTCTCAATATATTTTGTTCTTTATGTTCAAATTTCAATTCTGGATATTGTAATAGGTCTAATCATAGTTTTATAAGAGATGACAATTCGAATAATGATGCTTTTAAGCAATGTATTAATGGTGAAAAAATTTTTATCTGCAGTTACTACTCTGTGTTGAATTTCGTTTCGTTCTCATGTATGAATAACTCTTCCTACTTCCTTAAATCTGTATGCTTTCCTTCATTTGTCATTAGTCAATATATTTTGTTCTTTGTGAGCAAATTTCAATGCTGGATACTGCAATAGGTCTAACCATACTTTTATAAGAAATGAACGTTCGATATAATGATGCTGTTAAGCAATGTATTAATAGTGAAAAGATTTTTATCCGCAGTTATTATTCTGTGTTGGATTACGTTTCTTTTTCATGTATGAATAACTCTTCCTACTTCCTTAAATCTGTATGCTTTCCTTCAATTGTTATTACATATTATTAACTCATCATTCTTTAATATATATTTAATCTAAGTGTATTTCAAGAACTGTACAGGTTACAATTTTATTCAAATGAAATGCAGAAATGTAATTTTAATCAATTACTCTATTAATTTTCTATTTCCATGACCAGGACGATTACATAAGAATTTCTTATCATAATTACTAATTGAATTACAAAAATTGTTTAATGTGGTTAAGATTTTATTATTTAATCGTCCTCCAAAGTTAATCATTTGGCATTTATTTTGAAAATTGTACTTTTTATCAACTTTTTTATCGAATTGTACGTGAAATCTTCAATTTCTGTTGAAATATCTTCCCTAACAAACCAGAATGATTTGCGTCAATTAGAGTTATTAGTTTCGATATTGAAATATCAAACTATTGCCAGAACGAACTTGTTTTAACCACGTTAAGAAATTTTTTGTTGGTTCAACGAAACCTGACCAAAGCTAACGACATAGTACATGTTCTAAACCATAACTAATTTAATAGACTTCAAGCGTGTTGTAAAGCTTCTTGTTGTTTGTGATACTCGATTTTTATACGTTGTTTTTATTTTGTACGTTACACATATTCTTATTTGTTATAATAAAATGTCATTGAAACAAATCTTACGTAATAATTTCACCAGAAATGTCCCCACAAGTTCCTGTCCGCGGTCGATCGATTTTTAAGAAAACCGAGACACACTTTTACATTTTAATTAATTTCTCACGGTTGTTACCCAATAAATAATATCAAAAATAGAATAAGTAGTGTTGTCAATGATCGATTGCGAAATAAGTTACATAGTTATTTTGTTATTATTCGCGTGAAATGCCGAAATAATAAATTATGACAAAGGAATTGTAGCAGGTCGATTATGAGCGAGTGTTTAATGAGAAAGGAACCTTCACGCTGTGTTGGCTTTTTAAGATGATTTTTTTTTGAAGTCGTAATTTAGAAATTTAGCGCCCAATACGATACAGTTAATAAGAATGGAATTTAGGCCATAATTATGCATAATTTTACCATAATTAACAGTTGGATTTAATCAAATTAGGTGGTTCTAATAAATTTAGTTTCGTTAATTACATAATTTTTCTAATGTTCACAAATTTATGTGTTAAAACAAAAATAATTCAGCACAGATAATTGTGTCCTACACTAAAATATGCAAAAAAATTAGCCTCTAATGTGCTAACTCTCTAAACCGGGAGAATTTTTAATTTTTTGATGGCAGGCTAGTTTAATTTGTTAAATGGAGTTTAAAGAATTGCGAGGAGGTACCCAAAAATAACCGGAATTTCTCTGCAAAAACTTTAACACCTTCAATATACTCTCCGTTTAACTTTATACATTTGTCTAATCGATGACTGCATTCTTCGAAACGGTGTTCGAACTCGTTTTTCTGTATGACTGCGAGCAGCTGTGTCGTATTTTTCTTCACGTCTTCCACGTCGCGGTGTTTGTTCACGTCCCTCTTTATTCGTGGAAACAAAAAAAATCGCATGGAGCAAGATTAGGTGAGTAATGGGCGTGCGGCAAAGGTGTCATGCTGTTTTTAGCCAAAAACTGGCGTGAACTTCGCAACGACTCTTGTCATCCCCAATTCCCCCAACAAAATTCATTGAACTGAGCTCCACGTTCTTCCAGATAACTCAGCAATTTCTTCAATGGTTCGCCGTCGGTTTTTGAGCACAACTGCATGAACTTTCTCGACATTTCTATCCATTCTTGAAGTCGATGGACGTCCAGAACGAAGTTTGTCATCAATTGACATTTTACCTTTTTTTAAATGAGAAAATCATTCGATTATCACGAGTTTTTCCTATAGCGTCATCGCCGTAAGCTGTTTGCAACATCAAACTGTTTCTGCAGCATTTTTTCTGGACAGGAAGTAAAATAAATGTTCACTACAGACGATTCATTCATCACCAGATAAACTTGCGTTATTAACGAACAATTCCTTCGTAGGGTTTATCGTGTCGTGAAGGATTTTCCATTGCAGTTTTAGAACCTCTCATATGTTCTTTTCTAGTTTTTGCTTATTTTTGTTTCGTTCTATAGGTTTTCCATACTGTTTCTACGAGTGACAAGGAAAATAACTGTCACTACGATTCCTTTGATCACAAAAGTTTAAAAGAAGAGGATTGCGTTTGGTGCCCTCGCGAGGAAGGTTTACCGTACTTTCTTGGTTCACATGACTTTCGCTATGCTACCTTACACCCTGCTTTGAGTTTAGCTCCTGTATTCACATACTATTTGTGATCCCTTAAGGAAAATCTACACCAAGTTATTGACAACAATCCAATTTAGCCAAGGCATAGTGCATGTGAATTTTGCTCACCGGCGATTTTGGCGTAGATGAATTGATGGGTACATTCGCAATAGAAATCCTATGTTAATAAGTGCCCCTAATGCTTGTGTTTGATTCTTACCATTACTACAATTACACAATTATTACGAACAATCAATAAGAAGCATTTGAGAATTAAACACTAAATTAAATTTATATTTATTTATTAGTTTCTGGTTTTTTAATTCATCAGATTTTATATATTTCTGACTTCTTTTATATACTTGTTCTCTTGTAGTATGCTTCTTGTAGATATGCACTGGTACATTCTGCTTCTGGTTCTAACAAGTTCTTCAAGATCTGCAAAGTAATATTCCAAATTGATGACAAATTCACTAAATGGAAACTAAAATATATTTGCATTTTGGTGTAGTTAAGTAGGCACATGTATTTTTACATTGTTTATACCATTATGCTCTTAATGTAAATTTCGCAAATTTTAAGTATTAAAACCAAGGAAACGGGTGCGTTAAGCTCCATACTTTATTAACGAACTGTATATATATATATATATATATATATATATATATATATATATTATATAATTTTTATTATAATTGAACATTACCTTGCTTTGTAAGAGGCAATTATGTTGGCAGACGGTAGTTTTTGATCTATATGTCGTGTCCGTTTTTGGATTGAAGAGGAATCTTTTACGGCGCTCTTCTACATCTGGAGGACCCCACATGGGCGTTGGTTTAAACAAACCGGTCAAATTCTGTGAATAAATTCAGACGCGATTTCGCACACTACTGAATTTCCAATTTTCATAACTTACTCGCGTCTTCATATGCTTGAAAATTTCGATGAAGAACAGTGTAGCAATTGGGCTTACACAAGCTAACAACCACATACGCACGAAGAAATTACTTTTTCCAGATAAAACATGTCCTACGTGATAACTGAACTCGTAATAGGCAGACAGCTGTAAAAAACGAAGCAATTATACGGTTTACAATAGAAGTTTTATATATGTAAAATTAAGAAACAAAATCTTAAGAAATATTTTCTAAAGTATTGCTAATAGCACATTGAAATTTTAATTTTAAAAATATTTCGTCATCCCTCACTTATATACGTAATCGTTCCTCATATACCTTAGTGTATAAGTGTTTTACAGTTGAAATCTCGTCAAGTTTTTCGATTAGTATGAGCTTTGGTAATTAAATAACGAAACTGGTGCGAGAAATGTTATTTATTGCAAATAAACTTATATTTAAATCTTATCCTCTTCAACATACTCGTCTCCATTATCTATACATGTTGTATACGTATCTTCCATTGTTCAAAGCAATGCTATAGTTCATCAGTTGTCATCCCTTTCAACAACTCCGCCGTTTTTGCTTTTACATGTTCAACAGACTGAAAACGTGTAGCCTTTAATGCACTTTTTCTTTTGGGAACAGGTAGGAGTCACATGGTGCGAGCTTTGGTGAATACGGATGATGATCAAGCACAACAACGTGCTTGTCCGCTAAAACTACTTCACAGATAGGGCACCATTTTTGCACAAACTTTTGTCATGTTTAATTCAACATGCAAAATGCGTCTTACTGCTTCTTTGTCAATGTTTACCACATCAGCAATGGCTCGAGTGCTCAGACGCTTATCTTTCCGCACAATTTCATTAATTTTCTGAACGTTCCCTTCGGTTTTTACAGTAACAGATCGACTATGACGTTCGTCATCTTCGACCTCTTTCCCACCTTCAGAAAACCGTTTGTGCAATTAAAAAACTCGCGCTCGTGACATAACATTATCACCAAACACTATCTTTAATATTTGCGAACATTTTGTTGGCGATTTTTTTAATTCGACAAGGAATTTCAGATTAATTCGCTGCACTACTACGTAACAGTATCCTCTGCAATTAAAGCTCGAAAGTAAACTAAAGCAGACAGAGAAACGTAACTACGGGTTGGTACTTGGGAAGTATCAAGGTCAATGACATTCCAATTACAGCCTCGCCCGATGCAGCTGCGCGATGAAAGGAGCACAGTCTCGTTATTTAATTGCCATATCTCGTATTCTGCCTGTTTCCAGCCTATGTCTTTTTCCTAAGTGTTTTACTTTTCCATACTTACTCGGTCTGTCTCTTCTGCGGTTATACTCACTGCAGGCCTTCTACATCCACGACTCCAATTGCTTTTTTCCTATTTTCTTTGACACAGGTTTTACGCTGAACTATTCCCGCACAGTATCATTTTCAACTCGGTCTCTTCTTATTTGTTCCACTAAAGCTCTGCGTAAACGCATTTCACAGGCTTAAATTCTACTTCTATTTCTATCATGTAAAGTCCATGTTTCACAACTGAAAGTCTATTGTTATTTATACTAACATCAACTGCTCTATACATATTAATCGAAATTCTTCAGATCCTCAGGTCCTCAGCAGATAGCATTTATGTCACACTAATACTTGTAGTTATTATACTCCTATCCTCATCTTTTTGTTGTTTCTTCTACAGTTCTTAGCGAATTCGTCCGTAACTGTTTTGCTGTTTTCCTTTTCGTTTAAGTTTAGCAACAATATCGTTAACTCGTAGGTTGATGAAACTGATAAAGATTCTGCCTTTGTGTATTTTGAATAGTCCATACAGTGATGTACGAGGGAGCGTTTTTATATTCGCGGAATGAGAGGGTTGTAGAGGGGTGAGTAGGCGCACTGGGGGCGTGACCTGTGCAGCGACTCATGATTAGTATAAATACGAAGTTTCATTGTTATTAGACAGTTAGTCTTTGAGCTATCGTCAACCAAATAACATAATCAGGAGTGAAAAGTGAAATATGGAAAAAATCGAATATCGTGCCGTTATAAAGTTCCTTACCAGGCAAGGAAAGTCAGTCGCGACCATAATGAATGAGATGTCATTAGTTTACGGCGACTCTTGTCCAGGAAAAACCATGGTGTACAAGTGGCATAGTTTATTTAAACAAGGAAGGGAATCCCTTGAAGACGACCCGAGGCCGGGCAGGAGCATTGAGGTGACCACGCCAGCACTTATCCAAAAAGTTGAACAAATTGTACTCGAAGATGCTCTACTAAAGAAGAAACAACTCGCAGAAATGGTTGGAGTATCCAATACAACAATTTTTAAAATCCTACACGATCATCTCGGCATGTCTAAGGTCAGCGCAAGATGGGTGTCGAGAATGCTCACGCCGCCGCAAAAACAACAGCGCGTAGAGTGTTCGCGTGCATTTTTGGACCTCTGTAATGAAGACAAGGATGGTGTATTAAGTGGAATTGTTACTGGAGACGAAGCTTGGGTTCATCATTATGAACCTGAGTCCAAACAAGACTCCATGCAGTGGCATAAAAAGGGCACAGCACCTCCCAAGAAATTGAAAGTGTCACAATCAGCTGGGAAACTCATGGCAACAGTATTTTGGGACTCGGAAGGAATATTGTTGATTGATTATAAAGATGTGTTTCTATAACCGGAGAATATTACGCTTCAATATTAGAGTGACTAAAAGAAGCCATTAAAGAGAAAAGACTGGGAAAATTGACAAAAGGTGTTCTGCTTTTGCAAGACAACGCGCCCGTCCACAAGAGCCGCGTTGCGTTAGCTGCCCTGCATAATGTGGTCTTCGAAATTGTGAATCACCCACCCTACAGCCCAGACCTGGCCCCGAGTGATTATTACCTGTTTTCAAAAATGAAAAAAGAGCTGTGGGGTAAAAAATTTACTGCCGATGATGAAGTCAAGGAGGCAGTTTTGGCGTATTTTGCAGATAAAGAGAAATCATTTTTTTATGAGGGTATAAATAAATTAATTGAAAGATGTGAAAAATGTATCCGTCTTGCAGGTGAATATATTGAAAAAGAAAAATAATTTGGTTTTTTTATTTCCACCCCTTGTCCCCCATTCCGCGAATATAAAAACGCTCCCTCGTATGTAGGTCAATTCTCTTATGACAGCGATAGGGCGTTTTTCTTTTGGTATACAAGTGATTTCTTATTACTTTAACCAAGGGGTAAATGCAAATTGAATAACCCTATTAGAAAAAACACTAATAAAGACGAAGTCAGGCCATTAGAACAGTCACAATTGGTAGGAGCAATACAGAAAAAGTTCAGCTAAGAAGAGCAATAATGAAATATATAACAAGTAAACGTTGAAAGAATGGCAACACCAAAAAAAGACTTATTTTAAGTAGACAAATACTAAGACTTCGTGAAAGCCTTCACTCAATTACACAAAAGTTTGGGTGTTTAATACAATATCGACAGGTCTTCACATTCCTCAATAAATAACAATTAAATATTAATATTTAAATTGTTATTAAAAGTTATGTTATTTTTTCTCAAATATTTGTAGCATTATTTACAAGTCAAAATGTGTCGTTAAAGTATTCTTGCGATTATTAGAGAATCCCAAAGCTTACACATTTGGAGTTTTATTTCACTTTCCCTTTAGTCGACACACATACACACTTAATCAATAAGGTTGATATATAACCCCTTTCCATATTAACTTTTGTAAATTCTGTATACGCATTTCGACAACTAAGTTGTCATCATCAGCAGATAATTTCAAAGTGTCGCACCTGGTAAAACACGGCGAAAAACAACTGTATGAAAGTCAAACTCCGTACGCGATCCACACCGCTCAAAACCAAGATGTACACTGTGTTTGTTTCACAAGATTTTTAAAAAATTATTTTTACTTAAACTAACATGCACTACATTGAAAAAGGGATTACGGTCAAGACAAGTGCCTGCCTGTAATTTATGATATTGTTCCTCCTCTGACATTCAGTAGAGAGAAAAGGGTCGATTGTAAGGGGCCGGCGTCATTATTGTTCACCATATGGTTTAAATTCTTCAAGATGTGCATGCTTTCATACGCGTCCAGTTCGCGATAATTATACACGTTTTTTATCAGATGTAAACAATCCATATTAACACTGTAGTTATTTTCTAATACATGTACACACATACACAAACAAACACACACACACTACATTATCCATATATATGTACACACACACATATATATATATATATATATATATATATATATATATATATATATATATACATATATACATACAGCACGACCATCATATCCTTGGACAAAAATCTATGCGCATCGTAGGCGTGCCGGGTGGTACACTCCGAGTCATCGGTAAGCTGTTTGTGTCCTCAGTGTGCTTATGATCGTTGCGTGGTTAAGTTGTTAAGTTACGGTTAGTCAAAGTGAGTAATTGAGGTCTTGCATTATAATTGGTTATTATTTGTTTTATTTATTATAATTAATAATGTCCAACTTAGGAGGTGGAAAAGGACTGCATTCACAAACCCGTGAAGTCGTGTTTAATGTTTTTAAGTTTTTAAAGACAATTTCAGATAACGAAACAGACATAAGAAATTGTACAAAAAGCGAATTAAAGGAATACGTAGCAAGAGCAACTGGTGTTTCAAGAGCTTCTGTCTATAATATTTTAAAAGAGGGGAACGAATATCAAGCAGAACCAGAACGAAATGAGAAAGAGAACACAGAACAACTACCAGTTTTCAAATCGCCAAAAAAGAAAAGATCGAGGAAATGTTTAGTAATGGATTCAATAGACGACATTGACCTATACCAAATAAAACATATTATTTATAATTTCCGCAAGACAAATAATCAGCGGATTACTATTAAAAATTTACTACAAAAACTTAAAGAAGATATAAATTTTCCGGGCGGCCGAGAATCCTTAAGAAAAATTATAAAGAAGCTTGGTTTTAGATTCTGTGCTACACAAAACAATCGCAAGATATTACAAGAAAAACCAGATATCAGAAACATTCGTACAAATTTTTTACGAAAAATAGATGTATATCGACGGCAAAATCGTCCAACTATTTATATGGATGAATCCTATATTCATAGCGGCCATACAAAATCGAAAAGTTGGACAGACAAGTCAAGAAATGGGTTATTTTCGACAATCTCCAAGGGCCAGCGTTTAATTATGTTGCACGCTGGAGGTGAGAACCATGGATTTGTAGAAAACGCTTTGTTACCTTTATCCGGAACAAAATCCGGTGATATCACGAAATGAATTTCGAAAATTACCAAAAATGGCTCGTTGAAAAACTAATACCAAATTTACCAAAAAATTCAGTACAAGTTATTGACAATGCTCCATACCACAATGTTCAGATAAATCCAGCGCCTAATTCTAATGCAAACAAGCAAAAAATGTTACACTGGTTGACCGAAAAAGGTATTGCCTGTACATCTGATATGACGAAAGCCCAGTTATATATGTTAATAAAATATAATAAACAACAACACTTACGATATAAAATAGACGCAATTTTGGAGGCACACGGTCATACAACTTTACGATTGCCTCCGTATCACCCTGAACTAAATCCAATCGAAATGATTTGGGCGACTGTGAACAATTTTGTGGCATCACAAAATGTCACATTTAAATTAGAGGACGCTAAAAGGCTAGCGGAAGAAAAATTTAAAAGCATTACAGTAAATGACTGGAACAAACTTTGCACTCACGTGAAGAGAGTCGAAGATGAATATAAACAAAATGAAGTTTTTATGGATGTTCTTACGGAGTCACTAATTATAAACGTGGGTGCTGATACATCTGACAGTGATTTTGGTTTCAGCGATGATTCAGAATAACTTAGTAATCATTGCTTTGTGAATGTGTTTTATTATGTAATTATTATGTAATTATGTAATCATTTTGAAATAAAGCTATTTGCTTCTAATTACTGGGTATTATTAAAAAATTTTGTAATTACATTATCTACCTAATCATATTAAGATTTACTTTCATAGTACATCCTCAATAGAACACTATTAAATAACACTTAGCAGCCTCATTAATTAATAATTTACATTCCATTTGGACCAGTATAACATATATTAATAAATAAAAATTTTCTAAATTCTTATTCTTGGCGTCGCGTAGTACAAAATAAAACCGCGCCTTTCTGTTGGGAATGTACCTAATCACCGAAGCGAGCGACACACTGGCGACTGAGTACGAGTAATACCGAAAGTGTGCGCAGATTTTTCTAAGGATATGATGGTCTTGCTGTACATATATATATGTACATATATTAGATTTTCGGGCTCTCCACGATGTTGGACAGAAATTCTCGAAAGTATCGGCGTCTCGACATTTCGATGACATCTCAATCATCTTCTTCAGGAGTTGTTTTGTAGTGAAGCGTCAACATGAAACTGCCTGTTTCAGGTTGAGAGAGAATCTAATATTACCCATACTTACAACCGCGAGAATATTCGTTCAAACATATATACATATGAAACGATAATCTGCAATAGTTCGGTGTAAAATCATTAAGCGTAGGAAGGCAACGTCGCATAACAGATGTGCTTTCTTGCTGTGTAACTTTTCAAATTGCCTCGACAGATAGTAAAGTTTCTCCTCGTAGAGGTATAAGTACATTTGATGTTTTCGCGGATGTACGATGAAGATGTTTTTTCTCGAATTTTAAGCCGTTGTAAGTTGTGTTCTGAGAAGGACTATTCCCTCGATGTTTCAACGAAATCGCATTCGTCATCTACTGGAGCTGGTCTGTCTCTTACTGAAGCCGAAGATCTTCTGACGATATTTTGGTGATCTTAGGGTTCGGTAAGTGACAGATCAGCTATAAAAGATGACGAGTGTGTTCTTGTTGAAACACATCTCCGTCTTACGTCAGCGATAACATCAAGTATATCATATATATAAAATTAGAAATTTTGTCGGTTATTGGTTCCATCCTTTTCAGATTCTTATACTTAACTTTCCCAGAAACATGTTTTCGTTTATATTAAGTTTGCTGATTTAATTTATAGTATTTACTAACTTTAAAAGTGTAATACATACGCAAGTTATACAAGGCATGAGATACCAGGTAATCTTCCAAAATTTCGTGGGTTGTGATCCATACATGAAACAAATATCGTCTCCCAATCTTCGAATACCGTATATCCAAAATACCACAATCGACATAAAAGTAATACTGGTCATCTGTACAACTGTTGTCGTTGCGTCTGTAAATTGGCTCGAAACTCGAAAGTTGCTCTACAAATATATAATACATTTATTCCATAGATTCTTTGTTCGAAATGTCATTATGATAAAAGAAATCGAAAAGTCGAAGCACCAAAAGTTCTACCCAAAGTAAAAATATCGTCTGAAGCCTTCATGCAAAATAATTACAGCAACCCCGGTTACGCGTAACGCGTTACTGACGATCTATATGTTATACGAGGGAGCGTTCTTATATTCGCGGAATGGGGGACAAGGGGTGGAAATAAAAAAACCAAATTATTTTTCTTTTTCAATATATTCACCTGCAAGACGGATACATTTTTCACATCTTTCAATTAATTTATTTATACCCTCATAAAAAAATAATTTCTCTTTATCTGCAAAATACGCCGAAACTGCCTCCTTGACTTCATCGTCGGCAGTAAATTTTTTACCCCATAGCTCTTTTTTCATTTTCGGAAACAGGTAATAATCACTCGGGGCCAGGGCTGGGCTGTAGGGTGGGTGATTCACAATTTCGAAGCCCACCTTATGCAGGGCAGCTAACGCAACGCGGCTCTTGTGGACGGGCGCGTTGTCGTGCAAAAGCAGAACACCTTTTGTCAATTTTCCCCGTCTTTTCTCTTTAATGGCTTCTTTTAGTCGCTCTAATATTGAAGCGTAATATTCTCCGGTTATAGAAACACCTTTATCTTTATAATCAATCAACAATATTCCTTCCGAGTCCCAAAATACCGTTGCCATGAGTTTCCCAGCTGATTGTGACACTTTAAATTTCTTGGGAGGTGCTGTGCCCTTTTTGTGCCACTGCATGGAGTCTTGTTTGGACTCAGGTTCATAATGATGAACCCAAGTTTCGTCTCCAGTAACAATTCCACTCAATACACCATCCTTGTCTTCATTACAGAGGTTCAAAAATGCACGCGAACACTCTACGCGCTGTTGTTTTTGCGGCGGCGTGAGCATTCTCGGCACCCATCTTGCGCTGACCTTAGACATGCCGAGATGATCGTGTAGGATTTTAAAAATTGTTGTATCGGATACTCCAACCATTTCTGCGAGTTGTTTCTTCTTTAGTCGAGCATCTTCGAGTACAATTTGTTCAACTTTTTGGATAAGTGCTGGCGTGGTCACCTCAATGCTCCTGCCCGGCCTCGGGTCGTCTTCAAGGGATTCCCTTCCTTGTTTAAATAAACTATGCCACTTGTACACCATGGTTTTTCCTGGACAAGAGTCGCCGTAAACTAATGACATCTCATTCATTATGGTCGCGACTGACTTTCCTTGCCTGGTAAGGAACTTTATAACGGCACGATATTCGATTTTTTCCATATTTCACTTTTCACTCCTGATTATGTTACTTGGTTGACGATAGCTCAAAGACTAACTGTCTAATAACAATGAAACTTCGTATTTATACTAATCATGAGTCGCTGCACAGGCCACGCCCCCAATGCGCCTACTCACCCCTCTACAATCCGCTCATTCCGGGAATATAAAAACGCTCCCTCGTACATACACACAAAGACGCTCAGCAACCACGCGTTACACGTAAGCATAAATTTACACTCCCACACTACCTTAATTACATTACCACGAAAGGGTAAATTTGCCTTAAACATTCTGGAACGCTGTTCTGAAGATAATGTCAAGAAAATATTCTCAACGATATTTGAATTTTGGGTTCACCAGCATTGAAGAGAGACCCTCGTGTGGTGGTATATCAGTAGTAGAAGAATTACTTTTCGGCATGCCAATAAGAGTAACATCACTTGCATTATTTAATATATTAAATGACTTTATAGGCATCGCGTTCCCTTAGAGCGGCGCGCCTTACAGTTTACGAATCTCTGCTCTATATGTTTTCTATTTAAACGTAGTTTTAAAGTTTCCAGTTTTTTGTTATGATCATGTATTTAAATATTCAATATATGTTCCTTTCTTTTACGCAGTTCAGTATATGAATTATATTTATATTTTGTGTTAAACTGTAAATAAAATATCTTAAATTTTCTATTTTAAAAATATTTAAATATCAAATAATATCTATACAAAAAAAAATCCAAAGTAATGGAGCTTGATTCTTCCTCGATCAAGTGTGTTAATTTGCAATAATGGGATTATTATTTTCTAGTCACATGCATGTAACAATTTGACTTATAGTTTTTTAAAAACACTATATAACACCGACATAAATTCTATCTGTGGCGAAAAAGATCAAATGCCAGACCTGAATAAACTAAAAAAAAATTGAACTCCTATACAGAATAATCTTAATTTCATATCACTAGGTACACAAGCTTCAACTATCCAATGACATTTAATTTGAAACTTATTGCACATATGATTACTTAAACAATTTTTTAAATTTTTTATTTAAATAAAGTCTATGTAATTTCAAAATAAATTACCTCTCCCATGAAAGATATATCAATTACGCAATTGGCAATACAAATTCCTAAGATGATATATGTTTGGTATCTGTTAGCAGTTGGCCATACATCTGCCAAGCTACAATGTATAGTATTAATGTGTGTTATTTCGTTGGCTAATATAGTGGATATAGCACACATAAAATACAGTAAAGACCATATTTGCGGCACAGCTAAAAATAAAAGAATCATTAATAGTATCTAGAAAGTCAAGACAAAATCATCAATTTGTTTCTTAAGCCAGACTCACATGACGCTTGTTCGGCTGCTGGATTGCCTGCGGTGCGTTGTGATGGCAGCTATGATGGTTGTCGTGATGGAAAATAACATAACTGCAAGTTTCCTTGCGTGAACGTATAGAATTCTGTGATAGATCATGTCCTATTTTTCGTGCTTGTTTCTCTTATGGATTTGAACGCTAACCAATGAGAAAAACTGCTGATAGTTGACATTGATTAAAGATAGAAAGAACTATATTCAATAGTTAATCACGTACATTGCAAAATTAATTTATTAATTCGGCTATAAAGTTTATTTGGTCATCTGCGAGGAAGATATTTGTATATAATAATCATTAACAAATCCTTTTCTTGAAGTAAATATATTCCACAATTGAGGTCATTTACGCAAGATCGTCAAATAATATTTTTAAAAAATTCTGCTGGTTGCCGCGTTGTAATAGCCACGGACAATTCCACAATCTAGGCTTTATTCTATGGCGTTTGTTTTAGCGTCTTGTTTCTTCAATTAATAAAAACAAGCTAATTGGTAGTCGTCTATGATAAACTATTTCTACTAATGGGTTTTTTTTAAGCTGCATGAGAACTATTGATATCGATAACTATGGTTTGACAATTGATAATGTCAAACTGTGTTGACATTTATGTTCAGTAAGATTTGGTCATTTCATCATGTGCATGTTGCATTATAAAATATGAATAATGAAAAAAATAAATCTGTTCGCAAAGTTCATAGAGCACTTCGTCCATTTTACGGTCAACATAATCGGCCTAGTGAGCAAGCAATTCGAGCAGTTATTGATATCATTTTCGCACTAATTTTTTTTCTCGATTCAAAACCATCAACAAGACAAAGAAATGTGTTGTACCGAAGAGAATATTGCTGCTGTAGCGCGAAGTATTGAATAGGGCGCCGAAATGTCGATAATCGTCGTCGTTCTCAACTTGTTGGCCTGGGTCGACTTGTTTGCCTTTGTCCTTCGATTACGTTAAAAATTTTACGTAAGGATCTTGGCTAACGATTAAAATTATCAAAGAAGCCAAACGACCATCCTTTGTCGCATTTTTGCTGATTAGTGATGAAACTGGTCATAATTATCAAAGAATTGTGTTTAGTGATGAAGCTCATTTCTGGTTAAATGGGTACGTCAATAAGCAAAATTGCCGTATTTGGAGCAAAGACAATCCTCAAGCCGTTAACGAATCACCATTGTATCCACTAAAATTGACTGTTTGGGCGGTTTACACGTTGGCGGCATCATCGGTCCTTATTTCTTTCGAAATGAGGAAGGAGCAGCCGTTACTGTGAATGGCAAGCGCTATCGAGCCATGCTGACTGAATTTTTGTTTCCAAAAATTAATCAGCAACATCGACGACATTTGGTTCCAACAAGACGGTGCAACTTGCCATACAGCGCGACTTATTGCAAAATCAATTAGATGAGAACTTTATTTTTAGACGTGGTCCTGTTCATTGGCCCCCTCGTTCGTGCGATTTAACGCCTCTGGATTACTTTTTATGGGGCGATGTTATGTCATTGGTATATGCCGACAAACCAGCAACTCTTGAAGTATTGGAAGCCAATATTCAAGCCACCATTGACGCCATACGGTCACATTTATTGGAAAAAGTAGTCAAAAATTGGACTGATTGAATGGACCATGTAAAAATTGGAAAAATAAATGCCATGAAATTATCTACCACATTATAATAAAAAAAATTTCATTCCAACAATATTTCTGTCTTGTGTTATCATTTTAACTTCTCAAGCTCTTAAAAAACATCCTATATAACCGTAACAATTTTTCCAAACTGTTACTCCGCACGCATCAGAGCTATCTGCAAATCTAGGTCAGCAACGCACATCGTGTGCAGCCAACATTGCAGATGAGCCATCACAACGCCCAACGCAATAGTTCGCTTGGAACCTAGTTGCCAAATCAAACAGGCAATCCAGCGGTCGAACAAGCGTCATGTGAGCCGGGCTTTACTTAGGTAACCAAGACTTTGTGGTATTATCGCCAGCAAACGTGTGTTATCATTGTCTATGCCAATATTTACAACTTTATGTAATGTGGTATTTGATCGTCTGACTATCATTCCTATACACGATTGCAAAAACAAGGAACAAAAGATATTTGTCAAAAACGTAATCACACAGAAAGCGACCGTTATTGTGCCAGTGTTGTTATAGTTTTTGGTTCTCAATCTCGAAGCGTTCAATATTATAAAGGCATGGGACAATCTTAATTGTTCTATGATATTCGAAACATCCTGGAACCACGTCTGCAATAAAATAAAATAAAATTATTATCCGGAAAGTGAAAAAATACCATGCCTACCAAAAAATTCTTGTTTAAAGTAGTTTATGATTTCAATATAAAGTTGGCAACATCGAAGATATTATTATTAAGTAAAAGTTTAAGTTATCTTAAAATTGATTAATTAAAATTTATATTCAAGTAGAATATTCTTTATCAAGATTACAGCACATCTTTATTATTGAAAGTTATTTTCGAACTGGGAAATTAAAATGTCGATTTGCAACTTCACCTTGTCAGTTTGTAAGTGGCCGAAGCAAAGTTAGTTTCAGTGGTTAATGACGCAAAACAGGTAGATGTTCTCGAAAAAAGAACTCTTAGCTTAATTTACCTCCCACCTAACAAATACGGTTATTACTTATGAATAAGTTAGCTTAGATGTCAAGAGTAGTTTTTCACCTCCAAAATTAAGCTGCTCAAATTTCATTGCCACTATATGTATATACAGGTGACAACAAGGTACACGGATGTGTTTAGTAAGAAGATAAGAAGTAAATTAAATGTTTTACAAACTGTTGTATTACGTATGCTTTATATTTAAAATTATTAATAATATGAATAATACACAGATACCATTAAATAAATGAACGGCAAAATACATAACCATTTTCTCTTATTCGACTCGTTCCGAAATTAACAAATTACCTAACAGGAAGTCAGAGCTAATGATGATAAAATATCAATAAGTGCCATTGATTACACAGAAAAACCTCTTTTAGAAATTTGGCTTCCCTTTATGTTTTATGACTTGCTGAATCCGAAACTGAATTTTAAAATACCACAAGACGTAAAGTTTCCTCGCATGTTTACTTTACGTTATTTATGCATTGTAAGCGTATAATAATACCTTGGTCTCTACACCTAATCAGTAGTAAATGCTAAAAATGCATTTTTGAGTACCTGCGTGACTAATACAATGAAAATCAGGAAGACATATACTTTCCAATCTGGGATGGTGCATTTTTTCACTCGCATTTAAATTTTTTCCCTGACAATCTTGGAGCTGTAAGTGAGGAACAAGGGAAGCGTTTCCACCAAGATATAAAGGAGATGGAGAAACGGTATCAGGGTCGTTGGAATGTCAACACGATGAGAGATTACTGTTGGAGCCTTTTACGAGCAAGTACAAAAGCATCATATAAAAGGAAAAGCTACACTTGAACTTTTATCGTGAAGAGGTTGAGGAAATACAAAACTTTAGATTAATAAGTAAAAAACTGTTCATATTTAAACTTACACTACCATTGTAATAACAAATTTTTCAATTATACTCTGATAATAAATTACGTACCTTTAAAACTTATCTATACATATATTTTAATACAATCATACCCAACAAAAGATAAAAATTGCGGAAAATTGGTACTTGGTAGAAAAAAACTGATTGAAAATTTGGATTCAGCATAGCAAAACACATAAGAAACAAATTGAACTTTGACAAAAGTTTTTAAAAAATATTTATTGGTTGGCCTTGTGTTATAATAGACGTATAGAGTCCAACGTTTTTTGGATAATTTGATAATAATATAATGACTGTATTTTTAATAAATGTTTCTTCTCTGATGTGTCCTGGTTAGATCTTTTGACATATTTGGTGGAAAAATGCTCGTGCATTTGTAGAATGGTAGAAAGGTCGAATTGGTCTTATTTTTTAACAGAACGATAAACGCTGAAAGATATTGGCTTTTGAAAAGATACATTTCACAATTGAAAATCTTGGTGACGATATTAGAGATGTATGTGCTAACATACCGTCTCAATATTTAGCAAATACTTTTATGATATGAAGCACAGAGTTTAAGTGTCCATTAAGGTTGAGGGTCAATATTTCGAACAATTGCTCTAGCATGTTTTAGACGAAATAAGATATAACCGTGACGACGTTTTACTTCAAAAATACCATTAATATTTTTCAATGCTATCATCTTTATATTAAAATCACAGGTTGCTCCAACTAAGAATTACAGCCACGGTTTAAAAGCCTTTATAACAAACGATTAATTGTTAATGCCAGTAATATATATACATACACAGCAAATTGAGGTTCTCTTTAGATTTTAATAAAAAATTTCTCATAATCAATTGAAGTAAGAATTTGGTAATATAGTAACATAAACACGGACCATTCAAATATAAATGAAACTTTTTATTAGATTAATGTATAATAAACAAACAATATTTTTATGTACCAATTTTGCTCACATATTATAGTAGAATCCTAACAATTTTCTTATTATTCCTTTTTAGAAATTCGTTTAACAGATTAAGTAAAAAATCTTACACCTCGTCTTCACCAGAATTTTTTTATCTAAATATTTTTTTCAAGTTCAGGTGGTCATACGGTAACAAGTCTGGGACATCGGAAAAGAAAGTGCAAAGGAGATTCCAAGTTCTCAAGGTAGTTCTGTTAATTTTGCTTACACAATAGATATACTGTGAAAAATGTATCTTACCAAGAAGGGATAGGATGTTATGTACAGATTCTCTCTAACCTTGCCCAATATTTTACAGTAATGTTTAGCATTTGCAGTTTACCGCTTAAATACAAAGTTGAAAATGGTATATGCTCCAAAGCAATCGAAAATCTTCAGAAGAATTTCATATAACTAATTGAATACAAAGCCTCATACCTCTTCTTTTCGTATTGGGATAATGGCATCATAAGAAATCTAGATAATAAACAGATATGCCGTTTCCTGGCAAACCCGTTTCTTTAATTAAACACTGTAAATTTGACCAAGTTGATCACAGAAATGAGTTTGTCAAGAAGCAGTTCTTCCGGGTGCTAGTACCTTGATGACAGAAGTAGATGAACTACCAATATATCGGCTTAAATAAATCATTCAAGCGATGAATTACTTCAAATAAATAAAATAGCATTCCATCATCAACAATTTCACGTCAGGTAGTACTTTCAATTTGCTCATGTAGCATTACCAGCATGAGACTCTGCCTTATTGTGAAGAAGCAAAATATTAGGTCTTTCAATCAATAAATCATTCTAATCTTGCTCGAAAGATTACAATAACCTGATTTGTCGTTTGTAATAATAATAATCGTTAGGTTAATATAATAATAATAACTTATTGTCTACTTTGTAATTGGCGTTGGGCAATGTGAAGAAATACATTGTTACGTATTTGATTTTCCATATGCCATTTTGGATTGAATTTCTTCGTTTAAGAATATAGTGTA
This sequence comes from Dermolepida albohirtum, assembly GCA_031893035.1. Classification (NCBI taxonomy): domain Eukaryota; kingdom Metazoa; phylum Arthropoda; class Insecta; order Coleoptera; family Scarabaeidae; genus Dermolepida; species Dermolepida albohirtum. The sequence goes on from JAVIWB010002478.1 coordinate 133,013, forward strand.
AACATGCAAGATGCGCGTCAAATATATCCTTTGCTGCGAAGCTATTCAAAAGCTGTACATTTAGAATATCCATCTCCATAGACTTTGCGTAAGTTGGACTTTATTTTAATGATAGTCTTTAAAACTTCTGAAACTTACTGTAGTTTTTCGTTGGTTAATCATCGTAAATAAGGTCCTACGTTTGCAGAAAGTTTTGGAATACAATACTATTCCGAGATGTTTAAGTTAGTAAAAGTTTCGTAACTCGCACATAATAAATAAAGAAAACCATCAAAAATATCAGCTGATAAAGCTCTCGTGCATTACAGAGTTGGTAATCACTAACTGGAGTCCAATAAGCAAACGACTGCATAAACAAACGTACAGAGCTAAGATTATTTACTGTCCCTCTATCAAGTATCTGTTGCCTTACATTTACAAATGTTGAAATACTTTCAATTTCATACCAATTTAAATGTTTTATTTGAACGATCTTCATATTTTTACTAATACAATTTAACGAGGTTTATAAGGGAAACATATTTGATATGCTTATGTAATTTTAGTATCGTATCTAGGTACAAAATAATGTATAATCAGATTAAAATCAATAAAACTTGCCCCGATCGACTTTAAATTGTTCCAATCACTACGGAATAAATAGTTAATACCATTGAAGCCACCTGTAGTAGATATTGTACCCATGTTCAGTAGTATCAGTAGTATATAAAATATAACTACAAAAAAGAACAGTATCTGCAATCAAAGAATTGATTATTGTGCATCCAATCGTTGCTAGTGAATCTCAGGAAAGTTACCTTTGGTCGCTTCGGGTATATAAAAGCGGTAAAAACGAAAATCGTACTCCACGCGGCAACGCATGATATTGCTCTTTGAACATTTGGAAAATCTATACTAAAAGTTCTAATTTGTTCTGGTTTGATGCTCAAATATGTGCTTCTATAACGAGAAATATGAAAATTATGTTGGAATTTTCTTTAAACGATGACTAGAACTTTATTAATTATGATTCTGTGTGATGGGGTACAAAACACTAGAAAGCCGAAGAAAATATTATCTAAGTAAGCTTCTTCATTTTGCAAAATTACAATTGTTACTATTTACTTTAATTTGACTCAGAGTGAAATTTGAAAGAATGTTATTTGGCCTTTAAAACTTGTAGTAGATGAAATAAGCAAGAAAGATATGTACAATCAAATTTTGTGTTCATCTGGAAAAATCCTCAACGCAAACTCTTTTCATGATTCCGAGAGTTTTTGGGCAATCGTCTATAGCAGGTTGTACTTATTTTAAATGGCCTAATGAGTGTAATAATGGTGGGATAACAAGCAAAGGCGTTCATATTCTCCAATTGGTATGTTAACTGAGAAAAAAGTATTATTAAAGTAGCTATGCGCATATGTCCACGTTTACTGTCTGCCAACTTTAACATTTTTATAAAATTATTGAAAGTGTTATAATTCTCAGCCATAGGGTCTCCTCTCTCTCCTGTTGTCGCCGACATTTTTATGGAGGCATTCGAACAACAAATCCTACACTCCTATAACCAAAAACCGAAATGTTGGTTCAGATACGTAGATGACACCTTTGTTATTTGGCCGCATGGTCGGGATATCTTGAACAACTTTCTTGTTTTCCTAAATTCCCAACACGATTCCATAAGTTTCACTATGGAGATTGAATCAGAAGGATGCCTTTCTTTTCTTGACGTCTTGGTGAATCGTCGTCTGGATGGCTCACTAGGAAATTCAGTTTACCGCAAACCCACACACACTGACCGGTATCTTAACACACTCTTCCATCATCATCCCGCCCAGAAACAGGGCGTTATCAATTCCTTATCTCAAAGAGCCTTCAATATATCTGACCAGCATTCTCTATCCCAGGAATTAATTTATATTACCATAGCTCTTATAAACAAGAATTTTTCCAATGATAACATTCAAGAAACCATAGATCGACATCTTAATCCCAAAGTCCCACTACTCAATACACAGCATACATCATCTCTTCCCCTCTCTAAAGCCCATCTATCCTATATACAAGGTGTTACTGATCGCATCAGTAGGGTACTTCTCAAAAACAACATCAAAACCATATTCAAACCCCATTTCAAATTATCTGATCCTTTTTCCGTAAAAGACCATGTTTCTTTAGAATCACCTGGTGTGTACAGGATTCTTTGCTCGTGCGGCAGTGTATACATTAACCGAATGCATTATTTCTACCTGTTTACTTATTTGCCAATTTGTTAACAATGGAATAGCGCCCTGGGGATTACTACAATAACACATACTTCTAGCTCTGCCAAAGTCCAATAAATAATTTATGACAAATGCTATTTTGCAAAATGAAAGAAACCTATTTTTTTAGTGCATCTTACAAGATCGTCATAATGTTATATCTTACCATGGTCAAAATTCATGCATTCAAAAACAATATATCACTTAGCAATACCCTCTATTCAATAAAATACAAAAGGTTTCTAATTTGGATTAACACTGATCAAAGTCATCAACTTACACATAATACAAATACGCTGAAATATAAGTTTCATTGTTCAAGCAACCTTCTGGACAGAACGTGTTACCATTTATACCGCTAAAACATTTTCCCCAGGCAAGGCTAGTGTTTCTATTCCGGCATAACATCCACGGCAAGTTCCTCTGCCAAGCTATCACGAAATAAAGGCAATAGTCACCCAGAAAGTCTCCGTATTTTATCGTATATAAATATGTAGTCAATATCGTTGTATATATTAAACCATGACCTATTGGTATCATGTGCTTAAAATATATCATACTCATTTGGCAATACTGGCCTAAAATCATTTGCATGTAATAAAGCGGAATGCCGACTAAAATGTATCCGATGAGGGTACGAATTACACTTGATTCTGTAAAAAAAGCAGAGAAACTGATTTATATGCTTTTAGATACACAAAATATTGTAAAGTCTATCAATTGAGTTCTGCTAAATGCTTTAGAATGTCTATCAGTCCCTAGTTAAATTAGACGTAGATAATGCTTTCTTCTCAACTAAAAATTTGTATTATTGTTTTCCTCCTGAAATGCACTAGTGCATTCTTTGGAATTAGTCCTCGAAAAAGGTAAAAAACTGTTATTTTGGCAAGAAATTATGATATCTATGAAAATCAGGAGCCATCGCATTGTCATCATAAAAATATCTTACCACATATATAACTTTTAATAAACTGTATCACATTTGTTTTGTTTGCACTTTCACTAACAATAACATTTGTTGTCTTTTCCTTATTTTCAAACACCCACATAACTAGCTGTTGTTTTGTCTCGGTATTATAATCATATGTCCAAGATTCGGCGCCGGTAATGATAGTAAATACTTTCTTTGACGATCATCCTTAAAACTACCTACACGATTCTACCCACGTTTTTGTTTTTCGATTAACAAATATTGAATCCACCAACTTACCAACTTTAAACTATAGATGATCAATGGTTATCTTCTTGAATAAATGGCTGACATTTCTACTTTCTTTAATTAGCTTTGCCGTGACAAAAATGTTTTCAACAACGCAAGGGTAGCAAGTAGCCGCCAGGTCTTGGTACGTCTTCTAATGTATACTGTCTATGTACAAATTCCAGAAATTAGTGACTAACTGTAGCTACGGAAGAGCTATTGTCACTAAAAATTTTCAGTTTTGATGATTTTGCTGGTATGATAAAAATGAAAAAGTTCATAATCTGAAAAGTATTCCGTTAAATTTCCATATTGCCTATTGCTTATTACGTCTGAATACTGTCGAGGGAATAGACTGTCAACAACAAACATGTTTGTTTTTATCTGAATCCATGGCTTACTACTAAAAATTTTCAGTTTGTCTCTCATAGTGCACACTTTAGACACATTCCAGTCTATTTCAGTCAACTCCTGTTGATCAAAACTAGTTATTTTTCTTTGACCGTCGCATTTAAATTTGTCAACATAAATTCTGTACCAGACTAGTGTCGAAAATGTTCATTCGAGCTGCCACATCTTGTCACAGCTCAAGAATTTTTGCCTCTCTACAAAAATAAGGATAACTTATTTAACTATATCTTGACCAGAAACAAAACCTACATTTCATATGCAGATATTTCAGAAAAAAATAAAACGATTTTCGGCAATTGCTTTTTATATTTGCAAAGTAGAGCGGTATAACACATATAACAGTTTGATCTTTTGTAGATTATTCGCTTTGAATCTGCAAAAAAATTATGTCCATTACCTTACCCACCAATGGAAATGTCTAAGCTTTCTTTGGAACAGGACTACCCTGATATTTCCACCACTGAGATTGCCGTTTGCATTTTGGACCATAGGTTGAAGTCAAATTTCATTAACCGAAGCAAATCTTCGTGAAAATCTGATTGGTTCTTGTTAAACATCTTTAGATTATCGCCCAACGTCAACGAAACTTGAATGTGATAACACTTCAAGTTTCGCGGCACTTTCTATACTGATAACTTGAACAATGACAATTCTACGTAATAAAATTTATTTGTTCAGTCAGTATGTTTACGATACTATCTATCTCTTTGATTTTAATTCTTTTGCCGTTCAAAGCAATATCATTAATTCCATTGATCGTTTCCGAATTGTTGGTGTTTCTTAGTCCTAGTCACATATCGTCTTCGATGTTGATACTAACACGTTTAAATTGGGCTACCAATTTGTTGCTGGTTTATTGCGTATCAACAAAAAAATTCAGATGAGTTCAGTCATTTAAACGCTTTGTTCCCACTTCAGCAACTTTCAAATCTAATATCGGAAATTAACCAAATTTCGCTTGTCACAACAACAGAACTAGATTATAATGCTAAGTTTTTCCGATCAATAGTGCTAATGGTAATGCCAAAAAATCTTCAAACTTTTCGAAACCTAAGTGGTCATATTGAATCCGTCTTTGTGGAACAGTCAGTGGCTCAAATATTGAAATTTTGTGAAGATATCTGAACTAAATTCTTCGTATATCAACACTTAAAAAAGTGTATCGGTTTCGTTGAAACCAACATTAGAAGGAATATTTAATATCAAATTTAGAAAACAGAATTGTGTGAATTAGATAGTGATTACTTAGAAATATTTATAATAAGTAAATGAGTTTTTATGTGTACACTATTTTCTCATCTTGTTCCATCTGTTTCTTACTCTAAAACGTGCATAATTTAAAAAATATGTTTTGTAAATTATGGTCTGACCTTTGTGTACTCCCACTTTGTATACTGCAGCAAATGCTTCTATAGAGATGGTATAAGCCAGCGTGTACATGAAGAAATTAAATTTATTCAGGAATTTTGAGTGTTCGAATGTAGAAAGCTGAAATCGATACAAAACATAATTAGAAAGATAAGCCAATTGAACAAATTTAACAAGTTAAACCTACCTTTTTACCTTTACGGTATACGATTGATATGTGTGAATGGGAATCAGAACTTACACTAACAGTTTTATTTTCGGAATACGACATTTTGCTTGGGGGAGAAAATTGGAAAAACTACCTCGTAAATATCAGAATATTCCTGAATCTATTATACGTTTGCATGAATATAAAAAAAACTTGTCAAAACTGACAAATTAAAAGTGACTTATTTACGAGATTTGGGAATTATGTATATAACATTCACAAAACGAAGAATTGTTAATTAGAACTACAACAGTCATAACTTATACTAGATGAAATTTTCATATAATAATAGTATTATTTATTGTAATAAAATCCAAGAACAGGGTCGAGAATGTAAAACGACGTAAGAGAGGAGTAACATATAGGTTCTATAATGGAATATATTGCGGAAAAGCAACTGAGCTGGTCGGGCCATTTACAACGTATGGTAGATAAGATACCAGCAAGGAGGATTTTTGAAGCTAGAATAAAAACAAAACGAGGACCAGGAAGACCAAAAGAAACATGGGAGAAATTAATAGCAAAGGCCATACGCAGAAGAGGATAATCAATGTCTGTTGCAAGAGAGATAGCCAAGGATAGGAAGTTGTAGAGATACTTTGTACATAAGATATAATGTATATTGTAATGTTAACTGCTACACCGAAAGGTAGATGGGAGACCGATTTTATTTATATTTATTGTAATAAAATTCAAGGACAGTCTCGAGAATGTAATTATATATTAATAATACCACAAAGAAATTTTCTAAGGCGATCCAGTACTCACTTTATATAACAGGCGAACTCCAAGCCATTTCAGCTATAACAGCAATGTGCGTTGATGATAGAATAAATCTTAGTCTCACGTCATAGTCAGTGATGGGCAAAATTAAGAAAAAATTTCGATAAAAATGAGAACTTCTGGAGAATTGAGAACTTAATGATAATCAACAACTCACTTTTAGAATAATTAACCTCGAGTACTACATAGTATTATATTAAAATGAAGAACTTCAAATTACATGGCCTTTACTAAATTAAAGTCTGAAATATGAAACAATGAAGCTTTTGAACAGATTGATTTTAAAGAAATCAACACACAAGCATGTTATTGGAGAAACATTACGTAAATATGGAAAAGTACAAATCGAGGAGGGATAGTACCTCTGTCATCACTATGAGTAGAAAAGCAAAGGAACAGTGATGGACAGGAGCAAATTATTGTCATATCCATCAGAAAGAACAAAATTTTTCTTAAAAAATGTGTGAATATAAAAGTACAGAACGATTTATTAGATAATTGGAAAGTTTGGCTGTATACATTCGATTAACATTGGAAAAAATAATCCATTCTGAAACAGTGATAAAAATGCTTAGATTAGTACGTACTTGATGGGTGTAAGAAATCGTTTATTAGTGAAACTAATAGAAGAAATCGTGTGGAATGCGCAAATTTGTATAAAGATTAGTCTAGATTCTTGACAAAAGGTTTTATACACTTTCTGTTTATTAAATATACAGCAAAAAATCCTTGAGCTACTTTAAGATTTCTTTATACTCAGATGGTTTTCAGAAAAACGCTTCGAAGAAACAGAATCATCAATGTTTGAATATTTTCAAAAATTATTATGTCCTAAGTAAAATTAGATTCACATTTCTTGGATTTTTTCTATAGGGCAATTTGAAGATATTAGCGTACACTAGGTAATGGTACGCGTAATTTTTTGATGAGAACATTTTTATTTTTTTTTTGTATATATTTTTCTTTTAATTTCATTTAACCAAAGATGTTGCTTAATTTGTATTTGTTTCAGTATATTTGTAAATAAGTATCTGAATACGGTGTCTCTTAACTTGTTTCGACAAGTTTTAATGTGGTCTTGTTAGAAGAGGATAAAATGCGTTTTCAGTGCAGAAAAACTAGAGAAATTTTCAATTTTACAGAATAAATTGTATAATCTTAACGAACATCTATTATTTTGTCACGAGATCTGTATTACAGATCTAGACTCATTAAAAGGTACGAAGTAACACAAAAATTCGGAGACATTACGTTGGAATAGCTTTTAGCACTGTTTTGAAATGCTCAGCCTTTGACGCTTTTGATCAATTGCTAGCAATCGCAGCACCCATCTAACAGAGATCTTTTCTGTGTCTTACTCAACTGAGATTTTCGTAAATGTCCACTAGGACACGACGATTATTATTAGTATTGTTAGATTTTTTAATGACATCATTGGCTATAGTTGATATTGGTCTTCCTATCAAGTTTAAATTCTGTAGCCCATTTTTATTGTTGAGGAATCATTGAGGATCATTGCAGCACTTGATTTCATGTCAGTTTTCATTCTGTTAGTATTAGACCTTTCGAAACTAAGTAATTAATTGCCAGTCGATAATTAATTTTTTTCATTTTAACAAATATACCAAAGTTGTCTATTTCAAACTCAGGTAAAAGCATTAAGTATACATTAAGGAATGATAGTTGGCAGATTATATGGAGAGATAATGTAGCTTTAGAGAATAAATTCTATTGGATATTCTAACAGTTGTATGATTTCGCACGTGTTATCTACATATTCTCTTCACTTTTTCCGTTCTTGTCTTGTTTCATTTAACTACATATGTCTGGAAGAGTGAACATATTTTTCGAATGGTATTATTGACTCATCTGTTTCGAAGGGTTTAATTTATAATGTCTTTGATTTACTGCTTTTTTCATTCTCTTATTTGTGTGCTTTGCTTCTTGTTATGTTCTTCGCAACAGATGATAATATTAATTAAAAGAACTAAAAGCTGAAGTGGATGTAGAAGGCTGTAGATGTACATCCACTTCAGCTTTTTAGCTCTTTATTTTGGCTTACTTCAATACTTTATTTTTTAAAATTTTTCAATTAAAAATAACTTATTTTTGAACACATTATAATGGTGTTTCAAATTGCGCGGTTTTTTTAAGAATAAATAAAATATAGGTGGCCCACTGAATTTGTCTGAGTATGTGGGCATTTAAAAAGTGTGATGTATGACATTTATAAAAATGGCTTCGTACACGGTACTACAACGCGTTCAAATTGTTGAATTATTTTATGCAAATCAGCGTTCTGTGAAAAGTGCTTTTAAAAAATTACTTGAATTTTATAGTTTAGACAATCGTCCATCTGAAAGCACTAATGGTCAAATTATTAAAAGATTTCAAGAGACCTGTTCCGTGGAAGATCAAAAAAGTGAAAAATACAGTCGTAGTGGTCGTTCACAAGAAAATATTGGTTTAGTTCGTGAAACTGTTGTTGAAGATCCTGAGATGTCCATTAGACGACGTTCACAATAACTTGGACTTAGTGGATCAACAACATGGCGTATTTTACACAAGGATTTAGCTCTGAAGACATATAAGGTTCAAATAACACAGAAACTGAAGCCATTACATCATTTAAAATGTGGTTCATTTCTCAATTTCATCAATGAACAACCAACTGATTTTTCTCAAAAAAATAATGCTTTCCGATGAGGCACATTTTCAACTTGGTGGCTATGTTAATAAATAAAATTGTCGTATCTGAGGTGAGAAAAATTCACGAATTATTTATGAGAAACCTATGCATCCTAAACGAGTTAGTGCTTGATGTGCGTTATGGTCAGATGGTATAATTGGACATTACTTCTTCGAAAATGCTACTGGTGAAGCTGTAACTGTCAATGGTGATCGATATCGTCGAATGATAACCGAATTTTTTTGGCTTGAATTAATGGATATTGAGCTAGAGGAAATGTGATTTCAACAAGATGGCGCTACATCTCACTTTGCATACGAATCAATTGATTTATTGAGAGAAAAATTTCCTGGAAGCGTAATCTCAAGAAACGGTGATGTTAATTGGCTACCAAGATCATGTGATTTAACATCGTTAGACTATTTTGTTTGGGGTTATGTAAAAAGTCAGGTTTATAAAAACAATACACAATCAATTCTTGTTTTTAAAAGATGAAATTATTCATGTCATTTGTGAGATAGAGCCTCAATTATGTCAAAATGTCATTGAAAATTTTAACAAAAGAGTGGACATCTGTGGAGCTGCAAGAGGAGGCCATTTGGCAGATATTATTTTTCGCATATAAATCTCATAACTGATACTTCAATTACCAATAAAAAGTTTTTGAAAGTGAATGCAAATTATGTGTTTTATTTATTCTTTAAAAAAAACCGTGGAATTTGAGACACCTTTATTTTTCGATTGGTATTATTTACTCATCTGTTTTGAAGGATTTAGTTTATAATGTTTTTGATTTTAAGCTCATATTTGAACTATTTTACTGCTTTTTTCAATCTCTTATTTGTGTGCTTTGCTTCTTGTTATGTTCTTCGCAACAAATATTAATATTAATTAAAAGAGCTAAAAAGTTGAGGTGGGTATACAAGCCTGTAGTTGTACATCCACTTCAGCTTTTTAGCTCTTTATTTTAGCTTACTCCAATACTTAATTTTTTCAAATTTTTCAATTAAAAATAATTTCTTTTTGAATACATTGCACTTTAATCATATAAGATTACAAACTTATATAAAAATATCTGTAATAGTTATTTCATCCCTTAAATATTTGTATTAAAAATTGATTTTCTTAAGAAATCGATATTTTCCATTAATTAAATTACAAGTTTACATAAGACCTATGTCTATTATTTCTTTTTCCCATTAGAAAAAAGATTGGGATTGATAGAGCAGGCGCAATCGATATCATCTGAAAACGCCATGGTAACGGGTGCGGCAACTCAGCTTCACCACCTCTCACTACATCCAGTCGTTTACAGAGCAATCGACGAAGATGTGGCGGCTCCCGTACCTGCTGTTTTTCGTAGTGGTGGAGGCGCAGTGGCAAACTTCGAATCCAGATTATTTCAACGTCGGAGGTGTTTTGAGTAATAACGAAAGCATTATTCATTTTAAGGATACCATAGACGTAAGTGTCTATGTATGTGAGCGTAAATATTATTAAGCGACTAGCCAACAAAACTGTAAATGTAATGTTAAATAATAAATATAAATTAAGAAAAAATCACATTACGTAAAACAAAAGTCAAATTTATTATTCAAATCTACAAATAGCCAACTGATTGGGAAATAAATAACTTTGTGAGAAATAAGTTTTAAATGTTAAATGAAAAAATGTTATTGAAAGAATGAAAAAATACCTGTCAATTTTACAGGAAATTTAAAAATCATCAAAAATTCATTTAAACTCTTGTCACATTTGATATTAAAATACTTATAAACTCTACAAAATTGATTATTCAAATCTACAATCTGATGTTCACATTTGACGATTTTCAACATCCATGGGTTATAAATTTACGCGTCGTAGTATTTAAACGGCGTGCAAATACAATGCTTCTCCTATTATATAATCTAATTATTTAAAGATAATAATATTGATTTTTTAAATAAATAACTTTGCAAAAAATTGTGTCCATTACCTCACCCGCAAGTAGAATTTATAAATTGTAAATTTATTTAGGACCATAGGTTGAAGTTAGATTTCATTAACCGAAGCAAATCTTCGCGAAAATCTGGTTGGTTCTTGTTAAACATCTTCAGACTATCGCCCAGCGCCAACGAAACTTGAAATGTGATAACATTTCAATCTTTACATGCGACCGCGCAATAGAAGAAGCGTAGTCTCGCTATTTAATTGCCATACCTCGTATACATAAACAGCAATTAGTATTGACAAAATTAAATTATATTAACTTACTTTTGTTATAGCTTTTACCCAATTATTAAGAAGAAAATGAAAATATACACCTATAAATCCCGTAGCTTTGCTTTGCTTAATATTGAATGTATATTAATTTTTATAAAGCGAAAGCGCTGAATACTCAAATTTTGTCTTTTGTCTTCAGAAAGACTATTAAATGAAATATTTAGTAAAAAAATTAGTGTGCGATTTAAAGAAATGCGTATCAACTTTGGCCGCCAGATTAAATGTAAAATTTATATTGTTATTAAAATGTCCTCCAATTTTAACATTATAACTTTGTCTGATAAGAATTTTATATTTCTAGTTAGTTTTGTCATAATTTGAAGCTTTCACTTTAAGTTAACCATCTAATATATAAACTTTGAAAATCGCCATCTTTTTAATTAAAAGAATAATATTAATTTAATATCAATTTAAAAAGTGTTGGGCAGTTTAATTCCTCTACAATTTAAATAATTCTATTCTAGAAAAAAGGATCATCTATTAGTAATTTTAGATTCTTCCGATTCCAAATCATCTTCAAATTAATCTTATTACACGTGCTACTCTTCAAGAGTCTACATAAATTATATTTTTTATAGAAGTATTTACATCTAACGATTTGTAAATACGTTATTACAGTTTTTAATATCTTGTAATTAATAATGTATCTTTTTTCTGTGTTAATTGTTGGCCCTTAAAAACTTATTTTTTCAAATAAATGAAATAAGTTATGTCTAGTTTCGCACTGAAACTTTTGTTTTAGTGCGACTGTCTTCAAACATAGTACGAAGTTTGCTTATTTCTGGAGATCGAAGCATCCATTCGTAAAAGTTGATCTTTTTACTTAACAGGGCATTAATATGAAAATAGCTTTGTGTAAAAATGGACATACGATTTTTTGCATTAACATTTGAATGTGCGAAAGCTTTGCTGTCGTTGGATTCTTCACAATTTAACAAAGACTCGAGCGTAAAATGGTGTAAAAAAATGCGAAGGAAATTTAACAAAGGTTATTCAAATTTACTCTATAGTCGTTACTGGATTTATTGCACGATCCTGAAACTGAATAACAATTCACCGTTTGAATTTTTCAAAGTGAGCGAAAACCTAAATTGTTCGTTCACGCAGTGCATCTGAGCAAAAGACAACTTGTTTTTTCAACTTTGCTTGAACACGTAGCCACCGTAACCATAAATAGATCAAAGAACCGATTTCCTTTTAGTATCTATTGTAAACACTGGTTGGTATACCACAACTTGTCGCCCATATTCACCTGATATCTCTCCAAGTAATTTCTGTTTGTTCCCTATCATAAAAAATGCTTGACAAGCGATTTTCGTCGCTTGAAACAGCTGTTGAACATCTTCAGAATGGAAAAAATACTTTACTACTATTTCCAGCAACTTTCGTATATATAATTAAAATAAAATATATCACACCTAAGAGAATAACACTCTTCGTATTTTCTTTAGCTTTTTCCTAATTTTAACCAAAATTTTCTACAAAATGGAATATATTATAATCTATTTATGGTAAAAAAAATCTGTTCACCCTCTAAAATGCAAAAATAAATGAAAAACAATCCAGAAATAATATGTCTTTTATATTGGAAAATTTTACTAACAAAAGTTCAAAATTATTCAAAAAAACTTAAAAACTTTTGTTAAAAAAAAATTCGAAATAAGGTGTAACTCGTTAATTACTGTTTGTTATTTATCTTTGGTATCTATTGTTTTAACTAATTGTTTGTCTAGGCAAGATATTAACAAACATTTGCTTAAGGCACAGTATTGGTCATAGATTTCGAATAATATTATTGTGCTATCAAAATACCGGAAGGAACAGCGGTTGACGTTGTTTCTAAAACAAATAGCCTAATTTATTAAATAAATTATTAATTGGTCAAATTTACATAATTCATTGGCTGATCGGCCTGGAAGACGACCATTGCATTCATTAGCATTCCATTGCTAATAAATGTTTGACTTTACGAATAAGATGAGTTATAGAAGCTTATCATAAATGTAAATGTTACAATTCTAAAGACGTATTTCTTATTATGTGCCAAACCACAAAATTCTGTCAATAACATAGTGTACACGTTATGTATTGTTCTTGTTATCCATAATTCTTTGACTTTAAGGTACCTCTATATATGCTTATGTTCAGAGTAAGTTGGAGTATGATGCAGTAGTGTGGTATCCATTTTACATTAACATCAATTGCTCTGGAGAGGATTCCTAAAGGTTTTCTTCAGGTGTGATGGCTTTTGTACTCCACATGGCTTTGATGACATCTCTTTTATTGAGAGAGAAACTAGTGCAAGTTTTCTTTTGAAAGTAATCAATAACGTCATTGATTGTTTGAATCTTTTATCTCGGATCAGCTTTTTGGTTCGTTTTATCTTATTTGTTCCTCTGGTTCACGAACTAACTTATTTTTGGACACATCTCTGGTGCTCATGATGCAAAATTAGTATGACCTACGTTTGCATCCATTTGTCTGATATTAGCACTGCTTCTACAATACTTTTTAATGTTATTTTTTAGTTTAATTTTTTTTAGCATCAATTTTCACCTTTGTTTCACTTTTATTAAATTTTTTTATTTTTGTGTTACAATATTATTTATATTAATGTAAATTTGTAGGAAACAACCATGCGTATGACCACATAGTTGATTATGTAAAATTATTATCCTATAAACGGATTTATGTTAAATATTAAATTTTATATTAAGGCGCGGATTTCTCGCACTTTCTCAGCCTAACGCCGGCACACTTTTCACGTAACCTTATATCTATAAGTTTTAGCTTGGCTTGTACGCAGCTGATACTGCGGAGTTATTATACATAATAAAACGGTAAATTAATACAAAATTTTTGACGCTTTGTGTCTCCATAAGAAAGTGTATTATTATTATTGTATCATCATTATTAGTTTCTTTGTATTTAAAGGCAGATCAATTTAGGTTCTTCTTTATTGTGTAATTAGAAATATTCTGATGCTTCAGCAGCAAAGTAACTGTTTCTGGCATTATAATATATTACTAATAACACTATTATATTCTAAACGTTGATCTAAGCTCTGACCATTTACATATTCCAGCATTTGAATTTTGATCAAGTGTACGTACCAAAAGGAACAACCTATTCCAGTACTGCCATTAAAATGGATCCAAATCCGATTAGAACTGCATTGAATGTCTGCAAACACTTAATATCCAGCAGGGTAATGGTTACATTTAGAGAAATTATCAATGCATAAGATAACTATTTTTATTTTAATTACAGGTGTACGCTGTTGTTGTATCCCATCCCATTACAGGAGACTTATCACCAGCAGCTGTATCTTACACCTGCGGATTTTATCATATACCAGTAATTGGTATTTCTTCAAGAGATTCAGCTTTCTCTGATAAAGTAAGTTACAAGCTAACTGAGTTTTAATTAAGTGTTTATTAAATGATTCAATAATTAATAATCTTCATAACTTTTAAAGCAATTCCTTCTTCGTCTTTTGAATTGTTTACTAAGACGCTTTTTATTTTCCTTTGCAGAATATTCATGTTTCTTTTCTAAGAACCGTTCCACCATATTCGCATCAAGCAGACGTTTGGGTCGAATTGTTAAAACACTTTAACTACAAAAAGGTCATATTCATTCACAGTTCAGATACCGATGGTAGAGCATTGCTCGGTCGATTCCAAACGACTTCTCAAAGTTTGGAAGATGATATTGAAATTAAGGTACAGGTACGTTCAATATATCAGCACATTAAGCTTATGCGAGCTTTAAGCTTTATCACTATATATTTTAGTGCCTTCTGATAACTTCGAATTTCAATTCCAAAATTGTTCAGACAATAGAGTAAATGTTAATTTAGAAAAGTAATTTGTTTTGTAATATACTTTAATCTTTCAATTTGGATTGGTATAAAATGTATACCTCATTAATATATTACGATATTGTGGCTTTAGTTGTTTTCTCTACAACACGCTTTCATGTCTAGTCGTTGAACTATTACTATTAGTCATCGTAACTCAGTATAAAGTAAATACTTGGATAATTGTGAGGAAATATTCAAATACATCGTGTGCATTTGATACTATCGTTCACACTATATTAGTTTCATCCTCTCTTTTAAGATTGATGTTGTCATATTTATCTAATAAGCTTGCTTATGTCTATTACCTAGGTATAATAGATATGCACTCTCAGATCATTATTATTTTTAATATATATATATATATATATATATATATATATATATATATATTAATAGTCTTTCAACATTCTTCACTTGTTCTTCTACAATATATGCTGAAGGCCTCAACAAAATCTGAATATTGTTGCTAACTTATATGGTAAATAATTTAAAGCTTAATATTACGAACGCCTCAAAATTTATTTTTGATTCTCGTCTGTCTTTCGCATCACATATTAATAAACTATGTAAGTTAACATCAAGGACATTCGACTTTGCTTTAATAAACTGTAAACAGTTCTTTGACGTAAAAACAATATTTTGGGTGGTTGTGAGCAAGCTAGCATCATATGATATCTAATATAGGCTTGTCATCGTATAAATTAGAACGTATTTGTCATAGATTTTTTAAATTTATATCATACAGTGGTACTTATTCTGAACATGGGGCAGCTGTATTAAATATAATTGATGCTCTTTTGACTGACAGATGATAAACATCTGCTATAGTTCTCTTTTCTTGAAGAAATTAATAAGTTTATAGTTTTTTATTTTCTCTGTACCAATAGACCACACGAATCTTAATAATTTTAAGAGTCCAAAATTCTGATTTCAACTCCCTCCTTGTTTTGATTTAAAAATATCTGTATATTAAATACATTTTCCATTTGCCCTTATTTGAAGTCTCTATCATTCTTATCCCAATTCAATTTTTTAACCAGAGCATCATTTAGTTTCCTGTGCAAGAGATTCCGCTTTAAGCTCTTCTATTTCGTAGACTTATTCCACTTCATAGTCCGTCAACTCCTTTTTGTAGTTTTTGGTTATCTTATTTTAATAACTGTCAATAAAGCAACCATTTTCTTAGGCAGGCGTAAGCAAATGTTTGGAAACATTAGCGACTTAAACCCAAGATGACTCATTGTCTGCATACGAGAGTAATTAGACCCATGTTGGACTATGTACTGCTTCATTTCTTTAGGAAGGGGTAAGCAAATGTATGGAAACATTAGCGACTCAATCCCAAAATGACTCTTTGGCTGTATACAAGAGTACACATGTTGTACTTTGAATCAGTACATAGTTCAATATGCGTCTAGTTACTTTCGTATACAGCAACAGAGTCATCTTAGGCTTAAATCGATAATGTTTTCATACATTTGCTTACGCATGCCTAAGGAAATGAAGCAATACATAGCTTAACATGAGTCTAATTTCGCTCGTATAAAGTCAGCTTAATCTCAAGATGACTATCTTGGGATTAAGCCACCAATATTTCCGTATATGCTTACGCCTACCGCAGGAAATGGTTGCTTTATTGACAGTTATTAAAATATATATGTTTTTAGTCAAATATCTTTCCAGGTATACAAAATTACGTTTTACAGCACTGAAAGCTATACGCGTTGCGGCGCTTTCTTTTCTGTAAAAATAAATATATTTGTTCTTTCTGTGCGTTAATTAATAAACGATCTTTTCGGCACCAGTTGTTTACTGCATTTTGAATCATTTGCGTTCAGTTTGTAAGTAACATCTTGGAAAGAATTAATATTACTTGAAGGTCATAAAGTGTGCATTTTGGCTTTCGACAGTACAGATTGTGTACGGGATTTGTTTCGTGCGGGTTTTTGCCATATTTTTTCCAGGTGCGACACTGTTTAATTATCTGCTGATGATACGAAAATTAATGTGGAAAGAGGTTATATATCAACCTTAAGTAATTCATATTATTTATTTATTATTATTTTATATTCGCTAAAAACGTTTTCTGAATGTATGAGGGATTTCTATGTTCAAATGAGAACGTTTTTGTGGTCTTAACTGTACATAGAAAATACGTTTCGTATTCGAAAACTTTGTTTTTTAGTTTCTGCAAATTACAACACATTTTTTAAAAATACAATACATTTCATTATAAAATTCAGAAACAAATTTGTTTCTATTATTAACATACGTCTCATTTTTTGAACTTTTTGGAGTTGAAATTTCTAACAACACGATCGTTTTTATTTTTTGTAACGAATATAGTAACCAACGTTAAGAGAAGAAGATAAAGTAAGGATTACGTATAGATTCTGCTCATTTTATATTTACCAAGACATGTAATTTTGTAATTATTTCCAAAAAACTGTAATTTCTAGCAAGAATGTGTAAGTATTTAAACTTTTTTTGCGTAACCGCTTATGCTTAAAGAGTATAAAATTTAGTGAAAGCCGGTATTTCAACCCTGATTCAATTTTTTGCTTTCTTGTAGGTAGAATCTGTTGTGGAATTTGAACCTGGTCTGGAAAATTTCACAGAAAACCTCTTGGACATCAAAAATGCTCAAGCGAGAGTATATTTAATGTATGCCAGGTAATAGCTTATGCATTCTCTAGAAAATATGAAAGTATCAATTTATTGAATGATATTCCCAAAATTTATGACATCCTTAATTTTTCTTTTGTCTAGTAAGTTCTATTAAGTTGCCAAGTAATAACTGCAAGTTTTTAGGATTTGAATAAAAAATTTTATAGGATATGTGGAAGGAGTTTATAAAACGCTAAAAGGCAAAAGATTTTATTCAGGTAGGTTCCTTTCATTTTGCAGAATGACAATTGCCACAAATTTTTATTTGAGTTTAACAGAGCTTCAAAGAAACATTGTTACGGCCCTTCTAGAAATATAAATAAGTGAAATGAAAGAGTAAAGACATGCAATCATATTTTGTGTTCGTTTCACATTAGAAACTTTTTATAGCTATTAATTAAGGCGGCTTTTACTGGAGTGTATACATATGGCAAGATTTAATTGTTTTCTCTTGCATAGAGTGTCAAGACTGATATATTGAGGAACCCAACATTCGCACAACTCACTTAAATCTAATATTTTTGAAACATTTGTTGGAAGTATTCTTATCCTCTGGCACAAACATTTAAACGTATCTAGCGTTTTCGCTGAATTCCACCTAATACTTGATGAAAAAGTGAATGAAATAACGATTTGTGAGTGCTGAAAACAATGTGCTCAAGAATATAGTGAAGAACAGTGCATAACGATTATTACTGTGGATGAAACTTATATGTATTGTCATGAGATTAATCAGCTAAGCGCGCATTGAAATAGGACTACCGTCAAAAAAAGTAGCAGCACAACAATACATTCTAAGCTGTGGTAATAATTTTTTTCGATTACAAAGAGGTGCGTCTTCGCACAGAGTCCCACATAGTACTGCAGAAAGCGCCAACTATTGTAAAGAAGTTTTGCGTGAGTTAATAAAATATCGTAACCCAGAAAACAATGTATTGATTGGAAATTGGAAGCTGCACCATGATAAAGCTTACCTGCACGAGAATATTGGTGTGATAGAATTTTTGAAGAGTAGAAATATTAACGGTGTTTTGCACGCTACACGACTTCTGTTTATGCCCTCAAACAAACAAAAAGCCTTAAAGGACAGCAATTTCAAACAGAAATAGATGCTGTTAGGCTTTAACGGCGACCATCGTCATGTCTTTAAACCATGGCAGCACTGTTAGGATACTATTTTGGTAAAATTCATTTATTTTATTCAAAGTAGTCGACTTCGGCTTCAGTACAACGTTTTGCACGGTCAATTAACATGTCGAATGCATTTTTAAGTTCATCTTTAGAAGTGTCCTTCAAGACCGCTGTCGACGCTTTTTTAATGGATTCGA
Source organism: Dermolepida albohirtum (assembly GCA_031893035.1). Lineage (NCBI taxonomy): Eukaryota > Metazoa > Arthropoda > Insecta > Coleoptera > Scarabaeidae > Dermolepida > Dermolepida albohirtum. The sequence continues at coordinate 152,038 of JAVIWB010002478.1, forward strand.
CGTCAGCATAACGCCGTCCTTACAACGACAAATATAGTTTGGAGAATAGACAGAAATCACAGGGGGCCAAATCCGGTGAATGGTTGATAGTTAAAATGCCATTTGTAATAAGAAAATCAGTGATAAGCGTCAAGCGATGAGATGGTGCTTTATCATGTAACAAATGCCAACTATCACTTTTTTTACCACCAAGATAATATACACCATTGACTGTTCCTACAAACTCTTTGTGCACTATGCCTTTCGAATCATACAAACAAATTAACATTGTTTTCACTTTTGACATCGCCAAACGATTTTTTTCGGTCTTTCTTCGTTCGGATGCTTCCATTCAGAGCTTTAGCGCTTGGTCTCTAGATCATATTGAAAACACTACGTTTCATCGCCAATTACAATAGAATACTTGAAGTTTTCGTCCTTTTTTGAGCCTTTAATCAAGTATGTACAATGTTGAATTCAGAGCAATTTTTGATCATCAGTTAGCTTGTGTGTTAAAAACATTGCACAAATCTTTCTCAGCCCCAAATGCAATGAATTGTATCTTAGGAAATAAAATCCCACGCATCGATGAATTATAATCAAGTTTGTTGGAAACATTTAATCGTCAATTTTCTTTAAATGTATCACAATTCAGAGCAATTTTTGATCATCAGAGCTTGTGTGGTAAAAACATTGGTCCTAAATGCTATGTCAAAATACGATGAATTAAATGGAAACAAATTTCATGCACAAGTTCGATGTTACTTTCTGTAACTACAAATTTTTCCGTCCGTACAACCGTCTTTAAATCGTTTATACCACTCACACACACTCGTACATGACAAACGTGCGTCACCATACAGTGATTTCATCAAATCAAACGTTTCAGTAAACGATTTATCGAGTTTAAAGCAGAACTTTATATTTGCATTGGTTACATTGGTGAAAGATCTATCTTACCAACGCATATTTTTTTTAATAGAGGGCACCACTAAGAATCACTATTTTAAAAAAGTTCGGTTTTTCTCTGCGACAGACTGTGTATAAAACGTTGTTCAAGGTTAATAAATAAAATTTCAACATTACTAATATTACGAGTCCTTGATTTATTGAAAATCTTTCCAATACAATTTCCCGATTCACTTTAAAATCATTAAGAAACCGCACTATTGTAGTACATGCTTGTACATTAAATTAATGTAATAGCTCACAAACTCAGTTCATTAAAAAGAGTTGTAGTTCATAAAGATTAAAGATAACAAAACAAATGAACATAAATTCTACTTTAGTTGTCAAGGTGTTCTTGGAAAATACTTAAAATTCTCTTTTGTGGAATGGGAAGATAAAGCTGTTAAAGGACCTTTTTAAAATACAGCAGTACAACCATTACATTAAAATAAACATTGCTTTTTTGTTGATTTCGTTTGGACATACACTTTTGTATTACTAATACATATATGCAATATTTTAGTAAGACTGACGCAGAAGTAATATTTAAAGATGCAACATGGCTTAACATGACAGGTGCAGGATACGCCTGGATCGTTACTGAACAAGCATTGGAAGCCAAAAATGTTCCGGATGGAATTCTCGGTTTGCAACTGGTCAATTCTTCCAATGAAAAGGCCCATATCAAAGACAGCATGTATATTCTATAAAACGAAGCACTTACGATGACCAAATTGAAATCTTTCTTTGCAGTTACGTTTTGACATCCGCCTTAAAACAAATGAACCAAACCAGATTGATAACCGAAGCCCCGAAAGACTGCGACGACTCTGGAGCCATTTGGGAAACTGGTAAAACACTTTTTGATTTTATAAAGAAGCAGGTGTTGATAAACGGGGAAACGGGAAAAGTGGCCTTTGATGATCAAGGAGACAGAATCAATGCAGAGTACAATATAATAAACATCCAAAGACATAATAAGAAGCAAAAGAATCAAGTAGAAGTTGGAAAATATTTTTTCAACAAGGTAAGGTAGTCTCGAACCAAGAATCTCAAATGTTTTATAATTTAATTCCATATGATGTTAAATGTACAACTTTTCATTTAGTTGACATCTTATTTTATCGGATTTTCAGAAATTTACTAACTTCTCTTGCACCAATTTTCCTTTACTTTCTGCGTGTCAATTCTTTTTTTCTAGTTTGACTTTTTATTCCATTAATTTCTATTCTTATCCGTAATTATCTAAAATTCACTGATCCAGAAGGAGAGTTCTCAGAATGTATGGCATTTGGAAAATAAATGAGAAAAAAATGTTTCTCTGGACACAACATTTAATGTAAAGTTTAAAATGTCTATTTTATTTCATTTAAGAAGTACCGGTGTTTCTTTTATTCCAAACTTCGATAAAGATTAACATTAGTAGTTTGTGTATATTGAAAAATAGATAGGATCGAAAATAGAAAATGTCAGAAAACTAAATAAACTAAGAAATGAAGATACAAAGAAACGGCCGTGGAGAAGGAGTAGAATTAGTTTCAGAAAGTGTGTGAAAGTGTGAAATTTATAATTGTTTCGGCTTGGACTTCTTATGCATATGAAAAATCATTACCCAGTGTTATGTGAGCTCGTGAAGTGGTAGAAGTTTTGAAGGAAGGAGCAACTCTGAGATTGTAGATAATGGCTAAAAATAGAAATACTTGGAAAGTCGCTTCATCACACACAACACAATATGTTGTGCGAAAGTGTTATCATTGTCAATAGCATCATGAATCTCGTTACAAAATGCCACACGATTCCATTTGTCATCAGGTCGCAGAACTTGTAACAACTCTAACTTGTACAGTTTCGTAACTGACGTCTCAAAACACGCCAAATTGTTGTTGTAGGCAGTTGCAACTCCCGACTGGCACGACGAGTTGATTTTGAAGGATTACATTGGAAAGTAGTTTGAATTCGTGCAACATTTTCTTCAGAAACACGAGGGCGGCCCTCTTTCCTTTACACACACATTCTGTATCTACAAGCTATCGATACCATCTGCGAATATTCCACCCATTCGGAGGATCGATTTAGGAGCTTAACCTGAAACGTCTTTGCCCTGTAATCACGAAATCGCACTTCGCAAACTCGAGAGAACAAAATGAATTCTGCTGAGAAGTAGCCATTTTAAACATGTGACAGTTACCTAGAAAAACTGATGACAACTGACATCTAGAGTCTATTAAATAAACTAGACTATGTATCCGTTTCTCTAATAGCCGAGCCGAGGCGCAGCGATTGTTAATAATACTTTGTAATACGTATTTTTTGATAACTAATGTTAAAATTGAATTGACTCCGCTTCATCATATCTAGGAATTCAAAGTTGGTATTCATATTTTAAGTTTCAAAGGACTTGTGAATATACACTAATATGCCATCATCAACGCAGTCGTGGTCACAGTAAGTGTTATTTTATCATAATATGTTACGCAATGTACAAATGATAACATGAAATTACTAACAGAAGCATGCACTTTTCAGTAGCTAGTGAAAGAATTTTATCTAATAAATTGGATCCTACAAATTTATCCCTGAGTGCTTAGAATGTTAACGATTAATCAAAATATATCAGACGAATCATCACGAATTAACAGAAAAGCGCTTGGAAAGCTACAGTCGCAGACGAAACTTGATTCTATCATTTTGAACCAGAATTAAAAGTGCACAGTATAGAATGATAACATAAAGCCTCAACACCTCCATAAAAATTTTGGACTAAGTCTTTCACCACCAATATCATGGTGAGACATTTTTGGGATCTCAAAGGAGTTTATTTTATTATTTACCACGTGGACGTATCCTCACGATTTAATATTATTATACCGAAAGTTAGTATGTTAAGAAGATAATGTCTCAACTCACACAGTGAATTTTTGAGTGACCACCTTATTCACGAAACGTGTTCTATTTTTTATTACCTAAACTAAAAGAGATTGTATTGGAAAATAATATCAGTTCTATGTTGGACACAGTAATTCGTAGACTTTCCTCGTATGTCCTTACTGATAGGATGTATTTTCATTCCCATATTTTGTTTCGCGAGTATTGATCTGTCCCAATACAGCTAATAATTATTGTTTTCGACTATACTTTCTGGGGTGCATTTGTAAAATATCGAATTGATATTTGAATGCAAGTTTTTGGTGTATAATTTTTTGCTGCAATATTGTTTCTCTCCGTACAAATATAATCCTTCCCAACCAGTAGTTCGCACTTTCCTGTTATATGTTTCTTTGGATTGATGACATTGTGTGCATTTGTCATTTTCTAAACATTCTTTAATTGAGTGTTTTATATATAGTTCTTTGTGCCGATTACATCGCCTTGTATTGCTAAAATAAATCCTTCTGCTTCTGGAAACGACTGTCCAATTTTGGCTATTCATTTGATAATTTTTATCTGCGCTTGTGTATTGCATGATATTTTTGTAATGAGTACCGTGTAGTACTGTTCTAAATCATTTTTCTTTCTTTTGTTGTGTGGTTATTATTTGAATTTTTACTTGTTTTTTTTTCTTGTTTTAGAGTTAATGGTGTATATTTATTGTCTGTTAATACGATTGCTTCACTTTGAAGACAAAAACTGAGTGTGTTTTTGTTTTGAAAGTGTTTTCTTAGATTTAGTATTTATGTGTTGTGTAATGCTTGCGCATTTATGAGACCTCTGTTTCTTCTTCTCTGGCTGTAGTAATACGTTCTATGAAGGAATTTAGATGTAGTGTACGATATTTTGTTAACCTTGTTCCATAAAGATGATTCAACTCTTCTAGTTTTGTGTTGCACCACTTAATTTTTTCAAAAGAGTAAGTGAAAACTGATGAATAATCATTGCCTCCTTCTCTCGTCCAATACAAAAATGTATTGAACGATAAAGCGAGAGCGCGTCTATCTCGCATGTCGGTAACAAAGTTTCCAGAGCGTATATAGACTGGGAGAGGCACTGATTACTCATTATTTTTCTGTATCGAAATGGTACGAAAGAAACGTTCATTAATAACACAAGTCTGTCTGCCTGATGAAGAAGTGTGATACTCTGAAGCATATGTAGTAGATACAGTGTTATTAACATTTGAATGATTCCTTTTGGCATTCTTAAGTGAAAACTGGTTGCTTTAAATATGTTTCTGAAGCTGAACTTTATTTTGACTATGAGTGACTTATTTTTAAATTTTGATCAAACTCCAAGTACTTGTAAGTTCCTTCCGGTTGCATATTTCGTCGTTAAGTCTTTCTTTACTTTCAGGAGACTAAAATTTTCTTCTGTCAATATGTAACGTTTTGCATTTGGTTATTCTAAATTACATACCTTTGTCTATGGTAAACTCTCTCATTTTTAATAGTCCTTGTATTTGTATTTTATTTTAAGTAAACAGTTTTATATCGTCCATGTAAAGAATATGGTTTATTCTGTGTAATGGGCTGTTTTAGGGTTTAATTTTGAATCTAGATATTGTGTAACCTAATATACTTGGCAGTGATTTAAGGCTTAGGCAAAACCATAAGACGCTAACTGCATGTCCCCGAAATATCTCTCTATTAATTTTGATTTCATCTATTATAATGTGATTTTGTTTTGTTGTTAGATGAATTGAAATTCTCCACGATTTGTTGTTGGTTGTGTATAAAAAACGTCGTATATGTGTGTCTATTTATAAATTTGTAGTATTTTCATGAGCTAATTGTATGATATGGATTCAAATGTTTTATTGTTATTTCTATTCAATGATATTTTTTGTCTGCTGAACCATGAATTCCGTATTTAATGACCGTACATATTTTCGTTTGTTTTCCTAGAAGTTTTATTTAGAGTATGAGTTATTTTAAACGCTATTTATATTTTTACAATTAACTCGAACTAGCTTCTTGTCAACATTTTAAACATAAATACAATGTACATTGTATTTATGTTTGTCTGTCTTCTTCTTCTTTCAGGAAAGTAGTCGCATGCATTTGAACGTAAATGAAAAAGGCATAATTTGGCCCGGAAAACTTCAAATTAAACCAGAAGGATTTATGATTCCCACGCACTTAAAAGTATTAACTATTGAGGAAAAACCGTTCGTATATACCAGAAAATTAAGCGAAGATCAAGAAATTTGTACGGCAGATGAAATACCTTGTCCCCATTTTAATTCCACACAAGATGGTAATTTATATTCATAATTTACATATTTAAGTTACCACCATACTTCGCTTTTGCAGAAACTGCAAAATATTGCTGTCGAGGCTTTTGTATGGATCTCTTGAAGGAACTATCCAAGAAAATAAATTTTACCTATAGTTTGGCTCTATCACCAGATGGACAATTTGGAAATTATATTATTAAAAATAATTCAAGTATGTAAGGGAAGAACAAGACGAACGATTTCAAACTACAACTTTTCCTTTTCGATAGGTAAAAAAGAATGGACTGGTCTGATTGGTGAATTAGTTGGTGACAGGGCAGATATGATAGTTGCACCCCTCACTATAAATCCAGAAAGAGCTGAGTTTATAGAATTCAGTAAACCTTTTAAATACCAAGGAATAACCATTTTGGAAAAGAAAGTAATAACTTAAAATTATCTGCATTTCAATGTCCATTAAAAAAACTTTAATCTTTAAAGCCATCTAGGTCATCAACTCTGGTATCTTTCTTGCAACCATTCAGTAACACTTTATGGATTCTGGTGATGGTTTCTGTTCATGTAGTGGCGTTGGTATTGTATCTATTGGACAGATTTTCTCCATTTGGAAGATTTAAGCTAGCCAATACTGATGGAACTGAAGAAGATGCCTTGAATTTGTCCAGTGCAATATGGTTTGCTTGGGGTGTTCTGTTGAATAGTGGAATCGGTGAAGGTATATTCTCAAAACTTTGCAACATTTTTTACAAAAATTATGGTTTTGTTTTGAGGTACACCAAGGAGTTTCTCTGCCAGGGTTTTGGGTATGGTTTGGGCCGGTTTCGCCATGATCATCGTCGCTTCGTACACTGCCAATTTGGCAGCCTTCCTCGTGTTAGAGAGACCCAAAACGAAATTGACGGGAATAAATGATGCTAGAGTAAATTTATTTACAACGCAATAATATAAAATAAACCTTTTCAATTTATAATTTTGTTGTTTCAGCTCAGAAATACAATGGAAAATTTGACTTGTGCTACTGTTAAAGGTTCCGCTGTAGATATGTACTTTCGCAGACAAGTGGAGTTATCGAATATGTATCGGACTATGGAAGCTAATAATTACAATACCGCTGAAGATGCTATACGCGATGTAAAAATTGGGTATTTCTGTAAAAAAATAGATTATAGTATTGGTAGTGTACCATTGCTCTTGCAGGAAACTAATGGCCTTCATTTGGGATAGCTCGAGACTGGAATTTGAGGCAGCTCAAGATTGTGAACTAGTCACAGCTGGAGAATTATTTGGTAGATCTGGTTATGGTATAGGTTTGCAAAAGGGATCTCCTTGGGCAGATGATGTTACTTTAGCTATTTTAGATTTTCATGAAAGTAAGTAGTAAGTTTCATAAACCAAAAACAGCTGGAGATTCTATTGAGAGACTTTTGATTTTCTCGCTCGAAACTATTCTTAAATTTTTCTTCTGTTGTCGATATTTCGTCTTAAATTAAATGAAATTCAATGTACGTTTTTCTTCAGTTTTTAGAATAAATTCGTAAGTAATTTGTAAACTCGAATGTCTTCCTAAGTATTTCTTATCTTTTATTAGTATTACATTTTGCTTTAGGCATATTTTAGGCATTTCTTCTATTATTACGGTATAATCTTGTAACTCAAATTATCGAAGTAGCCATAAATATATTTACTTGAGCTTTCTTACTTTAATCTCATCAAAAATGTGTCTTTTGTCGTCAATATTTCTTAAGTAACACGAAACATATTGAAATCATTTTTCGTTTATTGCTGATATAATTTTATAAAGTAATCTACTAATATTGCAAACAATAAATTTCTCTTGATTTTATGGCTTGAACCTTTCCCTAATCTATTGATCGAAATCACATATGAACTTAAATGAGTTATATTCAATGTTCTTTAGTCTTCTTTTATTTTTGATATAAATTTACTACCCCTTTACTATCTTTATCTATAAATAAATATGTAAGTGCTTTAGGGAACGTAATCGTTAATTTTTTCAAAAGTTCTTATTTATGAGTTACGAACTGATTCGCAAATATCTGTGATAGCAAATATGAATGTACATGTATTTCAGGTGGATTCATGGAAAGTTTAGACAATAAATGGATATTACAAGGCAACATTCAACAATGCGAACAATTCGAAAAGACGCCGAACACTTTAGGATTAAAGAATATGGCCGGAGTATTTATACTGGTAGCGGCTGGTATCGTTGGTGGCATCGGTCTCATAGTTATCGAAATGGCATACAAGAAACATCAAATCAAGAAACAAAAACGTATGGAATTGGCTAGACAGGCTGCCGACAAATGGAGAAGTCAAGTGGAGGTATACCAACTTTCTCTTTGAACCAGAAAATCTGAATGTAAGTGAATTCCTGTTTTAGAAAAATAGAAATCAACGTCAATCGTCTGCAGCTCAAAGAAGAATAAAATCCAATGGCGTTAACGATCCAATATCAATTTCCTTGGCTGTAGATAAATATCAACGGGTTTCTGGTCCTGAAAGAGGTTGGCCAGGCGATTCGGATATCAGGCAAAGACGAATTGAAGATTCCGGGGGCGTTCAACCAGTTCCCAGATATTTACCGGCCTATACGCCGGATGTATCCCATTTAATAGTTTAAGCTTAATTTTATAATATCTTAATCAAAGGAAAAGATAATATATAAGTTTAAAAAATGTTAACACACACAAAGTGGTACGTAATTTAAGTGAAGCTAATTCAAAGAAAAATGTGATATTTAATTAAATTATTGTTATGGAAAACTTGTTTCTATTTCCGTTAGCGAAATAATAGTAATACTCTGATTATGTTAACCAATAAACATTAGTAATAAATAATGAAAAAAGTTTATTTCGTTTCCTGAATGTAGCATCTAATATTTTCTCTTTCTATGCGGCAAAAGTTACATATTAATAATTCCCATACTCATCTTTCTCTGTTTCTTTTCCACTATTAATGTTTCTAAAATTGTCGGACATTTGTGTGTTCATATTTTTTGTAAATATTAAATTATAGAAATCAAGTCTATTAAACAAAATCTGTCGTAATTCTAAAAAATAAAATCTAAACTAAAAGTATCTAATCAAAGTTTTATTTTCAAAACTCCCGAAATTCCAAAAAGGACCACCAAACACTTAAGTTTTAAGTTTTTTCGATTTCATTTTTTATTTTTATTTATCAAATCCCTAATTTGACTATTAATTTTTTTTATTTTTAAAGAGTGTTTCAAATTTCGCGTTTTTTTAAAGAATAAATAAAACACATAATTTGCATTCACTTTCAAAAACTTTTATTGGTAATTGAAGTATCAGCTATGACATTTATAGTATATGCGAAAAATAATATCTGTCAAATGGCCTCCTCTTGCAGCTCCACAGACGTCCATTCTTTTGTTAAAATTTTCAATGATATTTTGACATAATTGAGGCTCTATCTCACCAATGACACAAATAATTTCATCTTTCAAATCAGGAATTGATTGTGAATTGTTTTTATAAACCTGATTTTTCACATAACCCCAAAGAAAATAGTCTAACGGTCTCAAATCACATGATCTTGGTGGCTAATTAACATCACCGTTTCTTGGCGATTACACGTCCAGGAAATTTTTCTCTCAATAAATCAATTGACTCGTATGCAAAGTGAGGTGTAGCGCCATCCTGTTGAAACCACATATTCTCTAGATCAATATTCATTAATTCAGGCCACAAAAATTCGGTTATCATCCGACGATATCGATCACCATTGACAGTTACAGCTTCACTAGCAGCATTTTCAAAGAAGTAAGGTCCAATTACACCACCTTACCATAATGCACACCAAACAGTAACTCGTTTAGGATGCATAGGTTTCTCATGAATAACTCGTGGATTTTCCTCAACCCGGATACAGCAATTTTGTTATTAACATGGCCACCAAGTTCAAAATGTGCCTCATCGGAAAACATTATTTTTGAGAAAAATCAGCTTTCATTCATGAAACTGACAAATGAACGACGTTTTAAATGATCTAATGGCTTTGGTTCCTGTGTTATTTGAACCTTATATGCCTTCAGAGCTAAATCCTTGTGTAAAATACACCATGTTGTTGATTCACTAAGTCCAAGTTGTTGTGAACGTCGTCTAATGGACATTTCGGGATCTTCAGCAACACTTTCACGAACCAAACCAATATTTTCTTGTAAATGACCATTACGACTGTATTTTTCACTTTTTTGATCTTCCACGGAACCGGTCTCTTGAAATTTTTGAATAATTCAACCAATGGTGCTTTCAGATGGACAATTATGTAAACCATAAAATTCACGTAATTTTCTAAAAACTCTTTTCACAGAACGCTGATTTTCATAAAATAATTCAACAATTTGAACGCGTTGTTGTACCGTGTACAAAGCCATTTTTATAAATGTCGTATATCACACTTTTAAAATGCCCACATACCCAGATAAATTCAGTGCGCCATCTATATTTAATTTATTCTTTAAAAAACCGCGCAATTTAAAACACCCTTTATTTATGCGTTTTTTCTTTGAAAATTGGTTATTTTTGTAAGTAAATAATATCTTTTAAATATTTTTATTTTATTTTTATACATTCATTAGCAATTAGAGAAAGAATCATTCAAGATCTACGATACTACAACATGTAAATAAAAAAGTATGAACAATGATTACAGTACATTAATGACCGAACAATATATAAGAATGACCAACAATTAAACTGAAAATTTGAAGAACTGAGAAGAGAAAATATGAAAAGACAATATAAGAATGGAAGAGAATAACATACAGATGAAGAAACATAACACATAAAACACGAGAATAGAAACAGAAAAAAGAGAGAGGTCTGACTTACTGTTACCACTAATGAGGTCGAAAAGCTGGAAAGAGTGTTTTAGTTATATCAGGAGTGTATATTTGTAGGATTATTACAAACCAAGTGCAGTATTTTTCGGTTAGTTTAATTTTTAATATTATATCACTCTTTACTTGATTTAAAACAGTTTTCGTCACTAATGTTTAATAACTAAGCTACACATGTATACAAATATACAAGTTAAATATGGGTTTTAATGTATCTCGACCTCAAGGGATGGCTTCTTTACGAAATAAAAATAGTAACCTTCACCTGGTTTTGAATCATTTTCGCAAAGTTGGTTGTGTTGTCCTCGTGTTTGAATACGTAAGATAATTTTAGATATATATTTTCTGTATTTTTAACGTGTTCCGTGTTTCATTTTCTCCAAGACTATCACCTTATTGGTTCAAGCAAACTATCAATGCCTATTCATACAGATTTTAATTGATTTAAAATTAAAAACTGTTACTGCAATTTATCTTCTCATATTCGGATTTGTATTGCACTTTTGCTTATATTAATTATTGCCACCCACAGTATACCTCTGATGAAATATACAGTTTATATTGGAATTAGTCGTTATTTGCTGGAATTCTGTTTAATAAAATACACAAAAACACTTGAAATGAAGTATTATACATATTTGAATTTTCAAAATATATTAATAACAAATTAATTGCTGTAGACAAACTCCCCAAACAAGGTAAACCTGTCATCTTCTTCCTTTTTTAACTATCGAAGTGATTTGAGAATTCTACATATATAAAATTTATTATAAAACTCCATCAAAAATACAACAAAGATTATAAATATAGAAACCATAGCACTACTAACTAATCGGATTCACTTGTGCTTGACAATAAATTACTTTCACTGTCACTGTTTCCAACACAAATAATAAATGGTTCCACAATATCATCCATTAATCCATCTAAGTCCCACATTCTTTTTTCTACATTAATCACATAGTTGATACAATTCTTCCAATTATTCATTGTAACATTTGTAATTGCTTCCATCAAAAGCTTTTATTCATGCGACATTTTGAATGTAGTGTTTTTTTAAATAACTTCACTTTTTATTTGTGCCCAAATCAATTAGATTGAGTTCACAATGATGTGGAGGTAACCTAAATACAGTTTTATTTGCAGCAGCTACCAATTTATCAGTTATGTATATATTATATTGTTCCTTATGAAGATGTACTAAATGCAATAATTCAGCACGTAACATTTCTGCATTATACTTAATATTTTTGGAACGTAGCCGGTCTTGGTTTGCAGCATTACTCCATAAAGAAGTTGGAAGACTTTCCACTCTACATGAATGGTATGATGCATTGTCCATTATGATAACAACATTATCCGGCAACCTAGGCAATACTTGTACAAACCATTCCCCAAAAATAATACCATTCATTTCATCATGGTAATCAGCTGTTTTTCTACATTCAAAAAGCAACAGTCCATCCTCCATAAATCTGAATTCAGATTCTATGTGGAGTAGTATTAATCGCCGGCCTTTACCACTAGGGTTTTTTAATCCTGTGGATAATCCTTCAACAAAAGCTTGTCGCGCACTTGCTATACTTGCATCAATCCAAAGTTTTTCCTTTGTGCGTACCTCATTTAATCGTGTTTCGTCTAGGTAAAATATTGGACGACCCTCATTTTTGTAATGTTTTATTATTGTCAGATATTTTCTGCTCCACCTGATAACTTGGTTTTCTATTAGCATGTTCTTCTTGTTAAGAAATATAAATTAAATATGAATATGTTATATAATGAACAATTTTTCATTAATACTTGCTTGAAATTAATGAGTTTCAAGAATCTGTGCAGAGTTGCTCAACTCATTTTTGGTATGGACTTATCTCTAGTTATTTCTTCCGATATTTTATTAAGTGTTGAAAATTCGTTTTTAAAAAAGAAACCATGCTCCATCTGCCGTACAGTACTTTTGATAGATTCATCAAATTCTAGAAGCCTTGAATGCCTGCCTACTCGTTCTTTAGGAGGGCCGACTTGACCTGCCTGTTTATATTCTTGGATAACTCAATATACAGTGGATTTGGCCAGTCCTACAATACATTCCTTATAATATATTGTTATAGAAGTAATATCTACAACTTACTTAGCGTTTCAGAGATGTTCATTACAATTTCTGTCATTCCTATTGGTGGAGTTTGCAGCGTTAACATTTTATATATATTCAAAACTGTTTGTTTTTCTTCAAGCGTCAGGTGTCCAGTCGTTCACGCTTTCTGGGTGGTGATACCAACTGTTTGCTAGAACCTTGGTGATCACTCATTTTATTTTTGTACTTAAAAGTAAAGATTTTATTAAATAATATAGAAAGATATAGTAAAACAATGGAAAAATATAATTAAACGTTTACAGGTTATGAAAAATGGCTGATATCTGGCATTCATTTATCCATATTAAACTTGCCTATTCAATAACCAATAAAATCTCTTAAAAATATGTACTATTTTGGCGCAATATTTGAATCACTCCTTATTCTGAGACAAGGTATATGTTTTTGGATCTATTCAAAACCGTATCATTTGATTTTACCGAAAGGATTATAATACTCAAGAAAGTTCTTTGAAGAAGTAAACAAACTCATTATTTTGTAATTCCGAGACTGAAATTATTACATCTCATACAAAACAAAGTCAAGTTCCAAGGTGTCAATGTCTCGTTTTATATTTATTGTAATAACAATTTCTGTAATTATATGAAACGGTAGACAAAGACAAAAGTGCAAAGGAAAATTTTTAAACATACATAAAGACGTGATTAAAGATTCAAGCATGTATAACAAACATTGACCCTAAGAGTTAATCATTGCATTTGATACGAGGACATGCATACTTATACGGTCATATACGCAGACGGACACATGTACTCAAACCATACTGATTATGAGTAATGCACTTAAGTTAGTAAATAGTATACTGAACTATTTCATTCTTATTTCTACATATGTACGTAATCTAATGGAAAAGCGATAAGACTTTCATTGAAATATGTGTCGTAGACACGAATATTTATTTCTAAATTAATGTAATATGTTGTCAACTTGAATATTGCGGTTGTTACAGGAAATGAATGTTTTATTTAAAAAACTAATATTTAGGAACTTTAGAATTGTTAAATACTGCCTCAACATTAATATTTATTGTAGGAGGGCAGACAAATAATCAGTAAGTTCGAGGATTGCACTAATAAGAATCTTTACTTTTCAACTTGACAATCCATCGACAAAACTGTCAATATTTGCGTGAATTCTGATAGTAAAAACACCTGCTATTTATAATAAATTTATTGATAGAAAGAGAAATGTTTTAGGTTGTTTTGAAACAAAAAAGTGGAGTGCCATTTCCATGATCATATTTTTATTCTGAAAGAGCATAGTGAGAGATGAAAATAAAGTTGAGCTGGAGGTCTGTTTACCAAAACTAATCTACATCGATTGCAGCTCTAAAACTATTGACATCTGAGTCTGAACGTGCCTGGACTAATATATTTCATGAGCTACGTAGTGGATGCCCCAAAGAGGTGTGTATACCAGAAATTATTAAAAAAGTTCTTGATATGAAGCTAGATGATCGTTGGATAAAATCAATGGTTACGATTTTACATGATCAATTGAGTATCCAAAATTTATGTTCAAAATGACTTCCGCATTTATTGAGTGTGGACCACAAACCTTCAATTTAGCGTTAAGAGATAATCCAAAAGAACTAATAATAACAATCAATGAAACCTGAGTTCCCAACTATACACACGAAATAAAGATGCTGCGGCCTTTTGAGACTGCAATGGGATCCTTCTTATCGACCATCATCAAAAAGATCAAACGTGCGGACGAATACTGTACAACACACAGGTCGGAAAACAATTTATTTGACAATATAATTCTTAGCGTTCTAAAATAATGTAAGACAGTTTCCCAGATTTGGCATAACGTCAGCTTCAGTTATTAATAGATATGTAATATTATACATCCCTTTTAGAACTACACGGTACAATACAACGCAGAAGTTCCCACTTAAAGAGGAAATGTCTGCCTTTTCTTCGAAATAGTGCGCATGTTCAGACTTCGACTGTTTCAATGGAAAATATCCTTTTTCACCATTTTTCTCTAGTGCGGCTTATTTTAACTTTTTTTCCGGCCAGTCTTGATATGTACATTTTTCTAAATATATATCGCATATACATCGTATATTCAGTAGAAGAAGAACTTTAATATCAAAGTTAACTTTATAAGAGAAAAAGTCTAACATATTCAATTTCTTCAATTTGATTATTGGTGCACGTATTACCTTGATTAGATTTTTTTAACGGTCATTTTAAAAATTAATAAAGCTATTTTAATTATACAGGGTGTTTCAAAAAGAATATACGTATTTCGAATGCATATATTTATTAAACTTTAAGACATACCAATATGAAATTTTACACACATATTTACGGACCTCTCAAGTTCAGATTACAGATGTTCAATATGTCCTCCATCAGCGACACGAACAATATCACATCGATACTCAAATTCCTCCCATACTCGGGCAAGCATGTCCCTCGTCACTGATGTTATGGCAGTTCGGATCCGGTTTTTCAACTCTTCCAGGTTCTGTCGGAATGGTGGTACATAAACGTTGTCTTTAACGAAACCCCACGGGAAGAAGTCACAGGGTGTCAAATCCGGTGACCGTGGAGCCCAGCTGAAACATGCTAAGTCGCCAGCTCCTTGACGACCAACCAACGGTTCGGTAGAGTTTCATTCAGATATTCACGCACTTGACGACTCCGGTGAGGGGCTGCCCCGTCTTCTTGAAAAATGAAGTTGTCTTCGTGCAGCCTCGGAAACAACCAGTTTTGTAACATAGCTAGATACTGCTGACCATTAGCCGAGTTTCCATCAAAGAAGAATGGGCCGAAAACAGATGATCGGGATATCGCACAAAACACATTGATTTTAGGCGAATCTCGTACATGTTCAATGGCTGCATGTGGGTTCTGTAGACCCCAAATTCGAACATAGTGTTTATTTACCAAACTACTAACATGGAGAGTCGCTTCATCACTGAACACGATGCGTTATGCGAAAGTGTTATCGTTGTCAATAGCATCATGAATCTCGTTACAAAATGCCACACTTTTCGTTTGCCATCAGGACGCAGAGCTTGTAACAACTGTAACTTGTATGGCTTCATAACCAACCGATGTCTCAAAACACACCAAATTGTTGTTGTAGCCAGTTGTAACTCCCGACTGGCACGAGGAGTTGATTTTGAAGGATTACGTTGGAAAGCAGTTTGAATTCGTGCAACTTTTTCTTCAGAAACACGAGGGCGGCCAGGACTCTTTCCTTTACATGCACATCCTGTATTTACAAACTGTCGATATCATCTACGAATGTTCCACCCATTCGGAGGATCAATTTGGTAGCTCAACCTGAAACATCTTTGCACTGTAATCACGGAATTGCACTTCGCAAACTCGAGAACACAAAATGTTTTCTACTGCGGAGTAGTCATTGTAAACATATGATGGTTACCAAGAAAACAGAAGACAACTGACATCTAGTGGCTATCGAATAAACTACACTATGTATTCGTTTCTCCAATAGCCGAGCCGAGGCGCAGCGATCGATAGTTTGGACAAAATAATACTTTGTAATACGTATATTCTTCTTGAAACACGCTGTATTATTTTCAAGTACATATTTTACAGATGTCTCGATAAAAATTATTCAAAACCTCCATAAATAATTTGGACATATCACATATATATGTACTTTTAGTTCCAAATATTATTCACAGATGTCTCTGATATAAAATGTTATCTTTATTAAATTTCATTATAATATGGGACTTTTTGAATATAGATCAACATTTCCTCTTCTACTGTTAAGTAAAGGAGTTGGTTTTATCTTTCTTCTGTTTATTCTACGTATACTCTTTTTTCCATTTTTTCCTATATTTTATCAGTGTCTTTGCTTGTATTCGTTTTCTGATATAGTACTTTAGCTACGTCTTCATACCAAATATTTTACCCATACTTGCTGCTACTTGTATATTTTTCACTTGCCATCATTAATTATGATCTGTGTATATATTTTTCTCATCTACTTTAAATTTTTCGCTTTCTTACTTTACTAAATATAGCAACTTTTTCTTACTTTTTCTGGAGTATATCATTTCTCTTCCCTGTAATTCGTTCATGGTTACCTACGATTATATGAGTTACAAAAATTCACTGAGTATTTATTAAAAAAAACGCTTTTATCTTTATAAAATGAAATCGTTATTTATAAGGTGATAATTAAACTTATTTAAATCAATACCATTGACTTATGAGGAAAAAGATCGTTTCGAAATCCTTCATTGCAAGGTGGTAATTAAGTCTATTTGAACCTATGTCATTGAGCTATGAGGGTGCTCTCATAAATTTAATGTCAGCACCATCCAGGACTTCCAATTCAAAACAGAAACAACGAGGGAAAATTCTCAGTGGTATGTTTGTAATATATTAATAAATATATGCACAGTATATACTGATTTAGGAATGTCAACGATGGAAGAATTTCACACCAGAAGAAGAAACAACGAATACTTGTGACTCAAAGTGTACGTAAATAATTTAGGGTCTAATTTTGAATTATGATTCCTTCCCAGAAGGCCAAAAATAGAATGTTAACTTCAAAAAACGAAAGAACATCCCTATAAGGAGTTAGTATTGCCTTCTCATTAACTCAGGACATTTATTTTATATTATTAGGCGTGATTCTTAACATGCAAATAAATTAAAATTAAACCATTTCCAGATATTTCATTTATTTATCTGCTTCACTAATTTTATTCGCATACTGATTTACAAGTTTTCTTTGAATACAATAATTTTTGTCTTGCTTGTGCTCATCGTCATTTCTTGCACTTATTGTTTTCTTTTTGCATTTAACACTAGATCAAAATACAAACTAGAAAAAAAGGGGAAGTTGGATGTACAATAAAAATAAGTTAACAAAAAATGGGGTTTGATATTTACATATTGTAAGCGGTCGTGTTTCTACACAATAAGTTTGACTCGAAAATATCATTTATAGTTATAAACACTTGTCTATATCATTCAAACAACTTTATTAGTAGGCGTACCATAGCCGTCGGCATCGTAGTAAAATAATAGGTAACAAGTTATACGTAATAATGTATAATATATTACCCAGTGAAGAGGTATCAATACTCCCATTATTCATACGTTCAATGGACAGTAGTGAGACATTTGATGCTAGTAAATTATAATAATATATAAATAAATTCTGAAATACTTTCTTCTTTGCGAAACATTATCAATCTAAATGAATTGGTCTAGACATCTGCAGCATCTAAGATATTTCCAGTAACGTTTTATTTAGCGATGTACCCTGCGCGGAAATATTTTATTGTACAAAGAAAACGATCGTTCCACATCTAGTGATTTATGGATTCCATCCCAAAAAACTGTTTGTCCTTTGAGCAAAACCATTCATAGACCTATTATCTAACTTCTTCGAAATTGGCGAAGTGCTGCTGTGCAAGTGCGTGCTTTATTGATGCGAAAAGGTGATAGTCGGACGAGGCAAGGTATGGAAATCACTTTGCCGTGTCTTCGGGCCTATTCTGGACGTTGGAAGGTGTTATTAATATTGGAATGATTCCTTTTAATATTCATCTGTTTGGCTAATCTGTCGCTCAAATACATTCGTGTGTTGTACGAGAGAGAGAGACAATGCTTTTTCATCATTTTTCTTTACCGGAAAGATACGATAAGCTCTACAAAGTAATCGTTCGTTAATCATTTCACCTAATCTCTTCACTAGAGGATATTTTTCAAACAAATTTATTTGTAATAAGATTATTTAAATTATTGTAAATATTTGATAATGTATTCAGAATGTTTTTAATTCAATACATTGTATAGCAAAAATAAAAATACTTCTTCATATTCAGCTTCAGAGACTTGTTAACCTTGACCATATGTACATCTAGATAGTGTATTCTAATTATATAATAACTTTCTTATAGTCGGTACTAATTATTACATGATAAGTATAGAGATATTACACTTTTAAGAGAGTTCCTTTTTTTTAATTTGCTCTTTTCTTAACATTGAAATATTATCATTTTCTTCGTTTTAACAGTACCTATTTTCGAAACAATCCATATGATTAATGTTAGAACTGTTATCGAGAATCACGTGCATGAACCACTCAAAATTTCAGAGACAAGTGATTGCAATTGCAGTGGTTTTCTTATCAGTGCTATATTCAACTGATACGTACAATATATTGGATACTACTATGCTATCGGTCACAATTGTAGACGAGCGCGTGCTCATATCATTCATCACTGAATCGCAATGTGTAGCAGACGTGTTTACAAGCACTGGTAAAGATGACCAACAATCAAAAGAATAAAAAGTAATGTTTAAATAAAAAACAATAAAAAATTGTGCAATATTTTAATATTTTTCAGTAATGGTGTCTTAAATATCAAAGTCTTTTCCAAGAGAGAATCTTTAATAACCGAACTTTTAGAGGTGAAACATTTCAAAATCATCAAACACGTGTTTATAGTTATATTGTTAGGACTCTTATGTAGAGATTTTATAAGGAAGTTAACTAACGTGAAAGAGTGAGTATATAGTGAACTTGTTTTCATTAATTAATTTACTTATTCATTGAAATTTTAATTTCAGTGTGGACTTTGGTTTGTATATAATTAAAAAAGGTTTCGCTAACTTACATTTAGCAATAATTAGCTGGATATGTCTGTTTGTGATCAATCTCTTAACGTATAGTTTATTTAAATGTTGGGCCTACTTTAGAATTTACCATCTTCTACCTAAATGTAAGTATCTTTCTTTTCGATTAAAGTTGGTATTTAAACACAGTAAATTAGAAATGTACAGACACCAAACAATTAATAAAGGTTTATGTACGAAATTAACAAATAAATAAGGAAGGTAATTTAAATTTAATCTAAGGCAAGCTAAATTCATTAAAAACAGATACTCTCATATATACTGTATGATATAAACAACGAATTACCCGGTAAAGAATTATATATTTTTAAACCAAATTTTGAGCAAATTTTTAGTATAATGAGAATAATAAACCATTAAATTTTCATTAAAAGTCATTCTTCAAACTTTTGTGTTGCCTGTTGCCGAAAAAATTTGTTTTTCTTTTGTTGAGCTTGATTATTCAATTGTAATAATCCATAGTTGTGAATTAGTGTTTTAAAATGCCAAGAGTTCGAAGACAATCAAATTATTGCCAGCTAAACGATTTTAAAATCAGGATCATAGCGTTGCTCATTACATGAGACGGTTATTGCTTTCGTCAAATCCCTAGGTGGATGCAAAGAAATATTGCTACAGTAATTCTTTTTGAAGAAATTGGTCTCAAGAGGGTAATGTATAAGTCTCTAGACGACCTAGAAAAACTACCGAACAGAAAGATTGAAAACTAAGATTGTTTTCCTTTAGGGATCGACATAATACCTCAAAGTCTGTGAGCGTCTTTTTTGGCAGATATAAGCTATAGGGTTCGTGCGTTTGAGTTGATATCCTATCATCTAAGGCAAATACTACTTCTCACTAATCGGCATCGTGCTTGTTGGGTAGATTGTGATAAGGAGTGGAAAAATATCGTTTTTCCAAACAAATCACTTTTTTGTCTATGGCCAGATGATGGACACAAACGAATCCAACGTCGAAGAGGAGAAACACGTTTTTTTTTAATTTCGCCTTATAACGTGAGGTCACTTACTAGAGGATTGATGATTTTATGGCGGAATTGGCATAGGTAAGTAAAACACATTTAGTACTCCTTCGAGGATATTCAAACCCTCAAACATACATTTATGAAGCTGTGCTATATTCGAGCAAGACAATGACAATCTTTATGTTACAACTGTTACATTAGGATTTCTGCAGTATTCTCAATAGACATGCGTGATTGCCAGACCTATCGCTTATAGAACATGTCTGGGAGATGATAGATTGAAAGAATCAGTATGTTTCACAACCCTCTAATGAACTTACAACAATTGCTTAATATGTTACAAGTTACTTGAAATGAACTTCCACAGAAGTCCAGTAAACATCTTATTAAAAGCATAGCCGGATAAACAGCAGAATGTATTCGTTTATGTAGAGAGCTCATTATTAAATTAAATTAGGGGTGCTCATTAAAGAAGAACATTTAATCATTTATTATTCTCAACGCAGTAAACATTTGTATCAAATTTGGTTTAAAGTATATACTCTCACTGGATGTCACATAGTATATTATAGACAACTTGGTCATTAAGTAAATTTAATAACGTTTACGATATGTATATAACAGTTATTATAATTAATCTATCGGGCATACTATTAACAAGATTATCTGCATATTACCTGGTCAGCGATCGTCATATTTTTCTATTTTAACGAAATATTCTTGACACTAATATCAGTGTTTCCTTGAGCTTCATCTTCATTAGTGTCCATACATTTTCGATGATATTCGCATCTGGTAACATAGAAAAATTTCGTCACTATTAAACGTTACTAGGTAACACACAAACAATTAATCTATCACAGTTGGATAGATTTTTTTAGTTTTCCTCGTATTCAAATTATATTTTTCTAGAATTTCAGAATACTACTCTCATATTCGGGTAAACTTGGGAGTATGCCTACAGATAAACAACTTAACATAATTATGAAGATATTGTAAGTAAGGCTGGGTAACAATAAACTTATTGTGTTGTATAGTACTTATCTATAAGTATTTCAAATAAATTTAATTTTTAAGCGCTACATCTTTAATAGTTTAATAATGCAGGACTGTAAAAAAATGCTTTTTAAAAATCGTTTTAACTTTAGTCTCTTTTTTGTGTTTTTCGAGTGCAATATTCAAAAACGAAAACCATTTTTTCTACCGCGTACGGGATACTCACAAGAAACAGATGTACGAGGGTAGTTTGACAAGTAGTGAGAATGGAAAAGAAAAACGAATTTTTTAAATACAAAATAATTTTTATTTTTCAATATGTTCTCCTAAAAAAGCAATACATTTATTCCAACTGTGCTCCAATGCCCTTATGCCATCTCTAAAATGCGATTCCGGAAGGTTTGCAAAATACTCATTTACGAAGATGATAAGCTCGTCGATAGACGAAAATTTCTTTCCACCTAGTGTCGTTTTCAATTTTGGAAAATGGTGGAAGTTGGAAGGGGTTAGATCCAGCGAATAAGGCGCATGCGGTACTAATTGGAAATGCAACTCGTGGATTTTGGACATCGCAACTGTGCTGGTATGCGAGGGAGCGTTGTCTTGGTGAAACAGAATCTTTTTCTTTGCCATTCCCGGCCGTTTAGCACGAATCTCAACATTTAATTTTTGTAGAAGTTCTGCATAATATTGTCCGTTCATTGTGGCGCCTTTCTAAAGGTAATCAATGAGCAAAATGCCCTTTGAATCCCAAAAAAATCGATGCCATCACCTTGTTTGCCGATAAAGTGGGTTTCGTTTTCTTTGGAGGTGCAGAACCACGTTCTAACCATTGTTTCGACTGTTGTTTAGTTACGGGTGTACTGTAGTGTATCCAAGTTTTATCCCAAGTAACAAATCGCCTACAAAACTCAACCGGATTCCGCTTATAAAGGTCTAAACACTCATTGGAAATGCGCAAACGGGTGAACTTTTGATTAGTCGTAAGCAATCGCGGCACCCATCTTGCCGAAAGCTTGGAAGGCCCAATTCTTTTGTTAAAATGTGGTGTACGCATTCTGTTGAAATGTTTGTCATGTCTGCTATCTCTCTCACTTTGAGTCGTCGATCTTGCGTAATAATATTATGGATTTTTATAATCATTTCCTTAGAAGTCACGATTTTGGGTACTCCAGAGCGCGCTTCATCAACACCGCCTGTTCTACCACGTTTAAATTCATTTGCCCATCTACTTATTGTGGCGGATGATGGAGCAGATTCACCTAATGTTTCCCGTAACTTATCTTTTATTTCGGTAGCTTTCATACCCTTAATTACAAAGTATTTAATCACCGCACGATACTCTGCTTTTTCCATTGTAACAAAACGACGTGTTGCTTCTTTTTCAATCAGCTGTCAAAAATAGACTAATCAACCGATTTATCTAAATATCGGAATGTAAACATATAAATAGGCAACCTAAATTACAGTGCATTTGTTTTATCAATTAGAGCGCCACCTATGTGTCATTCTCACTACTTGTCAAACTATCTTCGTATTTTAGGAATAGTAAGTCAAATGTAAAAATTATATAATGTATATTTTATTTTATGTTTTATCAAAATCATAAGTAATCAAACATTTTTCATAAAAATAAGAGAAAATTAGTAAAACTGAATGATTTTGTTAAATAGTCCTTGTAGTATTGTTATCGCTTCCCATCAAAACTTCATTTTGTGCTTCTTCTGCTGTAGGACCGCTGGTGATCGTCCCTATGCAACAACCAGCAGTAGCCCGCTATCGTGTAAATATTCCACCTTCCATGATATCGCTTTTCCATTTTCTCTATGTCTTGGTAAAATTTTTCACAGCGCCATGATTGTCTGGAAAATAGTCTCATGTTACAGCCTAAATTTTGAAGTTTTCCTAACTATAATGGCCTTGTAGTCAGGATCCTTTTTGTTTCCAAGAAATCTGGTTACAACAAGTTTAAAAGATATCCACGCTGCTCTTTTTTAGACCCGTTTTCGTCTCTAAGTTGTCATCCATCATAATTTTTCGGATGTCAGTTCCAACAAATATTTCTTCTTTCAATTTCGCCCCAGACAAACCAGAAAACTGCTGACAATAATATCGAAAGCATTCTCCTTAATTTGACAATGCCATAACAAATTGTTTCATCAGATCTAATTTGATGTTAAGTGGAGGAAGCAAAACTTTTTTTAGATCCGAAAGACTCACCCTCTCAATATTCTTTGTACCGATCTCTAAGGTTTTTCTGACCGGCAACACTTTCTTAATGTAATGCTGTTTTTTGTCACGGCTATCCTATTCACGAAGAAAACATGGATACTTTGTGTGTCTACTCTGTTGACCAAGCAATAGTGAAACGATTTTTAAATCGCCACAAATAGTCAAATTTATGGTTTGAATAGCTAAATTTGTTGGAGACCGCTTCAAGGTTTTAGTATGTTTCCATTAAGTGAATCGAATGACCAACAAATACTGAAACATACTTACTACCGTTGTATAGAAGAACTGTTTTCAAGCTTCTTTTTAAGGAGTCAATAAAAAATCTTCAATCTTCCGGTACATACGCAACATTGAAATTTTCCATAAATCGAGGGACTTTGTTACAATAAACTAGTTCACCTTTTCGATAAAAATAAGAAACGAAATCCTTTTTTCTATGCCAATACCACCAAAAAGACGTACCAGAAGCCAACAAATTAGTTTCGTTCAATCTAGACCTAAAATCTCCGCTGGGCCCTTTGGAAGATCGAAGTCTATAACCAAATCAATCAATTCAGACTGAGTGAAAGAAATAGGTTCGCTTGTGCCAAGATCATATATGTCACTGACATCACTGTCTTCTTCACTAGTACACGGTTGAGGTAATATGTCTGTCTCATCTATAACGTTATCTAGATTAACTGCTAGAGAAGGTATCGATATACTATGACCATGCGGTACAGGGCTGATGGTATTTTAGGATAACATATTTCCTTTTCATTTTTTAAGTTGAAACCTTGCATGTTGCAGGAACAAAAATAACAGTTATTGCTGTGATTTCTAGAATATCTCCACACCATGGGAACAGTCAAACGAAACGATTGTTTTTTACCTTCACTCCACTGCCTCAATTCTTCAATACAAATTAAACATACTTTGTGGGGTGGCCAAGGTTTATCTTGATCGCCTTACTTCATCTCAGAGTAAGCGAAGTAAACATTTTTTAACGAAATCGTAAATATTTCTTTGTTGCTTGTTTACAACTTAATTACCACAAATGTAGCAGAAACAATCGGGTGAAATAACACACGCCTTAGAAGCCATTGTAAATTATAATTTACGTAGTTGATTATATTTAACAACACGAAATATAAAATGAAGCACTTGACACTTCAACAAAACTTAGAAAACACATGTGTACAGTACAGAGTCAAAGACACACTGTATCAGGAAAGCAAACGATGATTTGACAGCTACTCAGTGTTGCCGCCAGACCAAATTAATTTTTCCTACAGCAAATTTAAGCCTAATTTTAATTATTAAGTTAAACACTGTAACGTTTACATGCCTAAAATGCCGAGTTGTCGATTATTTCAAGTGAAATTTGTTACTAAATTATACGTGATGGAATTTTTTTATTATTTTTTCTATAATCAGCATACAGAAAGCTATAAAAATCACTGATTATATTTTAATTCCATCGCGAGCCGGTGTTGTAATTCTACTCAGATTATATCTAATCATGCTAGTGCCAGGTGCAAATACACAATAACAAATCTCAATATTTGATTTTATAAGTAAATTAGGAGTATTTTTATTACTATGTATTTTATAACTATTTATAGCATTTTCAAGCATTGTTATCATGTTATTATACCATGAATATACTAATCTATAAATTCGATAGATAAATTAAAGAAAACCAATAAAAAAAATATACTCTTTCCATGTCGAGCAATAATAAACGAATTTAGGGCAACAATTAAGTTTACTTCCTAAAACACTCCATTAATAACAAGTTAGTTATTAACTTTATAAATAGTTTAACAATATATATATATATATATATATATATATATATATATATATATATATATATATACGTATAACTCATCTTCATCCAGAAGATTTAGTAAGCAAGCACACTAAATATCTTCTAATTTCTTATTACACTCTGTTGCAATTAGATAATTTTTAAATTCTTGATCCCACTTTTTCCAATGTTCGACAATATTGCCGTTCATCGACGTTGGAGTGATGCTTTGCATTTTTGCAATTTTCCATTCTTCCTATTATTTGCGGGTTTCTTTATATGTATGTCCACAGTTTTAAACGTTATAATATTTCTTTTCTCATTTATATTGATGTTAATTATCCTATTAACAGCGCCATATTGTAATTAGATGCAATAAAAGTGAATGTGTCTTACAATAAAAGAACATTCTTTAAAAACTAGTGTCTGACTGACGAATATGCAACACAACAGACAATATGCATACAGTGTGTATCAGTCAAATGGAATAAATTCGATAATAATTAAATGAAAAGGTGTTCGAAAAAACGCTCGGACACGTCGATTGAGATTTTTAGTTGCGTATCTTTTTAAATAAAAAGTTTATATACAGAGTGTGTCATGTAAAAGTGTCCAATACCAACTTTCTTATTTTAAAGGCAACACCCTGTTAAATATTAAATTTTTGGATTATTTAGAAAATTCCAGACATATTTCATGTACAATGTCCTATATCTATCTTCGACAGTTCCGAAAATATTAAATGTTTTCAGATTAATAATTTTGTTTACAATTAAAATAAGATTTTCACATAATAGTTTGTTTACCGAACTATTAAGTGAAAATCTTTAATTGGACTTGTACTTCGTTTTAAAATACCTTGCCTTAGCAAAGTGTTGTCAGTGTCATAGTGTCGTCAGTGTCATAACTGTTTGAATTTCGTTAACTACATTTCAGCAAAATGGTTCATTTAACAGAAATGCACAAAATAACAACTCTGCAGATGATTGGTTATGGAGATAACACACGGACACAAATGGAAGTTGCTCACTTATTTCATGAGAAATTTCCAAATTTGCCGTCTATATCCCAAGGAACAATTAGTAAAATAGAAAAGCAGTTTCGCGAGTTTGGACATGTAAGGCAAATAAAAAAAGCAGCTGCGAATGCAGTAAGTAATGATACCAAACTGGATATTGTGCTTGAGTTTGAAGAAAACCCGCATACTTCTATTAGACAAGCAGCGTCAATGTTCGATGATTGCCATTCATCGATTACTCGCACATTAAAAGAAAATAAAATGCATCCCTATAAAATTATACCAACTCAGGAGCTCATGGAAGACGACTTTGATAGGAGAACGTATTTTTGTGAACAAATGATGACAATGTTAGATAACAATGTGATCCAATTATAACATATTTTATTTTCTGATGAGTGTACCTTTACGCTTCACGGTCATGCTAATCGTCAAAATTGCCGCTATTGGTCCAGGGAAAATCCTCACTGGATGAGGGAAGAACATACGCAATACCCTGAGAAGGTTAATGTTTGGGCAGGAATTGTTGGAGATCATATCGTAGGTCATTTTTTCATTGATGGAAATTTGAATGGCGACAATTATTTAGCATTGCTTCAAAATAATCTCGTGCCAGCTTTGACTAACTTATATCCTGATCTAGCAAACACACAAGTTCCAGCAAATTACCAAATCAATGTCCGGCAGTACCTCAACCAAATATTACCGAATCGGTGGATAGGTAGGCCAGGATCGATGCAATGGCCAGCACGATCCCCTGATCTAACGCCATTAGACTTCTTCTTATGGGGATATGTCAAGAGTATAGTATTCAAAACTAAACCCCTCGACTTAGCTGACTTAAGAAGACGAATAGTAGTTGCGATTAGATCGGTCACACCTGAGATGTTGAGCAACGTTAGAAAAAAATTTTTATTTAAGATTAGGATGTTGTCAAGACGTTTGCAGCGAACACTTTGAACATCTCCTACAGTGACATTAATGTTTTTCTTGTTATTTTTTACATTATCAAAAATTTTTCAAATTAATCTGAAAACATTTAATATTTCCGAAATAGTTGAAGATAGGTATAGGACATTGTACATGAAATATGTCTGGAATTTTCTAAAGAATCCAAAAATTTAATATTTGACAGGGCATTGTATTTAAAATAAGAAAGTTGTTATTGACCACTTTTACATAACACACCCTGTATATAAACTTTTTATTTAAAAAAATACGCAACTAAAAATCCCAATCGACGTGTCCGAGCGTTTTTTCGAACACCCTTCCATTTAATTATTATCGAATTTATTCCATTTGGCTGATACACACTGTATACACTAAATTTAGTTTTTGTTTCAGCTCCTTACAGAAAGTTATGGGACTTACTATTCCTCAGTTTTTTCATTTTATACTACTTCTTTTGCTTGTATATTTTTCCGATGTTCGCGTCGAATCATTTAAATTTGGGAATAGCTTCTTCTTTTGCAATTTTAACAGAAAATGTAAGTATAATAATAATACTAATAATAGGCTTTATTATTCAACAAATTCTAATTAGAGAACAACTAACACTAATTTAATTAATTAATTATTTGCAGTATGATTACACAAGTTTACAAATTCCGGTCAACTTTTGGATCAGAGCAGATGAGCACAAATCTTGACTTTATTTGAGGTGCTGAATTCAAATCCGGGTTTCGTTTTTTAAAATTGATTCTAGTTTGTGAGTTCGCGCATGTTGACAGTCAGTTGTTGGCGTCGCTAGAAACATTATTTAATTTGTATTTTTAAAGTTTTTTTTTGAATCCAAAACGTGTGAAAATGCAAAGATAGAATTGTAAAGTTGATTCAAAGTGTTTTTGTTATGTTCGCGGATGTTATATGATCAGAAAAAGTGGCAAAGTTGTTACTAATGTGATCAGAAATGCATATTTTTATTATTTTGGTTTCTCTGTATCAAACACTCACAAGCCGTCGGTACCGAAATTGTTTTGTAACGCGTGTAGCACAATATTGTACAAGTGGAGACGCGGTAAAAAAGTATGTTTTTCATTTTTATTGCCAATGTTATGGAGAGAGCCGAAAAATCATGTAGATGATTGTTACTTTTGCTTGATGAATGTCGTCGATTTAAATGCAAAAAAACTAGCAAAATATAAATATCCTTAAGTATCATCAGTGTCTAAGCCAGTTCCCCGTGTGAGCAATGATCCTTTGCCAATTTGTCCAGGTACGAGTGCAAATTCCATGGAAACTTGTAGTTCATCACTGACGAACAGTGGAAGCGATTTTAACATGGAGGAAAAACATTTAGTTTCGCAAAGTGAACTCAATAATTTGGTTCGTGATTTGAATTTATCGAAACAAAACTTTACAAAACGTTTAACGCCCAATAAAGCAGCAGCATGGGTATCATTTCAAAATGTTGTTCACAACTTTCTCGGTAACCGCAAATCTCCGGATTTCAAGAAGAAAATCCACAGTTTGTTGCAAAATTATTGCAAGATTGGAGCTCGAATGTCTCTCAAAATGCATTTTCTGCATTCCCATCTCGAATTTTTTCCTGAAAACTTGGGTGATACCAGCGACGAGCAAGGAGAGCGACTACACCAAGAGTTGGCGAAAATCGAAAAACGATACCAAGGACTTTGGGACGAGGGCATGATGAGCGACTACTGTTGGATTTTAATGCGTAAAACAGATCCCAAACAGTACAAGCGACTCAGTTCGACTGCTCTTCATTTCTAATTTAACACTTTTTAATGAATAAAATGGAGATTAATCGTCAAAAATTGTAAAAAATATGTTTATTTAATATCTCAAAAACTAGAACCAACATCAAAAAACGGAGTGCAGATTCGGATTCAGCACCTCAAATAACCTTAAAAACAGCTTTTGGTTGCTTAGATCCAAAACCGTGTATACTTGTGTTATTTGTACACCATTAAAATGTTTCAGATACGTCTATTAATGAAATCACACGCTTTCGTTAGGCGCAATGCGCCGGATGTCTTAAATTACAAAGAGCACACGGATAACAAATTAAGTTTGCCCTCGTTCTCAAACTATATATATTTTTCATTTGTTCCTACCTTGTTGTACAGAAGAGAATATCCCAGGTATGTTTAAATTTATTAATTACGAGGAGCGTTCGAATAAAATTCAATAACTATACAAAAATTAACAAACAAAGCCAGAGGATGGATGAGTAATTAGTAAGCCTATACAAGAAAACAATCTTTTTGCCAAAAAGTTACCTTACTTTTCAAAGTGTTCACCTTGTAGTACACTATATTTAAGTCTTTTATCTCCTCGAAGATAGAAGTTACCTTTTCTATCAAACTGATTAAAATATACGTTCGCTTCAGTGATTACCTCCTCATTCGACCCAATTTTGCCACCAAGCCAAGTTTTTGGGTTAGAAGAAAGGAAAGAGTCTGAGATGGCCAATTTAGACGAATAAGCTAGACGTAGAAGCAATTCGAAATGTAATTCATGAATTTTCGCCATTGAAACAATCAAAGTGTGAATATGAACATTATCATGAATTTTTGCTATTGAAACCGGCGAAGCGTGAACACGTTTATCCTAAAGAAAAAGCATTTGTTTCAACTTTAATTGAAGTCTTTTTAATTGTATTGCCTTGTGCAGTTTATCTAAAAGGCATGCATGGTATTCTCCTGTGAGCGCTTTACCTTTTTGAAAGTTATCGATAAGAAAAATCTAACTTAAGACTCAAAAGACAGTAGCCATAGTCTCTCCGACCGACTGTATGATTTTTGGCCTTCTTCGAAGCGTTTGTGACAGCCTCAGTCCATTGTTTTAGTTGTTGTTTCATTTCAGGTGAAGGCTGAAATACGTCCTCGTTCGTGTTTGTACTCCACAGTCAATAAATGCTACTCTCATTTAGCACATAATTTTTTCATAGTCATTTAGACTCAGATATCTATCGTTTTATAATTACAAGAATAATCACGTGCTTTAGTCATCTGAATTGTTCATTAGCAATACTGATTCAGTCGCGTATAGACTGAGCTATCTATTATTTTATAGTGCAGTCTATGGAGGTTAGTTCTCGTGAACGGACTTCAGCTCAGTTTCGATTTCATCGTTTTGCTCTTTAAAAACAAAAACTTAATTACTGATCGATACTCCACTTTTTCCATATTTCAAAACAAGTCCATAATAGTTCACCTCCTATTCAAATAACAAGTCTCTTTATGATCGAAATAAACGCAAAAGTCGATAGTTATGTTTTGAAGGGTTGCCAAATTGAAAGCAAATAAGATTTATTATTATTATTATTATTCGCTATGCCATCATTTTTTTGTGCCGAATACACTATAGCTGTTATATTCCTTGAGTATAACTATCTGATAACTTCATTAAAGCGAAATTGAGTTT
Source organism: Dermolepida albohirtum (assembly GCA_031893035.1). Taxonomy (NCBI): domain Eukaryota; kingdom Metazoa; phylum Arthropoda; class Insecta; order Coleoptera; family Scarabaeidae; genus Dermolepida; species Dermolepida albohirtum. The sequence goes on from JAVIWB010002478.1 coordinate 183,216, forward strand.
CCCCGGAAAAATTATTTTCAGAGTCGAAGTACCTAGAAATAATCCAAAGGAAGAAGGTCCGAAGAATAGGGCAAATGAGGAAAAACGAGTCTCTCCTAATTTTAAATTGTAGCTATGAAAAGAATAGTAATTTTAATATGAGCGTACATGACTGTTATCCTGAAAAAAACTGATTTCTAATTTCTTATGATTCCGTACATTAGTGCTTAGGAAGATTATTATAATTACCATTGTATAATGCTCAAATTTCATTGAAACGCCTGTATGTTCTAAAAACTTAAAACTCAAGGGCATTTCACCAACAACTAACCTTATAGACGTACATAGGTAATGTTCTAAATATTTTCCAAATGATCGCTATTTCAGCATTTATTTTTATGTTGGGTTTTCTCTATCTCTCTCGGCTAATACTATCCCGTTATTCGTCCCTTAAATCTTAAGGTGTTTTATCATATATAGAATATCTTTCACTTATAGAGATTTTATTATTTTGCCTTCGAATTATGCTATCATATTTTTCACTTGTACCTACAATTGTTAATTCTATTATAAATTTAACCGAGTTTACCTGCTAAAAAGGTGTCAGACAAATGGCGAGTTCTTCGCTATATTCCAAACGAACAAGATCCGTCGTTCAACAACTTAGAACGTTTCTAAATTAAATAAACTTTATATATAAACACTTAAGATAACTCCTTTCCACATTAATTTTCGAATTCGACAACCAAATTGTTGTATGTAGAATACGAAAATTAATGTGGAAATGGGTTATATATTAACCTTAATTGATTAAGTTAATCAACCACAGTCTCCATCAATATTACTAAACTTTATATAGTGAAGATTTTTATTTGTACGAATCTCCCCACAGACTTACAACCTGCAACTCAATAAAAAAAATGCCTTACCCAGGTCATAAAAGGCTGTTACAATCAATTTTCACTGTTTGATTAGGTCTCTCTATTTATTGTCCGTTGTGCCGAGTGAAGATCTATGCGTAAAATGCTTTTGCTTTCTTGAATTGTCGTCACTGCATCAACACTCTTCTGGTTTCAAGGTGAAATATGAAGTTTTAGCAGTAATCACAACAGACTCTAGAAAGACATCCGCATTTTCTTTATATGATGCTAATAGTGAATGAGCTGTTTAGCAAGTCTATTAGATTTGTCAGCAATCTATTCCGTAGGTTACCTTTACGAAGCTAGTTTTTCTTCACCCAACGTCAGCCATTTTTCATCAATTTCCAATGTTTTATTGTCTTCATTTCTAAGCAATTTAGTTGTTCGATGTTTGAATGTAATTTAGTTTCAATCATTGTTCACAGAAAAACCAAATTGGATACAAACATCTTAATTACTGAACTATAAGTTACTCTTTCGTATTATTTAGTTTCTCATTTGTTCCTTACATTTGTCGCTATTTAAATTTGAACACTCCTCGTAGAACATTAACTAATTGCAAAAGCTTTTTCTGCATTTCAGCATTGAATAGTAAATGATACAATAATGTCTTTCAGAAGTAAATTTGTGATTAAAAACTGTAAGTCTATTATAACCCTGTTCCTTCAATTTTGAACGACGTCTTCTTTTGTCACACAAATATTATTAAATTTTAGAAGTTACAGGGACAACTAAAGTAGTTTCTAAGATTTTTAAATAATTGTTGTTAATTTAACAAAATTTCAAAAAAATGCAATAAGTACTCGAGTCTAGTTCTTTGAAATAATCTTTACGAATTAGTTCAATGTCTTAGGCGAATATAATTAAAATAAGTTAATATAACTTGCATCAAAAAAATTGTACACTTTTTATATTGAACAAAGCCTACATAAATAATTTAAAAAAATCTTTCAAAATGCCGTAAGCTTTTCTAATATTGTCAAAAATTAGTTTTAGAAAAGAAACTTAATAATGGACACTGAAAGTGTTAGTGTAAAATGCTTCCTTAATAACACAATTTTTTAATCAAAGTAAATATGTTTTTAGAACAGAAAAAGTTAACGTGAAACATGCGATCGAGCTTTTCCTGGATGTTCTCCTCATTATTTGGTTGGAAAGTTACATTTACGAGATATTTTTCATTAAGCCTTTCCAAGACGTAGGAAAATCGAAGATAGACTGGAAGCACATAGCCGTTTTAATGGTTGAGAATTCCATAGCAGCTGGAGGGATAATGATATTAAATTTTTATTTACTCTTGCATGCCTGGTTAAACGCTTTCGCTGAATTAATGAGATTCGCCGACCGAAAATTTTATGACGTAAGTTGCCAGAAAAAAATATATTTAGTCATTTACTTTACTACTTATAGCTAGAGCGGTCACATTTGTCTGCACACCAGGTTCGCAATAAGTACTTATCGAATATTTACGGTGATTCATCCAATATATTTGTATATATATATATATATATATATATATATATATATATATATACATATACGTACTTATGCACTTACTACACTTACTACATCGAATCCTATCCTCTCGCGCCGTTGAAAGTTGACCTCTCTACTTATAACCCAAAAGAAAATTAATCGAAGATAGTAACTTATTAATGAAATTTCAAATTTATATGCAGCTACAAACATTTATTAAATGCTATTATTTGTGCTGTTGTTGGCAGTTGCATTACGATCTTAAATCGTAAAATGTTCTTACGATCACAAAATATTATGACCATAACCTTGAATATATACAGAACTTTTGCTTCATCTCCTATGGCAATTGACGCCAAAATCGGTGTTAGGTCGTTCCCACGCAAGTTTAAAAGTAAGTGCGTGTATTAAACACAAAGCTGATAATTTACACCTAAACGGTCGTATAGATTTCCGTATTAGACATTGCTAATAATTCGCACTTTCAAACAGCAATGCTTTAATACCAATTCTCAATGAATGAAATCTTTTGTAAGGTTACCATATCAATTAACTTTTTTTGTAAGCTACGAAGAATGATGCTGTTAAACTTAATAGAGAAAAACAGTTTTGTAATTATAATTTTTTTATAACGATTCATTAATTTTGTTAATTTTATTCGATTGAACAACTTGCTTTTCGAGCTATGGGTTGTGAGCAAGCTCAGCCATGACTATTTTCATTTAGTCAATTATCTTTTAGGACTTCTAGAGTACCAACTAAAACTAACCATCCTATAACCGTTCAGGTTATAGTTGCATCATGCATTAATATCAAATAAATTAATTACCATCTCAGAATCCTCACATTGTTTTTTGTAGTAGTCATTTTAAAGAAACCCAACAACTGACTGCTAATTTTTCAAGAGTCTTTTTGCATTAAAGATGCAATACAATTTATGACCCGTTAGTAGGCTCGAATATCACCGTTCTTCGTGTTCGAAGTTCAAGCCTTATCGGAAAACAGGAAACTTTTTCAAAAGTTTTTGCGTTGTATCATATACACGATGTAAAAAGCGGTAAAAATTAGAATCACTTAATGCTCTAACTCATTTGCATCATTATAGTCTGACTTCTCGTCAAATGACATAGCCTAACAGACATTTTGGTGCTGTCGATTTGTATCTGTGTAGATTTTGGGAGCAGAATCCAAAATATCTGTCAAATTTGGTCTATAGGTCTAGTTTTTGGGATACGCTATATTTGCCTCTTTTAAAATAAAAACATATTATTTTTCCCACATATGTACATATCACGTTATTATTATTGCTATTTGCTCCAACTGTCAGTTAAGAACAAAGAATACAGACTAAGGTATTTATTTAACGAAGTATAAAAATATATATTTATCATTTATTACTTAAAAACTTTCTTATAATTCCATGCCAAAGGGTCGTACCCTTTGGCATGGAATTTTCCAGAACACGCTTGCTAAAGACTCAACAATAGTCGACCGTCATGTAGCTATTCCATCATCCTTGATATCCATCTTAAACAGCTTTAATGTCCTGATAGAATCTTCCCTCTTTTCTTCATTAAAATTATCTAAGTTTCCTGGAAACCGATGTAAGTGATAGTGGAAGTAGTAAATTTTTATGCTTATGTTACCAGAAAACATTAAATTTAGAAAACATATTTTCCACTAATTCTATGTAATTCTCTGCCTTATCATTTCTAAACAAATTTTGTACTACTTAAATAAATGAACACTATATTAGATTCAATTTCGTACATTGGTTCAGTAAATTGTGTTTTTAATAAGCTGCATCAAATATTCCATCTTTTAGGTTTTCCGCGCTATCCCCGAAAAATTACGTGTCAATTAGCCGAAACGAAGTTCGTTTCTATTTAAAGCCTTCACAAATTGCTTCATGAGTCGCAACTTAATATGCAAGGGTGGAAATATGACTTTCTCTCTCGCAACCAAATGTTCGTTGATTACGTTTTTGTTTTCTTGGGATCATGGAATTTTTTACATGACAATTTTTGTTAACCCAGTGCTAAACCTCCATTCTGCTGTCCCAAAGACATATAAAAAAAATATATTTTGTATATCCAATGCTCTCTAACCAGGAAGGTTACAATTTTTAAATCGATACAAATCGCCCACTGATGTTCTTTATAATTAATTTTTTATAGGAGGCTTAGATTTTATGGCCATGGGTAATACCAAGTAACTCAAACTGGCTAACTAAATTCTAATTTTAGGAATGAAATTTTAATTTTGACCATTAAAGAAATCAATGTTTTATTATTTTAGTCTTTGACCAGAACTATAATCAATTAGCCTATATATCAAAAACTAAAACTGGTATAAAGAGTAGACACGTATTTTTGAAATCAGTATAGATACTATATATATATACATATATATCAAGAATAACTAAATTAGCACTTAATTTTCCGGCACCAAAACAAAAATATATTTTTCTTGGGCTATGTTATCTTCGTAATAGGAAATATTGAGATGTATAAATACATTAATTTCTGCATATTGATTAACCTAGTGCCTAGTTCCAACTTATTTATTGATCGAAATCAATTTGTACACACTAATCTACTAATATACACTATTAATACATTTAATTTCGTTGCTTCGTCCAGTCTCAAAAGCACACTAAAAATAGTCTATTGTTGCAGTAGTTTTATCACTAAATAATCTATTATTTATATTTTCAGGATTGGTGGACGTCGACGAATTATTCTTCATACTTTAGAAGTTGGAACATCGTCGTTCACGACTGGTTGTATGAATACGTATACTTGGACTTCTACCAATACATCGCCCCGTACAAGAAGAACTTTGCCAAATTAATGGTGTTTTTATTATCGGCCTTAATACATGAACATATTTTATTTTTTGCACTAAATCATTTTGTACCTATACTCTTCCTACTCTTCTTTTGTTTTGGTGCAACTTTTACAACACTAAGAACTAAACATCCATTATTTAATATATTATTTTTGTATAGTTTATCATTGGGGAGTAGCATACAAATAAGTTTGCATTTTACAGAATATTCAGCGAGAACTCATTGTCCATATTCTAAAAATGAAAGTGTCTCATATATCCTTCCTAGATTTATCACCATGAACTGTTCATAACCATCCTTATATGTATAATACAACCACTGAATAAATTTTTGATTTCTTAATTAGATATAGTTTGTAGTAATTTATCTTTTGTAATGAATGTATATAACAAAATAATAGTGAAAATGAATTTATATTTTATGGCAAAGTGTATACGTGAGAGTTTTTTTTAATATACAAATATTAAAATCTCTTTTTATTTACAAAGCTTTAACCTACAGATACCAGCTATATCCACTAACATCATTAACAATTTTGTTCCATAAGCAGAGATTAGAGGTTAGCTTTGGTTCCAGTTCGGCGTCGGACGGGAAAGTTTTGCGACATGACGCAACAATGAATCGTAGGAAGCTGCTTGTTGCTACATGTTGAGACATGTTCATACGTGCATAGCAGCCGCCACGCCATGCCGATGGGCTCAGTTATTCATTAGCAGAGAAAGTGTAAAGTGCTTGGGATGGCATCGTGACCGGGAAGGCCACTAACGTCACTTACCGAGGAACACGTTACTACTGTGAGGAAAATGCTTGGCGAGGACAGGCGAGTGACCTACCAACACATAGAGGGTACTTCAGGCCTAAATGCACCAGCAATTCGTTCGATTCTGCATAATCATTTGCACGTGAGAAACTTCGTTCTCTCTGGGTGCTGCAGCGACTGCTTGAATAGCAGATGACACAACGTGTGATTTGGTGCCGGGAGATGCTAAAAAAGTTTAATAAGGGACAATCTCGGTATGTGAACAACATCGTGACAGGTGACGAGACTTGACTGTACTATTACGATGTGCCGACCAAAGCTCAAAACACAGTTTGAGTCTTTGATGATGAGGACATACTCGTAGTTGTCAGAAAATCCCGATCTGTAAAGAAGAAAATGATATCTGTATTTTTCAAATCGAGTGGAATTGTAGAACGCGTCGTCTTGGACACACAGAAGACAGTCACAGCTAAGTGGTATACTGAACAGTGCCTGCCTGAAGTCATTGGATTTATGAAGAACCTGCGGCCAAACTTTCCTCCATCACGATAATGCTCCAGCTCATCGCGCCAAAGCCTGCACCGAATATTTGATCACGACAGGATTGAAACTTCTCGTGCACCCTCCCTACAGTCCAGATCTGGCTCCCTGCGACTTTGCACTGTTCCCGCATATGAAAATGAAGCTAAAAGGGAGGCGGTTTTCCAGTGATGAGGACCTTCTACGGGCTTGGGACAACGATTGTGCTTTACTCCCTAGTGAAACTTGGCAGAACTAGTTTAAAGATTGGTTTCTGAGTGTGGGGAGGAAAAAATTAAATAAACAAAGCTGTATTGCAAAACTTTTCTAGTACCATTTGTATACATATCACGTAATTGTGTATTAATTCACTCGAGTCATTAGTAGAGTATTTATCGCCGACTCAACCAATCAAAAAATACAATATCATTTTTAATATTTTCATGTATCGTTAGCAAATCCGTTCTTTGTAAACCATTAAGTTCACATTGCAATCATTACATGTCACTGAGCTAACACTGTATATTAAATCAGAATATCAATTTACATCTTTAATAATTTGATATATCACTTAAAACCTATGTTTCGATTTGGGTAATATTTTCGATCACTTATATACAGATTTTAAAAGGGATTCTAGTGAAATAATACACTATTGTGCAATATAACTATAAACAAAATCATCTTTTCTAAGGCTAGCCGGACTCGTAACAGGTGTACTAGACGGCATCAGCAAAACCGACTATTTCTAATTATAAATATGAGGCAAAAAATAACACATTAAGAAATTTAATGTGAAATATTTAAGGATTTATTACTAACTCGACCCAAAAGTTCTGGCATCTTTTTAAACGAAATAAACGTAAACTTAAAACATTTTTATTGAATAAAAATTAGTCGCCCATGGCTTTATGCGACAGTTTTTCGTCTTCTGGGCAACCTGGTTTAGTTGTTTTTTAAGAACATGCTTATTTGAAATCAACGTACTGGATTAAACCCACTTCAACCTTATCAAGTATACTTAAAGTTCTTCCATTTGTTTGCAATAATTGAAAAGAGCAAGAAAATCCGAAGGAATTATATCCGAAAAATTTGTTAACTGTGGTAAATATCTGAAAACTTTGTTATATGTGGTAACATTTCTTAACCTATTTCTGACAACTTTCATAGAGTACATAGACAAAAAAACATATAATCTAATGTTATATATCCAAATTTGACAATTGTTGAGTATATTTATCAAGAAAAATGGTCTCAATCGATTAGGAAAAACTTAAAAATAAACAATCTCTTGTCTATTTCAATTGTACAGCATTCTTATTTTCTTTCTTTCAATTTTTTTTTCAAAAATGGACCACTTTCACTCCAGGCCGTGGCAATGATCAAATTGGACCATCAAGTTACGTTTCATTAATTTGTTTGGTAAGTACCTGGCGTATTTCAAAACGAATCCTAATCTAGAAATATCTTCAAGAATTGTTAAATGCGATACGTTGAACAATTCTTCAATTTTCCGTTGGTGCGGAATACGCAATTTATTCCAATGTTCATCGTAAAAAGTTGTTATTGTTCTTTAAATTAAACTCACATTTTTTAAACTGCACGAACCCTTTGAAAGATATGATTATGGATCTTATAGAGACGGAGTTAGGAAATGAAAAAATATGGCTTTCGGTTAATTAAATTAGGAATGCTAAAAATTATGTTGTGCATATATACTGCAAACAAAAAAAATGCTGTTGGAAAATTTCATATATCGCTAATCAAGTTATAATGTTGGGTACAGATGGGGGTTCAAACATGATTAAAGCTGGCAAAACACTAAAATGCTACACATAACATGTCCACTCCTTGCAATTCATCTGGTTGCAAATATAGCTATCCGAAAGTAGATAAATTAATAGCTTCTACCAAAAGAATTTTTATTTCCCATCTCGTTAATGATAGCTGTGGTGACAGAGGAATACTGAGACAAGAATTTTTAAATTTACGACGGCGTTTGAGTTTGTTCAGATATTCCCCTTGCAACACAACCAGTATTGACGAAATGAAGAACAGTAAACAAAAATATGCAAGCAGTAATATTATACGAGAAACAGTTGTTTCACATTCTTAAATCTTGTATTTTGAAAATAAATTCACAAAAAACTCGAGGAATTCCAAAGTCTGCAGCTGTACAAATATCGAAATCCAAGCACAAATACGACAAATTTCTGAAAATTACACGATTGTTTAGGAAGTCTGTTTTTAAATAAAGCACTAAGTATAGTAGATCACCTGAAAGCCTCTTTAGGAAATCTAACATATTCGCACTATAAGTTTAAATCCGGAATTCTTGTTTAAAACTGCACGTAATGTAAGGGTTGTACTGGTTCATTGTATAGCCGATAAATTATGTGCAGTTTTAAATAAGAATCCCGAATTTAAAACTGTAGTGCGTACAGTACTTAAGTGAAAACCAAAATGTGAAAGAGATACGAAGGACTTTTTCATATTCGCGAATGTTACTTCATTAGACGTAGAACGTTCATTTTCCAAATGTACAAACATATGTTCACCTGACGTAAGATTTTGACTGAATCAATAATGATTAGGTGCACTGATGATACAATACTACACCGCAGTTTCACGTCAGGATACATCAATGCATCAAAATAAAAAAGTACCTAATTAGATACATTATTTATTTTATTTACAATTGCTTCTTCCCAACCTTCCTGACGAGGATGTCTGCTAACGTGAACCCGGAGGTTTCGTCAACATCATTCACCAGTGTGGTCTAACACACGAGGCTGGTCCCATAAGTACCCGGACTGACCTAGAGATGGCGGCTTAAAAAATATCGCATATAAGTTTGAAGACGCCATATTGTTTAGTATTTGTTTGGTAGCTCTCAACAGTGAACGTATTCAGTGAATTTGTAAAAATGGAGAAAATTGGTCATCGTTACGTGATACAATACTTTTATTTGAAAGGCCTCAGCCCAACCAATATAAAATCTAAACTGGATTCTACTCTGGATGAGTCTGCTCCTTCGTTGACAACAGTGAAATATTGGGTAGCGGAGTTTAAACGAGGCCGTACAAGCTACCAAGATGAGCATCGCCGTGGTCGAATAAATGAGGTGACAACTCCAGAAATGGTGATGAAAATCCACAAAGCGGTACTGGATAATCGTCGACTGAAAGTGGGCAAGCTAGCAGACATAGTAGGCATTTCAAAAAGTGCTGTACATCGCATATTATCTGTGTGCAAGATGGGCGATGCTTAAAGATGTTTCAATTGAGTGTTTAGCGAAGTTTCACAGCAACAAAGCAGAATTTTTGCGCCGTTTCATAACCATGGATGAAACATAGGTCCATCACTTCACATCCGAGACAAAAGACAATCAAAATAATGGACTCGAAAGGGAGAACCGGCTCCAAAGAAGGCGAAGACCGTTTTATCTACAAGCAAGGTCATGGCATCGGTTTTTTGGGATGCGCGCGAAATAATTTTCATTGACTATTTTGAAAAAGGAAAAACTATCAACAGCGAGTATGCGAAATTATTGCAACGGTTGAGCGAAGATATCAAGCAAAAATGACCGCATTTGACTAAGAAGAAAGTATTGTTCCATTAACACAATGCACCAGTTCACAAAACCGTTACTGCAATGGTCAAAATTAATGAATTAAAGTTTCAATTACTACCTCATGCACTCTATTCGCCAGATTTAGCCCCCTCGGATTATTTTCTGTTCAAAAAATGGCTCAGTGGTCAAAGATTTTCCAACGATGAAGAAGTGGTGTCGGCAGTTAATGGCTATTTTGAGGAGCAAGATAGTTCCTATTATAAAAAAGGTATCGAATTTATTGATCATCGCTGGGAAAAGTGTATAGAGCTGAAAGGAGATTATGTTGAGAAATAAATATATTTCTTTATAAAATTTTTGTGTTTTCTTTGTTGGGTCGGGTACTTCTAAGACCACCCTCGTATGTGTGAACGATTGTTTCATTTCACATTTACATTTATATATTCGGAGTAAACACAATATAGTATACATACATGAAAAATCTTAGTTTTAAAATTTAGACGACCTGTGTAAGTAGAATAACCTAATTAATATTTTACTAATTTTCAACGATCGTTAATTAGATTTGTATGTGTATGTTCTCGCTAAATTAGAGACCTGCAAATTCGGAGATTTATAGTTGAGTATACGTTTGTGATTAATTGCGCATTCGACTTGTTTCTTTACTCTTACACCAATAACTAGTTCTTTTCTTATTTATTGCCTCATCATGTATTATCTCATTAAATTATACCTTTAACCACTCCCAAATATTTTAAAACTGAATCCAGTCTTCCTTTCGTTTCTGTATTTCGAATGTGAAAGTTTCGCTTTTTCTTTTTAATTCGAATTTAATTTTTGTATTTTACCATGAGCTATTTCTATATTAATTTTCATATTTATTTCCGCATTTCTCTTAACAAAGTTTTAAATATATTTTTAAATATTTTCAAAAATTGTTTTGTTGAGCCCCATATTTACATACAGTACATAACAATGCATAAAATTTGATGTGCATTTCTGAAATTTCTTTCGAATTTCGTCTATGATTACGAAGGAATAACATAGCGTGGTCGTCCTATATAAAGTCTCCGTTTATTGTTTATCGTTAGGTGGATTGATCGGTTCCACAGATTAAATTAGATTGGTGTCTTCTTTAAAACAAGCTAAGAACTTTTTTTCCACGTCATTCGATGTTTGGAAGAAGAACTATATTTTTGCGTGTCCACATTAAACCCTTATTTCATAATAAATTATATATTTGTGTAATGTAATATTAAAGGTACATTGAAGTAAAAATTGAAATTTGCTTCACAACGAGGAAAATCAGATAATGTTTCAAGTATGTACTTACTATTTTATGCGTAAGAAAAAATTGGAAAAACTGGGTTCAAAAATTTAAAAATTATCTAATTGCGACAGAGTGTACTAAGAAATCAGAATATATTCAGTGTGCTTGCTTATTACATCTTCTGAATGAAGATAAGCTATACAAATGAGGGTGGTCCCAGAAGCACCCGACACAACAAACACAAACATTTGGGAAAGAAATATACTTACTTTTAAACATAATCTCCTTTCAGCTCTATACACTTTTTACAGCGACGTTCAATAAGTTCGATACCCTTTTTATAATAAGAACTGTCTTACTCCTCCAAATTGCCATTAACTGCCGACATCACTTCTTTATCGTTGGAAAATCTTTGACCATTGAGTCATTTTTTCAAGTTTGGGAACAAAAAATAATCCGAGGGGGGTAAATCTAGCGAATAGGGTACATGAGGTAGCAATAGCGGATTTGTGAGCTGGTGCACTGTCTTGATGAAACAACAGTTTCTTTTTAGACAAATGCGACCGTTTTTACTTGGTTTCCTCGCTCAAACGCTGCAATAAGTTCGCATAATACTCGCCGTCGATAGTTTTCCTTTTTGACGGTAGCCATTGAAAATTATTCCACGCGCTTCCCAAAAAACCGATGCCATGACTTCGCCTTCTTTGGAAGGTTCTCCCTTTTGAGTCCATTGTTTTGATTATTCTTTTGTCTCGGATGTGAAGTGATGGAGACCTCTTTCATCCATGGTTATGAAACGGCGAAAAAATTCTGCTTTGTTGCTGTGAAACTTCGCTAAACACTCAATTAAAACATCTTCACGACACTGTTTCTGCTCGAGTGTGAGTAAACGCGGCACCCATCTTGCACACAGCTTTCTCGTGTCCAAATTATCAGATAATATGCGATGTACCGCACTTTTTGAAATGGCTACTATGTCTGCTAGCTCGCGCACTTTCACTTGACGATCATCCAGTACCGCTTTGTAGATTTTCTTCATCATTTCTGGAGTCGTCACCTCATTTGGTCGACCACGGCGATACTCATCTTGACAGCTCCTACGGCCTCATTTAAACTATAACTTGTATCACTTAACGATGACCAATTTTCCCCATTTTTACAAATTCACTGAAAGCGATCACTATTGATAGCTGCCAAACAAATACTAAACAACGTGGCGTCTTCAAACTTGAAATATATGCTTTATGGATTGTATACTTTCTAATACAGTGTTATTTTTCAAACAACTACTGCCATCTCCAGGTCAGACCAGGTACTCATGAGACCACCCTCGTATGTATACATTTTGCTAAACTAATTATAAAATTAATAACTAACTTATTATTATTGGAATGTTTTAGGAAGTACGCTTAATGATTGCCCTAAATTAGTTTATTATTGATCGAAATGGCAAAAAAACAAGAATGTGAACAGTTTAGGTAGAAAATTGAAAAAACTAACAAGGGAAATGTACAGTTTTTTATAAGGGGTTGATATCTTTAAAGATTTATAAAAGTAAATAATTTACAAATTCACAATTTCGGCAACACTATTCAATTTGGAAATAAATTTTAAGTATTACCCGACATTGGTCAAGAGTAAATAGATTCATTTCATACTACGAAGGTTCGACAGTAAAATACTATAACTGTTTTGAGCGCATTAACGTTACCAATGTCAAATATAACACGTAATTCAAAAAAGGAGCCCGCCGATGGCCTACCTTTTAAAAACAAAATGTATGTAGTTTGATGTACTAGTCTTTTAACTTAGAAGTAATTCAATTAAAAGAGAGTAACATGTTTAATAGTTTATTGAGTCTTTATATCAATAACAATCCGCTGTAAATATTCTCGGAATGTACCGGGAAAGTGAATCGTTTTCTGGTACTGGACAATTCAGTACTGCATAATATTCCAAAGCATATAAATGAATTATAAAAGTTACTAATAATCCCAAAAGAACTAACATGTATACGCGAGAATATGGCTTGTCTGTTCGTAAAAATGTTAACGGAGTAGTGAAAACGAACATAGCCATAAATATTGCTGGAATATAGATGCTTAAAACACTCATAGCTATATATTCATGTATTACACCTGATACGAGAAAAACCATGAACTTTGGTACAAATTTGCTATTTGGCATTATATTTTCCTTGAACTCTCTATAAACATAAATGTGAATCCAATCCTGGACGGGGGTGTGCCATTTCCTGTAGAAAATGCCTGCATTTGTTGCTGTCCACCAGTCCTAATAAAATTATGAATAATAATAATATATTTCTATACAGCTTAAGCTGTTTTCACATACCAGAATGAATTTTTTGATTAATAAAAACGGAAAAAACGATTTTTTACTTACATTATAAAATTCCCTATCACCAAATCTTAATATCTCCGCCATTATGTTGTACCAACAGTGTAATAGTACATAAAAAGAAGTAACGAAACAAAGCAGACCAATTACGTAGTTACCAAGTAATTTTATTATAAAATCTGCCAAATCAAACTTAACTAGTCCAGCATCATGGTGCATTTTCCAGAAATATTTTTCAAATATGAAACTGATGAACCATATATCGCAGAAAAAATCAAGAGTACATATGAGTAAAAAATTTGAGTTTATTTTATCTCGCCTGCAAAAAGCATGTGGTTACATTTATTTAAATTATGACAATTATGTGTAGTACTTTGATGCTTTGTTTCTGTTGACTAAGCCAATGATAAAAGGAAATTTTTAAGTAAATTAGAATGGTAGCAGAAGAGCTTAAAGGATAAATTAAAGTAAAATTAATTAGAGAAAACAAAACAGAATATATGTTATAGTCGACGACAGAATTCAATATTTTTGATAAAGAAGTCCTCATTTATCTTGGGATAACAATTGCTTTTTCAGTTGACAGAAGAAGAAAAAGAATTCAAATTGTTTGCATTAATTATACAATTCGAGTCTCATATCATCAACTTCTAATTCAGATTTGACCTATTCTAGTCCATAGGTACTTGTACGACAGCAGCAACAAATGGAATACTTGTGATTGTAGCAACAGCAATTATAAGAAATTTTTTAAACTCTTAGCGATGCAGTGGGAGGCAGAGACGACTGTTGGATATTAAACACATAAAAAAAATTCTGCCGAAATTAGCGACACTAACCATGAATCTTTCTCTTAAGTTTTCTGATTTTATGTAGTTTTTAAATCGTAAATTTGTTCTACGAAAATGAACGAAAATGATCTCAATATGTTTAGAAGCTTTTTTTATCAATCGCCAACTTGTCAGATTTTAATAATTTTGATGGCATAGAAGCAAGCTCAACCTTATTACGGCTTTTCCACCAAATCTGCGCTGACAAAAACAAAGCTTATGTTACCTTTAATGAGGTGTAATTATTTTTCCTTCCAAGGCAAACTTGGCATAAATGGCATTTTCGCATTTATGTTTTATGACTCTAAATAGAAATGCTAGTTCCAAAATTTGTTGTGCTGTTTTAAAGTTATAGTCATTAAAATCACCCCTGCAAATCTAACAAGCGTCTCTGACAGAAAGTTTAGCAAAATACTTATATACTTCTAGTGTAGGTTAAATCGAAAAGAATATTTGGATGAACTTAAGAAGGCGTTTAATAGTAAGTTATGTTAGTTAGTTACCATAAATGTTTATATACGAGGGGGTACCCAAAAGCGACTGAAATGGCAGCGCTGTGGTGCGTGTTTTGTAATGTCGGACCTAATTGAACAGTATGAGACTGCGAAATTTTGCTTCCTGCTTGGAAAGAATGCTGCTATGGGAAAAATTCAAATGTACGAATGGTTTCTTGTTTCAAAAAAGTGGAATATCGCATGATAATACAATTCGTTTTGGACGTCCATCAACTTTCAGAACGGCTGGAAATGTCGAAAAAGTTTGCGCAATTATGCTTGAAGACCGACGACGAAATATTGAAGTAGTTGCGGAGTTATCTGGAGTAACATGGAGCTCAGTTGAGGATGACGAGAGTCGCCGCGACGCTCATACCCTGCATGCGCCAGTTCTTGAATAAAAAAACTGCTTTGCCCCATGCCCCCTACTCACATGATCTTGTTCTGTCCGACTTTTTTGTTTTCTCGAATGAAGAGGTACACTAAAGGACATCGTTTTGACGACGTAGAAGGGGTGAAGAATGAAACGACAAAGCAGCTAGCAACCATATAGAAAAACGAGTTCGACCAATGTTTCCGATAATGGAATTATCGGTTAGACAAGTATATAAGGTTAAATGTGGAGTATATTGAAGGTGTTAAGGTTGTTTGGTAAGAAAATAAAGTACAAGTTTTTATAGAGAAATTCCGGTAATTTTTGGGTACCCCCTCGTAAATATTGCTCTTATATCAATTTCGCATTAGAAGTCACGGGTAAAAAACTTACAATAATAAGCAATCTAATAAAAGAAGTTATTGTAATAATAAATCAAAACATGATGTGAAAAATTGTCACAATATCTAATCACTGCGATGTATAAAATGAGTTTAGATTTTCTTGAGCATTTATTGTTTCCTTCAGACTTAGTTCCTGCTTTGGGCATTTGTTTTTCGAGTAAGGAAAGAAAATAATTATTGTGATTACGATAGATGATAAAGGAAAGGCGATATACGAAATTTATACTATTATTAATATATTTCTCTGCTCAAAAGAAGAGGCAACCAAGACCTATCACTTCTAAAATGTATACTAATACATTCGCAATACTTTTCCTTAGCATCTATAGTTTCATCAATCGATAACCATATTTTTTTATTTACTAACTCTTTATAAGGTTCTTAGTCGTGTCTTTCACTCGCAGCAAATTATATTGTAATTGTCTTCTGATTGATAACTTCCAATGTGGAATATATTTGCTACAAAACTGACGAAATTTCTCATTGTCTACCACCTGTCGATAAATGTTGTACGCGGTTAATATAATAATAAAACGAAATACAAATTTATAACATGGTATTTCATATGTTTCGTTCAAATTTGGTGTTTACTCTTAGTGTGCTTTTCGATAATAATGCCACGTGGCAAAATGTTAATGTTGCCAATAACACATTTAATTATAGTTATATATTCTAACATAGGAAAACGATTTAAAAAATTACACCCATCATAGTCAACAATTCGATTTTGTGAAGCATCTTCGCGTAACTGACAACCTATCAGAAATGCCTGCATACGTTCGTCTTCCATCGATTTTTATCCCTGGTTATCCGGATGATTTATCAACTTTACTTCTTAATATAAGGTTGTTGATTTATGAATATAGTTAATGATACTTTTTGAAAATTAAAAATGAAATTAATGAAATTATTACCTTGGATAGACATCTCTATAAATCAGCGTGGGTGCAAATGAAAAATACATGTAATTCGATATCGTAGGTAATTTTAAAACTTCGTCGGAGTGTTGTTTGTGTATCAGCACTTTTGGAGCATTACTTCTAATGAACGCGTGCGCCTTCATGATCAACCTTATCTGTAAAATAAGTTTTTAAACCTACAGTAATCAACGAAAGCATACTTACATTCTCTAAATGTACAATGAGGCCTGTTACATAGCCACAGTTAAATCTATTTGTTAAAATAGCGGTATAGTAAATGCAACATGAATAATAAGTTATTAAACCTAATAAAGCAAGAATGTCCAATGGGTTTTTAATTCCAGCTGAAAAATAAAGAAGCCCTGCTTTATACCTTGTGGCCGAAACGATTCTATGCTATAATCCAAAGGTAAATGGTTTGATAGCTACACAAAAGCAGCGTTTCTCAAATCATTTAAACGTATTTGAGAATGCCACAGACAATTGTTCGACAAAAATATTAGTATTATAGCCAATAGAAATAGTGTGCTAAAGATAATTGCATGATTTTACATTAAAACAAAATTATAGTGATAATTAGGTCACAGTTTCGTTAAGAATTAACAAACATTATTTTAATTACGCAAATATTACATCACTAGACATCAGACGGTTGTTCGTTTTATATGGGAACATTTTTTCCCACGGCGAACTCGATTTGCTCCAACACCTGCGGAAACACGTATGATATTTAAAATATTTAACCGATCTTATCCTGTTTGTGATTATATTGAAAACACTGCTTAAAAGAGCGGTTACGTTTCATAAGTTACATATAACTATTTATTTTATAATTTTATAATAATGTTGTCAATATTGTTATACGAACACTGGAATCTTTTCAACCGTCAGTCTCATTGTTATTTGTTAATAAAAATTGTAAAAATGTGCTAGCAATGAAATTTTGAGAGTAGTGCAAAATATAGATTGTATAATAAGAAATATAGGTCAATATCCCACGAAGGCAAAGTTAATAGAAAGGTCGAATTGAGAGAGTAGGTAGAAATATCTTCCCTCCAATAGGCCTAGTCAGTTTTGGTTCAGTTGTCCGTCGTATGTGACCCAGGTAACAGTTTTTGTTGAAAAGTATGCAGCGTATGCAAAACTTTCCGAAGCAGTGTTTCTGTGCGAATACTTTAAAAGACCTAAAATGACAATTAAAGTACTTTTACAAATCAGAAGACTTTGTCGGACGATGGGTAAGGTGTTATCGACAAACTCAAAGTGTAGATGATCTTGATCCCCTAGGACGCGGAAAAAATCACACTACAACAAATCGGTAAGATAAGGCTGTGATTCAAAAAAACGTAATTGACACCGTCAAAGACAATCCGAGGTAGTCAAGAAAAACATAAATATTAATTTAATGATAATTTGAAGCTGATTACACGAGCATGATATCGGTTATCGGAGTACAATTATCAAACCGTTACTGTTCAATAGTGATAAACGTGCGAGCGAGATATGGCCCCAAGAAAATTCCAGTAGAATGTGAAGGCTCCTGTCAGGGATTGATTTAGTACGGAGGATTTCGAAACTCGCTCTTCACAGCCTCCAGACGAAAACCCAATTAAAAATTTTTAAACTTTTATGAAGCACAGCCTTCGCGGAAAATGTGTATATAAAATTTCTTGAATACCTGGTATTATAAACAAAATATAGCGCTCATTACTTACGAATTATGCGAAAAATTTGGCCAGAGGCATAGGATCTCTTTGTGAGGTTATTCTTAAAAATGATGGAAACCGAACGCCGTCTTAAATATTAGCATATTAGTATATAAAATGTACTTTTAATAATATGTGTATTTAACTTTTGTTTTGGTAAAAATATTACCCTGCGCTTCTTGTTATACAGACTGTAAATTGAAAAATTGTAAGGCTCGTTCTCCAGAAAATGCGTGAAGTAACTTAATACTTGTAACGTGTAAACTTCATGCTTTAAGTCTCAAACTTTATGCTTAACGCTTCATAGCAAAAACTTTTATAAAGTGTTTTCTAGAGGTAAATGAGTCACTAGGTCAAACAAAAAACGCGTTTCTTAAATCTCGTATAGCCAAAAATCACCCAATTTATTTGTAAAAGATTTTTGATAATTATTCTTAGTAGAAGAATGATTTTTTTATTTTAAAGTACCATCAAATATTTTATTTAGAAAACAATAATTTTGTTCTTATTGCAATGTGCATAAATAAGACACATAGAAAATTACGCGAAAATTAAAGGCTGTGCTATACTTACAAATAGGTGAAATTTCCATTCTATTACGAGCCCAAAATTGGAATAGTTGAAACACTAATATATTTGAAATAAATAGTACTATCCATATAAAAAACCCCAGATGAACATTCTCTAATTTTAATATTAACAATTCAAAACCAAAATATGTTCTAAAAAAAGCAAAAATAAATTTTTATATTTATTTAAAACTTGTCATATGTAAGAATACTTACGGTTTAGATTGAGTAAAATAAAGAAGGATCTCTATAATTGTATATACACTCAATAATGCATAAAAAAAGCTCCTTATAGATTGAAAGCAATCAATTTCCAATAACTCGGTTAATAGAGAGTCTCTATTTTCGAAAACTTTTTCATAGCTTTTAATTTTCCTAAAATGATTCATCATAACAAATATTATACAAAAATAAAATTATTACCTATTTTCGACGTGTGGGTCAGTCATGGCTAGTAATTTGATATGGTATTAACTTCTAATTATGTAACGACTGTTGCAAAGAAACACAGATTTGAAACTGCAAGGATCTTCTAACAATGATCTGTTTCTATCGGCAAAGCCTAGCGAGTTATATATTCTTGTATCTTATACCTGTCTTCGTCTTCCTTGTAGCGATAGGAGAATTAACGAAATAAATGTTTAATCTTTATTGAAATGTACTAGTCGTAATTGAACAATAATATGTCCTAAATATGATTTAGGACCCGGGGAAGTGGAATGTCCGAAAAATACTCAATTATTACTTTGAAATAAATTTATTACTGCACAGAAATAATTGAACATAAAAATTATTACATAAATATTTTTTTTCAGTTTTCTTTCACTTTGGCATCATAAATGGGCATTATTATATGCAATTAAAAGCCCTCCGTGGGTTTTCATTTAATAACTGTTTCCATACTACAATTTATAGCACATTAGAAGGACTCAAATTAACTGTCGTGGTCTAATGGTTAGGGCACAGTCCCGGAGAGAATTAGATCTCTCCTTATGGATGAATGTAAACATACACGTTATAATTTTTTTATTCAGCTATATACTAGATTATTAAAATAAGTTTTAGATATCAAAATATTTCTATTTTTATTTTTATAATATATATTAATTAATTGTAATATCCGCTCTTGATGGAATATTAAATTAATAATAATAATAATACTTACTTACTTAATCCTATAGACTCTTATACCTTTCGGTGTTAATAATAATAATAATCTTTATTTGTGCAATGGTCAAAGACCAATTACAGGACAAAAATAAATAAAAATACATTGAAAAAATACAAATAATAACTAGGTAACTACAAAGTAATATACATATATAAGGAAAAGAAAGAAATCAAAATACGATATATACATCAGGACTGCACAAGAATCAGTCACCATCACTGAGACTATCGGAAAGAATTTTCAAACAAAGCATTGGCATTCCTACTCATATGCACCAGAGGAGCTTTGTACAACACATTTGTTTGAACTCTAGGGACCGAAAATGTGTCATTAGATCTAATCGATCCCCTAGGCACATGAAAATTTACCTGCGACAAAATGGAAGAGGCGTCAATAGAATTAGTAACAAGTTTCATTAAGAACTTGGCACTAAGAACCTCACGCCCCTCTCTAAGTGACTGAAACTGAAAATCACGAAGCAAACTAATGTAGTCAACACCACGAGAAGGATACATGCCACTCACTTTGAATGCCAGATATTTTAACAACCTTTTCTGGACTCTCTCAAGCTGCAGATGTAAATATGCATATAGTAGTGTGGATACCAAACAATGGCAGCATATTCAAGTTTGGAACAAACAAACGTGTAAAATAATAGTCGGAGAGTAGAGGGGTTAATGAATCGTCGGCACGAACGAATGATAAAACTCAAAGAACGAGAAGCAGAATTACATAAGAAGTGGATATGTTTCGCAAAACTTAAGTACGAGTCAAAAATAACACCAAGATCTTTTACATCAACTTGTCTAGTCAAAGAAGTTTGGTCAACTGAATAATCAAACATAATACGGTTATTGCACTTAGAGTGAGTTATCACCCTGCATTTGCTAACATTGAGCATTATTTTGTTGGAATCATACCAAGTATAAATAAAGTCAACACGATGCTGTAAGAACAAGCAATTAGAAACAGATGCAACCGAAGAAAATATTTTTAAGTCATAGGCATAAGCCAAAACTTTGCAATCAACTGCGGTAAGGAGATCATTGATGTAAATGCAGAACAGTAGTGGTACAAGATTTGATCCCTGTGGAACACCAGAAGACACAATAAAGCAATTTGAATTAAAACTATTGTAAGATACATAACGGGTTCTGTTGTAAAAGTATGATTCAAATAAATTTAATCATTGAAACTGAAAATCCAAAAAGATTCAGTTTGGAAAGCAGTACAAGGTGATCAATTTTATCAAAAGCTTTACTAAAGTCTGTATATATAACATCTATTAGCTGTTGTTCATCCATAGAATCACTAATAAATTGAGTTATTTCGACTATGTTGGTAAGCGTTGATCGACCAACCATGGAACCATGCTGGTCTGAAGAGATATAAAGTCGAACACAGGCATAGATTCTGGAGTAAAGGAGTTGTTCGAATATCTTGGCAAAGCTCGATAGAATGCTACATTAACAAATATAATTAAAATTTAAAAAATTAGTATATTTTCACAAATTATTATATCCATATACTTTATTAATTAACAATAAATATTCTTTATTAGCCAAGAAAACGTATTTTTGCATATAAGTATTTCGGTACTGAAATAGCATAATATGGAAAATGTCACGTTTAAGACGTATCTGTATATATATGTATTTATGATATTTTGGCAATCATTTTCTATTCAGAGTATTGGCCTGATAACTAATAATGGAAGGTTTCTAACACAAAAGCTTCTTCTGGGAGAGGACTCTAGGAAATGCTCAGAATTATTTTCTTTTTGTGTAGACTAAAGATAGAACGATTTTCGGCTTTTTTTGAAGCATATATGTCGTTAATAAATAGTTATTTACAAACTCCGTGTGCGAAGAAAACTTCTCTGATATAAACCCAGATTGTAGCCAGTGCTTTATTTGGAAAAGATCTTGGCACACGTAGTTTACACAACACTTTTGTAACGAGTAAACTTTAATTAGTAAATAATATATTTGTAAAGGTACTACTTTTTGGCGGTGTAATATTAAAAGTTAATGAGAATACACTCAAAATTCATATAATAGTTATACACAGTCAGTCGTGGAGAAAACCGAAATTTTTTAAAATAATAATTCTTAGTGGTGCCATCTATTTAAAAAAAATATGCGCCGCTAAGGTAAATCTTTCACCAATGTAAAGTCAAAGTATCATGACATTTGCATCATTGGAAGCGGAGAAACTGCGCATAAAATAACAGTGTGTATTTGGCATTGGTCGAAAAATGAATTTTGAACAAAGAACAAATATCAAGTTCTGTTTTAAACTCGGTAAATCATTTACTGAAATATTTAATTTAATGGAACAAGTGTATGATGATGTGTGTTTATCGCGCACGAGCCTGTACATGATAAACACCCATGATTTGAAAGGTATAATGCACAAAGAGTTTGTACCAACTAGTCAAACAGTCAATACTGAATATTATCTTGGTGTATATTCGTCGTGTGCGTCCTTAATATCGTGAAAATGGTAGCTGGCATTTATTACATGGTAATTCACCATCGCTTGGAGGCTTATCACTGATTTTCTAACATCAAATAACGTTTTAAACATCACTCATTCAGCGTATTCACCGGATTTGCCCCCCCCCCTGTGATTTCTGTCTATTCTCCAAACTTCATTTGCCGATAAAAGGACAGCATTATGTCGATGCGATCTTAAAGGACATCTCTAAAAATAGGAAGTTAAAAATTCATTCGACATGTTAGTTGAATGTGCAAAACCATGTATTGAAGCCGAAGGCAATTACTTTGAATCACATAAATAAATTTTAAAAATAGTAAGCTTCTGTTTTTATTTTAAGGAAGCTCGATTTTCTCTGCAACAGACTGTGTATTTTTTATATCTAAAAAAGGCAAAACTATTGAATTATATAATAACATTTAATAATTCACGAACTTTTCCGTCACGTATTTGTCAAGTATTTGAATTGGATATGGCGCCTGGTTTCAAGTTCATGCTCATCAGGTGCAGAACCAGTTATGCGTGGTAGCTTAGTATAACACCCATGCTCTGGAACACACGAGTGCCAACAGGTTGCTTTGTTTCGCCAATATACACACTGCCGCAGGAGCAGAGAATCCCGTAGACGACAGATCTAGTGTGGTTTCGGATTTCTGTTTCGCATAGGTATGCTTCTGTCCTGTAAAGAACCGGTGCGATATTTAGGTATAATCTTATTTACCATCTTCAGGCGCTGCTCTCTATCGAATCCTGTTCATTTTACTGCGTGTGACTCATCCATGTCCTAGTATTTGTGAATTTGTCTCGGCTTTTGTCGCGCGCCTATTAGATGGCCGGTTTCGTAGTGGGGTAACACCTTGGTTTCGTTCGTCTAATGATGCAGATGTACTTGTTTCCTTCCTTGCTTCTTCTTGTAATTAGCGCTGCTTTTCAGACGTACGGCTGACATTTAGCATCATTTCTTTTGTTCATATATTATATATGTTTTTTCAATTACTAGGCGTTAGATTTTTGCTATCATCTTCACCCCTTCAAAGTCGATATCGTGTCCCTCTGTGTGTCCCTCTTGATGTTGATATGGTGATGAGCTACAGCAATGGAGCAGTATTTTGTGATGATCATTTCAAAAACGACGAATGACATGAAAATATCGTTGGTCCAAATCCATCAAAGACAAAGGAGAATATCTTGAAAAATAATGAAAAACGGAATGCCCTGACTTATTTATGTCCTTTTGAATCTCACTTCCCGCAGAATACTCTTTGTATATATACATTAGCTTAATATAAATTAGCGGTAATTGTTTGAGAATTTGAAGAATGTTTTTTCGGATTCTTGATATTTGGTTATTTAATTCATATAATATCGAAACAGTATTAAATAGCATTACGTAATGCATATAACATCTAAACATATTTAAGTATAATAAAAAAACAGTATTAGATAAACTTTTATATGTCTATGGCCTACTTCTCGTACGAAATTAATCGTGTGTATGATGTAAACATCAAGCGGTCAATAAATTTTCACCTATCCTACTTTCATTTTAACAATTTAAAAACGCAATATACCCATTTTGCAAGATTGAATTTAAATAATTTCATTCAACAGTTAATACAATTGGTTTTCTTTATTGCGTTAAACTGTAAGGCGTAATGTATGTATAATTATGTCTTGTAATGTATTTAATGAAATAAAAATAAGGTAAATACGAGGGAAGTTTGACAAGTAGTGAGAATGGAAAAGAAAAACGAATTTTTTAAATACAAAATAATTTTTATTTTTCAATATATTCTCCTAAAAGAGCAATACATTTATTCCAACGGTGCTCCAATGCCCTTATGCCATCTCTAAAATGCGATTCCGGAAGGCTTGCAAAATACTCATTTACGAAAATGATAAGCTCGTCGTTAGACGAAAATTTCTTTCCACCTAGTGTCGTTTTCAATTTTGGAAAAAGATGGAAGTCGGAAGGGGCTAGATCCGGCGAATAAGGCGCATGCGGTACTAATTGGAAATGCAATTCGTGGATTTTGGACATCGCAACTGTGCTGGTATGCCAAGGAGCGTTGTCTTGGTGAAACAAAATCTTTTTCTTTGCCATTCCTGGCCGTTTAGCACGAATCTCAACATTTAATTTTCGTAGAAGTTCTACATTATATTGTCCGTTTATTGTGGCACCTTTCTGAAGGTAATAAATGAGCAAAATGCCCTTTGAATCCCAAAAAATTAATGCCATCGCCTTGTTTGCCGATAAAGTGGTTTACGCTTTCTTTGGAGGTGCAGAACCACGTTCTAACCATTGTTTCGACTGTTGTTTAGTTTCGGGTGTATTGTAGTGTATCCAAGTTTCATTGCAAGTAACAAATCGCCTACAAAAATCAACAGGATTCCGCTTGTAAAGGTCCAAATCCTCATTGGAAATGCGCAAACGAGTGAACGTTTGATCGATCGTAAGCAATCACGGCACCCATCTTGCCGAAAGCTTGGAAAGGTCCAGTTCTTTCGTTAAAATGTGGTGTACGCGTTCTGTTGAAATGTTTACCATGTCTGCTATCTCTCTCACTTTGAGTCGTCTTGCGTAATAATATTATGGATTTTTATAATCATTTCCTTAGAAGTCACGGTTTTGGGTGCTCCAGAGCGCACCTCATCAACACAGCTTGTTCTACCACGTTTAAATTCATTTACCCATCTACTTATTGTGGCGGATGATGGAGCAGATTCACCTAATGTTTCTCGTAACTCATCTTTTATTTCGGTGGCTTTCATACCCTTAATTACGAAGTATTTAATCACCGCACAATACTCTGCTTTTTCCATTTTAACTAAACGACGTGTTGCTTCTTCTTCAATCAGCTGTCAAAAATAAACTAATCAAACCAATTTATCTAAATATCGGAATGTAAACATATAAATAGGCAACCTAAATTAGTGCATTTGTTTTACCAATTAGAAGGCCACCTATGTGTCATTCTCACTACTTGTCAAACTATCCTCGTATGTTTATCTATTAGACAGAGATTAATTCTTTACAATAAATATTTTCCTTCTGAAGAATAGTACGATTATTTGAATTTACCAAATAATTTATGGAGAAACCTAAATACGTAAATTGTTATAAAAGTAAATTTTATTAAAAGTATTGCATTATTAAATTTTACCTGGTCCTGAATGAAAAAAGACAACAATTTTTTTATAAATTGGATGATTATTCATTATTTTTCTGTATCGAAAAGATACGATCAACTCTACGAAGGAATCTTTCGTCAATAACACAAGTCTACCTGACGATGAGTGATTCTCTGAAACATATGTAGTAGACAGGGTGTTATTGACATTTAAATGATTTCTTTTAACATTCTTCTATTCAGCAAATCGCCTTATTGCATGCATCTGTCTATATACGCTCTGGAAACTTTGTTACCGACATGCGAGATAGACGTGCTCTCGCTTTGTCATTCAACACATTTTTGTGTTGAACGAGAGAGGGAGGCAATAATTATTCATTATTTTTCTGTATCGAAAAGATATGATAAACTCTACGAAGGAATCGTTCGTTAATAACACAAGTCTACCTGACGATGAGTGATTCTCTGAAACATTTGTAGTAGACAGGATGTGATTAACATTCGAATGATTCCTTTTAACATTCTTTATAAAATAATGTAGTTAAATTTCTTCGAAAAAGGAATTCAAAAAAAAAAACGACTAATATTCATGTATTTTCATTCTAATTTATGTTAACAGTCGGCTGTAAATATTCTTGATACATCTTGTAGAAATGTATTATTTTCTGGAATAGGACAATTCTGTAATGCATAATATTCCATAAACGACGTATGAATAACCAGGTTTGTCATTAATCCCAAATCTAAGAGCCGGATTATATTAAGGTAAGATGACTTGTCCATATCAAAAAATATTAGTAAAAAACTCGTTGCGGAAAAAAAAACGTTACTGGGATGAACATTTTTAAAACGCAGATGGCGAGGTATTCATGCACAATTGTTGATATAATCATGGTATTGAATTTTGAAATAAATTTATTATTGGGCATTATATACTCACGCATTTCTTTATAGATATAGATGTCTAAGCATTCTTAAACGGGAATATTCTATTTTTTATAGAAACTGTTGAGATCTGTCGTTGTCTACCAATCTTGCAAGAAAGTATGTTACCTAGATTTACAAAAATAAGTAAGAAGGTGAGTCGTAAATAATATCCATTTTGTTCTAATTACTTTGTGTTAAAAAATTCTAATAGTTCGCCTTGAACTGGATCATCAGTTATACCTGTAGAAACTAGGTCCATTATATACTATAACTTATTTAATTACAAGAAAATAATGAAGTAAATATACAATAAACCTATTTAAGTATAACGAGTTTAATTTTTATTTGAATTTAAAATTATAGTAATAAACGTTAAAAGATAATTATTTCTTCTAACACAAAATTATTAAAAAATTATAATAAACTTTCTGTAAAGCACCCATCGATAAGAATATATACGAGGATAGATCGGAAAGTTTTTAGAAAGAGAGAGATAAAGAATTTTTTAGTGAAAATCGTATTTATTTTTCTGCGTAATCTACTTTTTGATCTACACTTTAATCCAACGTTTTTCTAGACTTTTCAACTCTTCAAAAAATAACCTTCAAAATATTTATTTACAGCTTTGATGATTTTAGTATTCGATTATGATTTCTTTCGAGTCGATCATTTTTTCATGTTTGTGATTGGGAAGAAATCCAAGGGTGGCATTTCTTGAGAATATGGTGTATATTCATCTAACTATAATCGTAATTGGTGCAGTATCCCCATCGCAATTGTTGACTTGTAGCGCACGGAACATTGTCCTGGAGGTACAAGACTTTTTCTTTACCAAATGAGGTTCTCAATCTCTGTAATAACGAGACCTAATATTCGCCTGATATTGTCTTTCCATGTTACAAATAATCAACAAAAATGATTCCAATACTTTTCCAGTAGATGGAACCAGAGCCTTTTTGAATTTGATATATTGGGTTTTTTTCATTGCTTTGGCTGCTCGTTGGTCCCAGGCGTGTAGTGATACATCCATATGTTTCTTCTATAGTTATAAAACATCGCAAAAAATTGTTTTCATTACAATTGAACATGTCTAAACATTGTTCGCTTTTGAAATATTGTTAGCAAACTACTTAACATTAAGCTTTTTCATACCCAAATGTTGATATAAGATACAATGTACGCGGTTTTATGAAAAGGCCATTGTTCCTCTAATATCTCTCTCAACTTTATATCAACCTTCATTATTAATGCTATTAAAAATGTTACATTTTATAGTATTGCTTAAATTTATAATAAAAATTTGCTTTGTTGTTTGCAATTTTTGTAATTTCTGGTAAATTTTCTTAATCTTTCCTGTAAATTATGAAATGAGCTAGAATCAAAAACATTTATAATATGCAAACACAAGCCGAGGAATTTATAGCGATTTCTGCAGGATTTCTGCAAGTTATGCTCATATTATTATATAATGCAAAAGTAAGATGAATACTGGTACATCGAGTGCTCACTAAGTATACCACAAAAAATCGCTATTACTTCATTTTACCTATTATTAAAAGTAAAAAAAAATGTCTTCAAAATCAAAAATAGAATTCTATCTTAATAGTACAACGTGCTTCAAAAAGAATATACGTATTACAAAGTATTATTTTGTCCAAAGTATCCATCGCCGCGCCTCGGCTGGGCTATTGGAAAAACGAATACATAGTCTAGTTTACTTAATAGCCGCTAGATGTCAGTTGTTTTCTGTTTTTCTTTGGTAACCGTCATTTGTTTAAAATGGCTACTCCGCAGCAGAAATCATTTTGTATTTTCCAGTTTGCGAAGTGCAAAGCCCTGATTACAGTTTAAAGTCGTTTCAGGTTGAGTTACCAAATTTATCCTCCGAATGGGTGAAACATTCGCAGATAGTATCGATAGTTTGTTGATACAGGATGTGTATGTAAAGGAAAGAGTCCTGGCCGCCCTTGTGTTTCTGAAGAAAATGTTGCACGAATTCAAACTGCTTTCCAACGTAATCCTTCAAAATCAACTCTATAACACGAACTCCTTACACTTACAAATTTGAAAGAAAGCTAAAGTTCATGTACAAATGATAGTACTCGTTACTTGATTTTTTAGTTTAAAAATCGTATTTATAATTTCCAAGAAAAAGGTCTTTATTTAATCACCTTACCTGGGTTGTAAAATAGTTTTAGTTAAGCCTTAATATTGTTTATTTGAATAATATGAAAATATACACGTGGACAAACACTTATGGCCAGTAGGGTATGAAATTTGATGAATAACCGGTCGCACTAGTACTGAATAATCACTATAGGCAACTTAAATAACACCACAGAAATCCAGGCCTAATTTCAAGGGGTCAAAAACATTTATTACTTTTTAAAAGTTCTTTTCAGGTTGTTGTTTTCCTATAACAAATTATTTCTTACCTTAGATAATCATCTCGGTACAACATTGTCGGGGCAAACGAAAAATATAAATAATTCGAATATTTCGGTAGTTTTAAAATGCGATCAGAGTGTAATTTACATTTTAACGCTCTAGGGGTTACACTTCTGACAAAGGAATAAGTTTTCATCATTAATCTCATCTCAAAACAATTTATTTAAATAAATATACGATGTCACTGCTTTTTTTAGAACTTTCTTACATTTTCAAGTTGAACAGCTGCCCTAGATTTATTTTACTACAAATATAGGGAACGTAACACAATGAACATATACACTACCGTTCATAAGTATTTGGCCACCCATATTTTATAAAATTATTTGAACAGCATAGCTTCTAGGAAATTCATTCTTGTAATATTGGATAGGTATAAGGAAAGTATTAACTCTACAGAAACGCTGCATAAGTAACATTATGTACTACTTTATTACCTGCAATAAACCAAAATTTGTTATTGGGACTACCTGGGGATTAGCGCAATAAAAGTTTCTCCAAGTTCTTGTAATTGTCTTTCTGTGAAGGATACTGAAGGATAAGTTTAGTAATGATGTTTTAATGACCTCGGGCGAGTTTCATGTTATATTTTTGAAATTGCCCTCAGTTACGTTTCTGTATTCGTTGTGAGATATTCCTGTGCTAGTAGTTGTTAAGATCGTTAAATATGCCAAAAAGAAAAGAGATGGACATTGAAACGCGTTCTCTTATAATTGCGCACCATCAAGATGGCAAAAGCAACCGGCAAATTGCGAAACAATTAAAATTAAATAATACTTCCGTAGACTATGTCGTCAAAAAATACCGAGAAAGTGGCAGTGTTCTCAATAAATCACGGAGTGGGAGACCCAGAGCGACAACTTCTGCTGAGGATCGTGCAATAGTGATCACAAGCAAAAGAAATCGACGGAAAACAGCCCCAGAAATCGCTGCAGAAATCAATGCAGACCGTCCAAAGTCAATAAGCGTAACAACGGTCAAACGTCGCTTGTACAAAGCAGGTTTGTACGGACGAATTGCAATGAAAAAACCGTTATTGCGCAAACAGAATAAGCGGAAACGCTAAAACTGGGCTCGTGAACACCAACATTGGACAGTTGAACAGTGGAGTAAAGTCTTGTGGACCGATGAGTCAAAGTTCGAAATTTTCGGGTCCAGAAGACGTGTTTTCGTTCGGAGATCTACAGGTGAGCGTGCGGCAGAGCAATGTATTGTGCCTACGGTTAAACATGGCGGTGGTTCCGTGATGATCTGGGGTTGTTTTGGTGGTACGGTCGTGGGTGATATTGTGAAAATTGAGGGAATACTAAGGAAAGAGCAGTATCGAAACATTTTGGAGACCAACGCTATTGCTTCAGGATTAAGACTTTTGGGTAGGAATTTTGTATTCCAGCAGGATAATGACCCAAAGCACACATCCAAAATATGCAAAGACTATTTGCAACTCTTGGAAGCGGAAGGATCCATCGAAGTTATGAAATGGCC
Organism: Dermolepida albohirtum; assembly: GCA_031893035.1. NCBI lineage: Eukaryota > Metazoa > Arthropoda > Insecta > Coleoptera > Scarabaeidae > Dermolepida > Dermolepida albohirtum. The sequence continues at coordinate 213,880 of JAVIWB010002478.1, forward strand.
TCCCCAAAGCCCCGATCTAAATCCAATAGAGTTATTGTGGGAGGAACTTGATCGGGAGGTCCGGAAAGCAGTACCAACATCGGAGGCTGATTTGTGGAGGAAACTGCAGGAAGCTTGGGTCCGCATAACACCGGATACATTAATTAGCAAAACTAATTGCAAGAATGCCGCGATTATGTGCTGCCATTATAAAAAACAAAGGAGGTCACATAGATGAATCGAAAATTTAAATATAATATGTAATTCTACTGCCAGATACTGTAATTAGTTATGTATGTACATGTAATAAATATATTTTCATTTTTTCACTAGTGCTTTTAATCATTTCTTCTAAATTTATGGGTGCCCAAATACTTATGAACGGTAGTGTATATACGAGTAGTATAAAATAAGAATAGCCAATGCTATTATATCGCATATCCTGAGACACGTTAAAAAAATTTTTTATAATTTAAAATAAATATGTATCGGGTTTTCCAATAAGAACATTGTATGTAGAATTTTGTATTTAAATAAAATACAGAATAATTGAGATATTGGGCTGAAATTTATTTCAGATGCAGTAAACATGTTACATTTTACTATGGATTTCGATCTTATTTATATAACCACCGAGCACTTTTTGGGCAATCGATTCTTTGGAGACAATTTTCCACCACTCTTTCATACATATCGTTGACAATTTCGCGTTCGATATTGTCCCCGGGCTCTTCTAATGTTGTTGGCTTGTTGGCATAAACCAACCACTTAATGTAACCGCATAAAAAGAAATCTAACGGCATTAAATTGCATGAGCGAGGTGGCCACTCTTCCGGACCATTTCTCAAGATTACACGATTGACCGTAACATAGCGATCATGCAGGGTAGTACACCTGTTACGAGTCCAGCTAGATTATTTATTATTATATCGCACAATAAAGTATTAAGTCACTCTAGTCTCTTAAAATGTGTATAACTTTTTGAACTACCTGTACATAAGTGATTGAAAAAGTTACGACAGAAACATAGGTTTCAAGTGATACATCAAATTACACATGTACATCGGTACCTTAATTCCATATACCGTGTCCGTTCAATTACATGTGATGCTTACAATGTGAACTGAATGGTTTACGAAAAACGGATTTGCATACGATACATGAAAATTTTAAAAATGATATAGCATTTTTTGATTGGTTGAATCAGCGATGCATACTCTACAAGTGACTTGAGTGAACTAATATACAATTGCGTGATACTGATATAAATAAAATTATCCCGTCTGACGCCGAACTCGAACCAAAACTGACAATCTCTATTTGTGGAACAAAATTGTTGATAATCTTATGCTATATAGCTGGTCTTTGTGGGTCAAAACTTTGTAAATAAAAAGAAGTTTTAATATTTGTATAATAAAAAAACTCTCACGCATATACTTTACCATAAAATACAAATTCATTTTCACTATTATTTCGTTATATACATACATTTATATTTACATTTATATATTTTTATATTTACAATTACCACAAACTATATCTAATCACGAAATTAAAAATTTATTCAGTGGTTGTATTATACATATAAGGATGGTTATGAACAGTTCATTGTGATAAATCTAGGAAGGATATATGAGACACTTTCATTTTTAGAATATGGACAATGAGTTCTCGCTGAATATTCTGTAAAATGCAAACTTAATACTATGCTATTCCCGAATGAAAAACTATACAAAAATAATATATTAAATAAGGGATGTTTAGTTCTTAGCGTTGTAAAAGTTACACCAAAACAAAAGAAGAGTAGGAAGAGTATAGGTAGGAAATGATTTATTGAAAAATATATAAAATGTTCATGTATTAAGGCCGATAATAAAAACACCATTAATTTGGCAAAATTCTTCTTGTACGGGGCGATGTATTGGTAGAAGTCCAAGTATACGTATTCATACAACCAGTCGTGAACGACGACGTTCCAACTTCTAAAGTATGAAGAATAATTCGTCGACGTCCACCAATCCTGATAATGTAAATAATGGATTATCTACTGATAAAAATACTGGAACAATATTTTATTTTGAGTGTGCTTTTCTTCACTGGACGAAGCAAAGAAATTAAATATATTAGTAGACTAGTATGCACAAATTGCTTCCCAAAAATAAATAAATTGGTACTAGGCACTAGGTTAATCAATATGAAGAAATTGATGTATTTATACATCTCAATACTATTACGAAAATAACATATTCCAAGAAAAAGATATTTTGGTCTTAGTACCAGAAAAGTAGTTACTGATTTAAGTTTTCTTGAAACACTATTGGTATTAAAGCATCGCTGTTTGAATGTGCGAATTATCAGCAATGTCTAATATTTCTGAAACAACTTTTCGTGGAAATCTGCGCGACCATTTAGGTGTAAATAAGGTTAGGGCTCAATTAGTACTAGTATAGGATTCGATGTACTAAGTGCATAAGTTCGTATGTATCAACAAATTGGTATATTGGATGAATCGCCGTAAATATTCGATACGTACTTATTGCGAACCTGGTGTGCAGACAAATGTGACCGCTCTAGCTATAAGTAAAAAGTAAAGGACTAAATATATTTATTACTGGCAACTTACGTCATAAAATTTTTTGTCGGCGAATCTCGTTAATTCAGCGAAAGCGTTTAACCAGGCATGCAAGATTAAATAAAAATGTAATGTCATCGTCCCTCCAGCTGCTAAGGAATTCTCAACAGTTAAAACAGCTATGTGTTTCCAGTCTATCTTTGATTTTCCTACGTCTTGGAAGGGCTTAATGAAAAATATCTCGTAAATGTAACTTTCCAACCAGATAATGAGGAGAACGTCCAGGAAAAGCTCGATAGCACGTTTCACGTTAACCTTTTCTGTTCTAAAAACATATTTACTCTGATCAAAAAATTGTGTTATTAAACACTTTCAGTATCCGTAATTAAGTTTCTTCTCTAAAACAAATGTTGGGCATTTTTAGAAAAGCCTATGGCATTTTGAAAGATTTTTTTAAAATATTTACGCATGTTTCCTTTAATATAAAAATTGTACAATTTTTTTTGATGAAATTTATATTAACTTATTTTAATTACATTCGCCTAACAGATTGAATTAATCCGTAAAGATTATTTTGAAGAACTAGACTCGAGTAATTATTGCATTTTCTTCAAAATTTTGTTAAATTAACATCAATTTTACATTCAGTTATTTAAAAATCTTAGAAACTACTTTAGTTGTCCCGGTAATTTCTAAAATTTAATAATATTTATCTGACAAAAAAAGACGTCATTCGAAATTGAAGGATACAATAGAATTACTGTTTTCATTAACAAATTTGTTTTTGAAAGGCATTACTGCGTTATTTACTATCCAATGTTGAAATCCAGAAAAAGCTTCAGCAATTGGTTAATGTTCTACGAGGAGTGTTCAAATTTAAATGGCGGCAAATGTAAGGAACAAATGAAAAACTAAATAATACGAAAGAGTAATTTATAGTCCAGTAATTAAGATGTTTGTATCCAATTTGGTTTTTTTGTGAACAATGATCGAAACTAAATTACATTAATAAATAAATTGCTTAGAAATAAAGACAAAGAAACATTAGAAAAAAAGGCTGACATCGGGTGAAGAAAAACTGGTTTCGAAAAGATAACCTAAAGAATAGATTGCTGACAAATCTAATAGACTCGCTTGAACAGCTCATTCATTATTAGCATGATATAAAGAAGATACGGATGTCGTTCTAGAATCTGTTGTGATTACTGCAAAAACTTCATACTTCACTTTGAAACCAAAAGAGTATCGTTTCAGTGACGACAATTAAAGAAAGCAAAAGCGTCTTACGCATAGATCTTCTGTCGGAACAACGGACAATAAATAGAGAGAACTATTCAAACAGTAAAAATTGATTGTAACAGCCTTTTATGACTTGGGTAAGGCATTTTCTATTGAGTCGCAGGTTGTAAGTCTGTGGGGAAATTCATACAAATAAACATCTTCACTATATTGAGTTTGGTAATTTTGATGGAGCCTGTAGTTGATTAACTTAATCACTTAAGGTTGATATATAACCCCTTTCCGTATTAATTTTTGTATTCTGTGTATCTTTCGACAACTAAGTTGTCATCATCAGCAGATAATTAAACTACACTGCACACTACAATAAATATTGGTAATGTAGCATCTATAATAGGTATTCGCCTAAGCTCTTCAATATCTCCTCTGGAGCCCCACAGGGATTCCCATTTGGGACCCCTTTTGTTTAATATTTACGTTAATGATCTCTTGAAACGTCTTGACTGCAGAGTGTTAGCTTACGCCGACGATCTAAAGATCTTCAGCTGTATTAATTCACTTGACGACAGTATGAATCTTCAATCTAATCTGTGCATTATTGACGATTGGTGTACCCACAATCAGATAAAGCTCAACATCGACAAATGTGCTGTTCTCTCTTTTAGTAGAAGTGATTCTCCTCTTTACTTGGTTTTCGATGGTCCATATCGTGTACGAAATGTGTCTCATGCGGGTTTTACCGCAGCTTTCTAGGTGCGACACTGTTTAATTATCTGCAGATGATGACAACTTAGTTGTCGACATACGTATACAGAATACGAAAATTAATGTGGAAATGGGTTATATAGCAACCTTAAGTGATTATATTGTATATAGAGTTTATTTAATTTAGAAACGTTCGAAGTTGAACGATGGATCTTGTTCATTTGGGATGTAGCCAAGGACTCTCCATTTGTCTGACTCTTTTTTAGCAGGTAAACTCGGTTAAATTAATAATAGAATTAAAAATTGTAGGTGCAAGTGTAAAATGTGATAGCATAATTCGAAGGCAAAACAATAAAATCTATATAAATGAATTGATATTCTATAGATAATAAAACACCTTAAGATTTAAAGGACAAATAACTGGAGAGTATTAGCGCATTAATTACTGCTAGAAAAAAACCAACGTAATAATAAATGCTAAAATAGCGATCGATTGAAAGCGTTCGAAAATATTTAGAACATTACGAACGTCCACAAGGTTAGTTATTTGTGAAATTCTCTTGATTTTTAAGTTTAAATTAAAAGTCAGTTTTTTACAGGATAACGTTCATGTACGGTCATGTTTATATTACTGTTCTTTCTGTAGTTACAATTTAAAATTAGGAGAGAATCGTTTTCCTTATCAGCCCTATACTTCGAACCTTCTTCCTTTAGATTATTTCTAGGTTTTTTCGGGTAAACTAAATTTCCCTTTAATGAAGTTGTCAGATAGTTATACTCAAGGAATATAACAGCTATAGTGTATTCAGTACCAAAAACTGATGGCATAGCAAATAATAATAAATCTTATTTGCTTTCAATTTGGCAATCCTTCAAGACATAACTGTTAACTTTTACGTTTATTTCGATCATAAGGAGGCTTGTTGTTTGAATAGAAGGTGAACTATTATCGACTTGTTTTGAAATATGGAAAAAATGGAGTATCGATCAGTAATTAGGTTTTTATTTTTGAAGAGCAAAACGATGAAATTGAAGCTGAGCTGAAGTCTGTTCACGAAAACTAACCACCAAAGACTGCACTAGAAAATAATAGATAGCTCAGTCTAAACGTGACCAAACCAGTATGTTTAATGAACAGTTCAGATGACTAAAGTACGTGTGTATTCTAGAAATGATGAGGACCAATCTCCAAGTCTTTGAGACTTCAGTTGTATTATTCTTATCGATAACCGTCAAAAAGGTAAAGCGATTACAGGAGAATACCATACATCCCTTTTAGATCAACTTCACAATGCAATACAACTAAAAAGGCTTCACTTAAAGGTGAAACTAATGCTTTTTCTTTAGGATAAACGTATTCACGCTTCGCCGGTTTCAATAGCAAAAATTCATGATAATGTAGATAATTTAGAATTGCTTTTACATCTAGCTTTTTCGTCAGATTTGGCTATCTCAGACTTTTTCCTTTCTCCCAACACAAAAATTTGGCTCGGTGGTAAACTTTTTGATTGTTTTCTTGTATAGGTTTACTAATTACTCATCCATCCTTTGGCTTCGTTTGTTAATTTTTGTATAGTTATTGAATTTTAATTCGAACGCTCCTCATAACTAATATATTTAAACGTACCTGGGATATTCTCGTCTGTACAATAAGGTGGGAAGGAAAGAGAAATATATATAGTTTGAGAACGCTGGCAATGTTAAATTGTTATCCGTGTGCTCTTTGTAATTTAAGACGTCCGGTGCATTGTGTCTAATGAAGGCGTACGACTTCATTAATAGACGTACCTGAAATATTTTAATGACATACAAATAATTATACTGCAAATAATTAGTTAATTAAATTAGTGTTTGTTGTTCTCTAATTAGAACTTGTTCTGTTGGACAATAAGGCTTATTATTAACATTATTACTATACTTACATTTTCTATAAAAATTGCAAAAGAAGAAGCTATTCCCAAATTTAAATGATTGGACGCGAACACCGGAAAAATATACAGGCAAAAGAAACAGTATAAAATGTATAAACTGATGAATAATAGGTCCCATAACTTTTTATAGAGAGCTGAAACAAAAACTAAATTTAGGTCTTAATTTAATTTTATTTAAAAATTACAAACCAATCAGAATTCTGCTTAGTTTTTAAAGATACTGGAACGATAATGAATTGCAGAATAATACATTTTTAATTCACATTTAATTATTGACAAAAATAGAGATACAGTAAGGTTTCCATTTGGTTCAGGGTTACGTTCTAAGAAAGTGAAACAACGCAAATCATATTATATTTTGCCATAAAGTACCATGTGCATTTATTAAATGTAATCATCATGAACAAGTGACATATTACACTAACAAGAAAACATCAAAAATCAAAAACTTTTCAAGCGTTAATGTTTATGTAGTGTGACAAGAAAACAAATTACCCAGACTATATAAAGGTGGGTATTGCATTTCGTGAAGTCACTAGACAGATGCAAGGAAATATTACTACATTAATTCGCAATTGACCGGTCGCTAGATCTATCCCCCATAGAACACATCTCAAATATGATAAATCGAAGAGTTGGTAAGTTTTCTAATCCTTCAATGAACTTACAACAGCTACATCACGTGCTACAAGATACTTGGAATGAACTTCTACGGAAGTCTGTACATCTTATTATAAACACGCCCGGGCGAATAACAGAATGTGGAGCAACAATTGAATAGTAAATTATATCTATATAAAGCGCAAATTCTTTAATGAAAATTTCATCATTTATTGTTCTCAACACAGTAAACTACGCTACTTTTATTGGGTGATTAATTTTTTTTGTCACTTTATCACAGTATACGTGGGCAAGGTGAAAAGTTCTCGGCCTGATAATGAAAGACTGCCATTTAAATTTAAAAAATGATTTTATTTTTCTGCATAATCTCCCTTGAGTTCAAGACACTTGGTCCAGCGTTTTTCTAACATCAATATTCCTTCCCGGAAGTGAGAGTCTGGAAGGCTGTCAAAATATTCTTCTACGGTCCTTTCAACTTCTTCATTGGATGTGAATCGCTTTCCAGAAACAAATTTTTCCAAATTTGGGAATAGATTGAAGTCTGAGGGTGCCAAATCAAGAGAATAGGGAGGATGGCCGAGCAAATCGTACCCCAAATCCCGCAATTTTCCTGTCGCCAACGCACCCTTGTATGCGGGTGCGTTATCCTAATGAAAAATGATTTTTTTCTTCTTCAAACCAGGCCTCTTCTCGCGAATTTTAGCATCCATCTAGTCTAGAAGGTTAGGGTAATATGCGCCTGTAATTGTTCGCCTTTTTCAAGGTAATCAATTAACAAGATTCCTTTTGCATCCCAAAACACGCTGCTCATGACTTTTTCGGCAGATGCATTCGACTTCGCTTTCTTTGGCGCTGAACCACCGGCTTCCATCCACTACTTCGACTGCTGTTTCGTTTCTGGCATGTAGTGGTGGACCCATGTCTCATCCATGGTGGATTCTTGTTAAATCGGTCCAAAAAATGCTCCGAAAATCGTTTGAGCATTTGCTTTTGATCGACATTCAGCAAATGCGGCACCCATCTTGCGCAGAGCTTTCTCATCTCTAATTCTTTGTGCAAAATGTTTCGTACCCTTTCTTCCGATATCCTCACAGCCTCAGGTATCTCACTCACTTTCACTCGCCTATCGTCCACCACAATATCATGTACTTTTTCGATGATTTCTGGTGTGGTTTCTGTTTTTGGCCGTCCTTCACGTGGATCATCTTCGAGGGACGTACGACCATGTTTAAATTCAGCTGCCCACTTTTTAACGGTTGACATCGAAGGAGCAGAGTCCCCGTACACTTTTGTCAACTTCGGATGAATTTCCATAGGGGTTCAACAATCCAAAGCAAAGAATTTTATAACAGCACGATATTCAAGTTCATCCATTTAAAAAAATAACACCCGTCGTGGGTGTTATTTTTTTTTTGTAGTAGACGTCGTGTCTACTACAAAAATTCTTGCAAACAAACTACTTGAGAGAACAAGTTGAAAGTTTTCATATGAACTAAAGACACATGCAGCCACGCAGGAAACATAAATTTCTGTTAATTGTAACGCCATCTCTGTGTCAGACCGAGAACTTTTCACCTTGCCCACGTATTTAAAGAATTAATTTTCGATTTTGAACGATTTATTTTTTCTGACAAAACACACATCGAATCTACCAAGCAAATTAGTCGTAGTCATATGTTTCGGATGCAACGTAAATCGAGCCTCCAGTTTACTGTTATTCCTAATGTTTAATCAAATGTTCATAGATCCTTAGAAAATCCTATTTTGTGGTTGTTTACTTATTTGCCAAAGACCATCGTCTATACCAAATTTTTCAGGAATTAAAGAGTATAAACGCTTTAAGAGAATCATCATTGAGTAAATGATTCGTTCGAAGGAGGTTAAGAAGCATAGTTGATGTACCTCAAGGTTTGGTTCTTCATTTTTGTGTCATAAGCGAAGTTGAAAAGTTGGTAGGTTGGTGCATTATAAATTTCTTAAACAAGCAAACTGAATGAATTAAATGCTCGCCTTTTGTTTTGGGAAAGATAAAAATTGATAGTATGCGATAATTATAAAATATCTCAATAGATATATAAACATAAAGATTCGAAATAGGTACTAATTCTATTATATGACAATCATTCCTGTCCATGGTTTAACGCAGATTCCTAAAGTATGCGCCGCGGTGCCCGTGGGTGCCGCAGAGAGTCTCCAGGGGTGCCGCGACAGCCTCGCCAATACGAAAAAAAATTGAAAAATATAATTTTATAAAAATGAATGCTCATTCATTTAAATGATCCTCTATTTTGTATTAATTAGTTACTATTTCTGTGCTCATAATAAATGTGATTTTCTTTATTTTTCGATTTATTTACGTTTTCCTTCTCCTTATTACAATTACTAAAAAAAACAAACTCACAACACAACTATTCATAAAGTATTTAAACAAAATTAAAGTCTTATAAAAATCTAAAAGTTAAATTTAGAGATTATAGCATAGAATTTATTTAAATTTAGGATTTTAGACTTAACATTATCAGGTCTCCAGTTTTGCTTCATATGAAGAGCCGCCGGAAATAATCTGAACGTTAAGGGCGCCATGGCTTTAAAAAGTTTGGAAACCTATGGTTTAACGAATTAAGCCACTAAATAATGTGTTCATTTGATTTAACTCCAATAAATACTGAACACATTTCTCTTGACCTTGATTGATTTTTCCAGAAATTTCTATGAATCATACTTTTAGTCGTTTTATCACGTTACAATATTTAGAATAGTCATTTGGACTGAATTGTCGTATTAGATTAAATTGGATTAGACTTCTTGAGCTTATGTCACTGCGAGGTCTCTTGAGATCCTTATGTCTCAGAGTACTTTCTAATGACACTTATTTTTTCCCTATATCTAAGAGCGTCGAAGGCGGTTATTCTATATATACATTGGTTTATGTCATTTGTAAAGGCTTTCATTAGTAAGGTATACTACGTAGATTAGGTTTTCCTCTTCTATTTGGTAGCATCTACATACGGTGCCTTCTGTAGAGTTCTTATTGTTCATATATTTGTTCAGTTTGCAGCAACCTGTTAGTAGACCCATTATCATCCCAATAGACTTTATTTAGCACTTTCTGTCAGTAGATATCTTATAAATTTAGATAACCGTTTCCAAAGAAACTGATTTGCCTTTTTTAACTTGGAAAGCTTTTTCACTTATTCCGATATCTGGTGTCTACTCACATTTTCTGTTGTGTTACGATGCAATACTGCATATTTCTAAAAAATATGTTTTTAAAACAATATCCAGAAGATATAAAAAAATGTCAGCAGTTTTCTGGTATATCGGCGAAATTGAAAGAGGATGTATTTGTTGGAACTGACATCCGAAAAATTATGAAGGATGACAACTTTGAGACGAAAACGGATTCAAAGAAAGAGCAGCATGGATATCTTTTAAACATGTTGTAACCAGATTTCTTGGAAACAAAAAGGATCCTAACTACGACGCCATTGTAGCTAGAAAAACTTAGGCTGTAATATGAGCTTAAATGTACATTTTCTCCACTCACATCTAGACTACTTTCCAAACAATCATGGTGCAGTGATAAATTTCACCGAGACATAAAGGAAATAGAAAAGCGACATCAAGGAAGGTGGAATGTTAACATGATAGCGGACTACTGCTGGATGTTGAATAGGGACGATCACCGGCGATCCTACAGCAGAAGAAGCACAAACGATACTACAAGAACTATTAAACAAAATCATTCGGTTTTACTAATTTTGTGTTGTTTTTACCAAAAATGTTTGATTACTTGATTTTCATAAAATGTAAAATAAAATATACCTTCTATAATTTTTTGTATTTGGCTTACTATTCCTAAAATACATCTGCTTCTTGTGAGGAAACCATACGTGATAGAAAAAAATGGGAAACTAAAAAAATCTATCTAACTGTGACTGATACAATTAATTGTGTGTTACCTAGAAACGTTCGATAGTAACAAAATTTGTCTGTTACCAGATGCGAATATCATCGAAAATGTATGGATACTAATGAAGATGAAGCTCAAGAGAACGTTAATATCAGTGTCAAGATTACTTCGTTAAAATAGAAAAATATGACGATCGCTGACCAGAGAATATGCAGATAATCTTATTAATAGTATGCCCAATAGATTAATTATAATAACTGGAAAGTTTGACAATTAGTGAGAATGACACATACGTGGCGCTCTAATTGGTATAACAAATGCACTGTAATTTAGGTTGCCTATTTATATGTTTACATTCCGATATTTAGATATGTAAATCGGTTGATTAGTTTATTTTTGACAGCTGATTGAAAAAGAAGCAACACGTCGTTTTGTTAAAATGGAAAAGGCAAAATATCTTGCGGTGACTAAATACTTCGTAATTAAGGGTATGAAAGCTACCGAAATAAAAGATGAGTTACGAGAAACATTAGGTGAATCTGATCCATCATCCGCTACAATAAGTAGATGGGTAAATGAATTTAAACGTGGTAGAACAAGCTGTATTTATGAGGTGCGCTCTGGAGCACCCAAAATCGTGACTTCTAAGGAAATGATTATAAAAATCCATAATATTATTAGGCAAGATCGACGACTCAAAGTGAGAGAGATAGCAGACATGGTAAACATTTCAACAGAACGCGTACACCACATTTTAACGAAAGAATTGGACCTTTCCAAGCTTTCGGCAAGATGACTGCCGCGATTGCTTACGAATGATCAAAAGTTCACTCGTTTGCGCATTTGAAATGAGTGTTTGGACCTTTATAAACGGAATCTGGTTAATTTTTATAGGCGATTTGTTACTTGCGATGAAACTTGGATACACTACGGTACACCCGAAACTAAACAACAGTCGAAACAATGGTTAGAACCTGGTTCTGCACCTCCAAAGAAAGCGAAAACCACTTTATCGGCAACCAAGGTGATGGCATCAATTTTTTGGGATTCAAAGGGCATTTTGCTCATTGATTACCTTCAGAAAGGTGCCACAATTAACGGACAATATTATGCAGAACTTCTACAAAAATTAAATGGCCAGGAATGGCAAAGGAAAAGATTCTGTTTCACCAAGACAATGCTCCCTCGCATACCAGCACAGTTGCAATGTCCAAAATCCGCGAGTTGCATTTCCAATTAGTACCTCATGCGCCTTATTCGCCGGATCTAGCCCTTCCGACTTCCACCTCTTTCCAAAATTGAAAACGGCCCTAGATGGAAAGAAATTTTCGTCTAACGACGAACTTATCATCTTCGTAAATGAATATTTTGCAAGCCTCCCGGAATCGCATTTTAGAAATGGCATAAGGGCATTGGAGCACCGTTGGAATAAATGTATTGCTCTTTTAGGAGAATATATTGAAAAATGAAAATTATTTTGTATTTAAAAAATTCGTTTTTGTTTTCCATTCTCATAACTGGTCAAACTGCCCTCGTAACTGTTATATACGCATCGTAAACGTTATTAAATTTACTTATAAGTTTTCTACAAATGATCAAGTTGTTTATAATATACTATGTGACATCCAGTGAGACTACATACTTTAAACCAAATTTGATACAAATGTTTACTACGTTGAGAATAATAAATGATTAACTGTTCTTTTTTAGTGAACGCCCTTAATTTAATTTAATAATGAGCTCTCCACATAAACGAATACATTTTGCTGTTTACCCAGCAATGCTTTTAATAAGATGTTTACTGGACTTCTGTGGAAGTTCGTTTCAAGTAACTTGTAAGGTAACTGTTGTAAGTTCTATGGTAGGTTGTGAAGCATACTAATTCTTTCAATCTATTATCTCCCATGTTCTATGAGCGATAGGTCTGACGATCAACTAGGTCAATTGAGAATATTGCATCCTAATGTAGCAGTTGTAATATAAAGATCGACATTGTCTTGCTGGAATGTAGCATAGCTTCACATATGTATCTTTGAGCATTTAAATGTCCTCGAAGGAGTACTAAATGTGTGTTACTTACCTATGCCAATTTCGCCTCGATTCATCAATCCTCTAGTAAGTGATCTCACGTTCCGCGGCAAAATTAAAGAAAATGTATCTCTCCTCTTCGACGTTAGATTCGTTTATATCCATCGTCTGACCATAAACAAAAACGAGATTCGTTTAGAGAAATGATATTTTTCCACTCTTTCTCACAATATGTCCAACAAGCACGATGCCGATTAGTGAGAGGTAGTATTTGCCTTAGATGATAGGATATCAACTCAAACGATCGAATCCTATAGCTTATTCTATAGCTTATATCTGCCAAAAAGCACGCCCACAGACTTTGAAGTATTGTGTCAATCCCTAAAGGAAAACAATCTTGGTTTTCTATCTTTCTGTTCGGTAGATTTTCTAGGTTGTCCAGAGACTAAAATGTTACCTTCTTGAGATCAATTTCTTCATAAAGAATTACTGCAGCAATATTTCTTTGAATCTACCTAGGGATTTGACAAAAGCAATAACCGTCTCATATAATGAGCAACGCTATGATCCTTATTTTAAAATCGCTTAGCTGGCAATAATTTGATTGTCTTCGAACTCTTGGCATTTTAGAACACTAATTCACAACTATGGACTATTACAATTGAATAATCAAGCTCAACAAAAAGAAAGCGAATACGAAAGTTTGAAGAATGACTTTTGATGTAAATTCAAACATTTATTATTCTCAATAAATTTCCTCAAAATTTAGTTTAAAAATATATAATTCTTTACCGGGCAATTCGTTGTTTGTCATGCAGTATACAATACCGGTCATATTTATTTGCCCACCCTTAGTTTTAGCCAAAATTATTAAACTATCAAATGTGTACTGAAAATTTATTTATTGTACCAATACAATAGTGTAAAATAAACATAAAATAGTTCATTTTTCTTATATGAAAACTTTTTCATTAATTACTATTAAATTTTGCTCTCATCAATGTGCCCACCTTTATTTTTGATAATTGCGGCACATAACCGCGGCATCCTTTCAATTAATTTTTGTAGTGTATCTTCTGTAATTTGTGCCCAGGCTTCTTGAAGTTGTTCCCACAGTACAGTGGTGGATGATAAAGCACGTTCTGGAACCTTCCGGTCCAATTCTTCCCAAAGAAGCTCTATTGGATTCAGATCAGGACTTTGAGCTGGCCATACCATTATAGAAATTTGCCCTTGCTCGTCTAGTAGACGCAAGTAATCGCCACACAATCTAGAAGTGTGTTTCGGATCGTTGTCCTGATGAAATACAAAGTTTTCGCCAAGAATCTTTAGTCCTGAAGGAACAGCGTTATTTTCTAAAATTTCCTTGTAGCCTTCTTTTCTTAGGATTCCCTCAATTTTGACGAGATCGCCTACAGATCTTCCACCAAAACACCCCCTAATCATTACTGAACCTCCTCCATGTTTTACGGTAGGCGCAATACATTCTGGAAGTACTCTTTCTCCTGCGGATCTTCTTACGAATATTCGCCTTTTACCACCGAAAAGTTCAAACTTCGATTAGTCTGTCTACAACACATTATTCCACTGATAAATCGTCCAATTCTTACGTTCTTTAGCCCATTTAGTCGTTTTATATTGTTTTGCTTTCGTAGTAGTGGTTTTCGCACAGCAATTCTTCCGTATAAACCCGCTTGCCTTAACCTTCTCTGTACCGTGGACACACTAATTGGTTTAGCACGCGCTCTATTCATTTCAGCAGCAATTTCTGGTGCTGTTTTTCGTCTATCGCATCTACTTATCCGTATTAGATGCCGGTCATCTGTAGATGTCGTCGCTTTGCGTCGTCCAGATATTCTTTTGTTGGAAAACGTACCACTTTCTTCAAATTTTTAACGTTATAATCAACGGTTCTGCGATTTAATAGTAATTCTTTTGCAATTTAGCGATTACTTTTACCCGTACGATGATAAGCAATTATCATAGCACGCTCTTCAACAGATAATTCCTTCGTCTTCGGCATTGCATTAAAATATTCACAATAACTCTATATTTCACTGTTTTCGCAACAAAAGATGAACGATGACTGACATAAAATTTATTTTCCTTTTTGAATAACACATCCTAATATTGTAATTAGTTAGCACAATAACACAATATTGGTAATACCTTTCGGAAATGCAGGTAAAACTGTTAATACTGTAGGGATTAGCCTATATATTGATGGTATTTTTCCAATTTATGACACCTTTACGATATATCATAAATAATTTAAGATTTTCGTAGAAATTCATATGGAATTACTTCCGCTAATAATATTGTTGAATAATTATAATACAGATTTTTCGAAAGATAATCCGTATTTCAGGAAACACATAAAATTGGGGTGGACAAATAAATATGACCGGTAGTGTATATGAGAGTACCTGTTTTTAATGAATTTAGCTAATAACCTTACTTATTTATTTGTTATTTCACACATACTTTATTAAATGCTTGTTGCTTGTACATTTCTAATTTACTGTGTTTAAATAACATCTTTAATCGAAAAAAAAGATACTTACATTTTGGTAGAAGATGGTAAATTCTAAAATAGGTCCAACATTTAAAAAGACTATACGTTAAGAGATTGATCACAAACAGACATATCCAGCTAATTATTGCTAAATCGAAGTTAGCAAAACCTTTTTTAATTACATACAAACCAAAGTCTACACTGAAATTTAAAATTTTACTGAATAAGTAAATTAATTAATAAAAACTAGTTCACTATAAACTCACTCTTTCACGTCAGTTAATTTCCATATAAAATCTCTACATAAAAATCCTAATAATATTACTATAATCACGTGTTTGATAATTTTAAAATGTTTCACTTCCAGTTCGGTTATTAAAGATTCTCTCTTGGAAAAGACTTTGGTGTTTAAGGCACCATTACTGGAAAATATTAAAATATTGCACAATTTCTTATTACTTTTTAGTTTAAACATTACTTTTTATTCTTATAATTGTTGGTCATCTTTACCAGTGCTAGTAAACACGCCTGCTACACACTGAGATTGAGTGACGAATGAAGAAAACCACTACAAGTTCAATCACTTGTCTCTGAAATTTTGAGTGGTGCATGCACTTTATTCCCGATACCAGCTCTAACATTAATCATATGGATTGTCTCGAAAATAGGTAGTGTTAAAATGAAAGAAATTATATTTCAATATTCAAAAAACAGAGAAGTGAAAAACGGAACTCATTTAAAAGCGTAATATCTCTACCATTATTAAGTAATAATTAATACTGACTATAACAAAATTTTTATATAATTAGAATACACTATCTTGATATATATTGTATATATATATGTACGCTCAAGGTTAGCAAGTCTCTCAAGCTAAATATGATGAAGTATTTTTATCATTTTATAATTAATTAAAGAGTGTAAGGCTATAAGAAATTAAACTAACTGAAAAATACTTCACTCGGTACGTAATAATCCTGCAAATGTACACTTCTGACATAACTAAAACTCTTTTTAACTTTTCGACCCTATCAATGGCAACACTAAGTCAGACCTCTCCCTCTCTTCTGTTTTCTATTCCTGTGTTTTACGTGTTACGTTTCTTCAATTTTTATATTCCCTTTTCATATCTACTTTTCTCAGTTCTTCAAATTTTCAGTTCAATTGTTGGTCATTCTTATATATTGTTCGCACACTATTGGACTGTAGTCATTGTGCATACTTTTCCATTTATAAAGGGTCTTCCAATAAGAGGTTTTATTTTAATATGTAACAAATAACGAGTAATTTTAAGCGAAATCATCGGATGTTTATTTAATTCTAAAGAGAAGGGCGCCACGGCTTGCAGGACCATATTCTTCCCATGAAATTTTCCATCACTAATTCGCACATTTGCGACTGTATGTCCTCGATAACTTCACGAATTCCATCTTTGAGGTCTTGAATCGATTGTGGGCCATTGGTATAGAACTTATTTTTTACTTAGCCTCAAAGACAAAAGTCTAAAGGTGTTAGATCACAAGATCTCGGTAGCCAATTGTGATCGCCTCTTCGAGAAATCACACGGTCAGGAAACTTTTCGCGCAAAAAACCGATAGTACCGTTACTTGTGTGGCACGTAGTGCCATCTTGTTGAAAATAAACGTCGTAAACATCAATATCATACGAAATCATTAATCATCATTCGATAGCGCAATCCATTCACGTTGAGGATGGAGAGGCTTTTCAACAATAATTTTTGGGTTGTCCGAGCCCCAAATGCGACAATTCTGCTTGTTAACGTAGCCTCCAATGTAAAAATGAGCCTCATCACTCAAGATGATTTTTCGATGAAATTCCGGATCAGTTTGCTGCATTTCAAGGACTCAATCAGCAAAGACTCGACGTTGTTGATGATCGGTAGGCGTGAGTTCTTATGCTAACTGAACTTTAAAAGCCTTAAAACCTAAGTCTTCATGCAAGATACGATATAATGTCGTTTGTGGAATGTCCAATTCCAAAGATCGACGAAAAATGGACAAACCTGGGTTTTCCTCAACACTATGGGCTACAACAGCAATATTCTCAGTTCTTCTTGAATGACGTGCACGAGTTCGATTCTTCATATCACTAACTTGTCCCAACAGCTCAAATTTCTCCATCAGTTTTACAATTGCTGACCGAGAAGGTGATTCATGACGACCCAAAAATGCTTTAGTTTTGCGAACTGTGATCGCGAAATTTATTTGTAGTGAATTTTAACAGTTTTAGTGAGTTGTCGAAGCGTATGTCGTTCCATTTTTATTAATGGCGTGGTTTTTACTTGTCATCTGTCAAATAGTTACAGGTTGAGCTACGACAACTGTTAAAATGGCGGTCTATTGAAAATGAAATGTCTTATGGGAACACCTTTTATATAGTATCTTAAGTCTCGAGTAATTCTTTCTCTGATTGCTAATGAATGTATAAAAATAAAATAAAAATATTTAAAAGACACTACAAGAGTTATATTAAAATTAGGGGGTTATGGGTTAATACGGCTTATAATTCTTTTTTTAAGGGTTGATATGAAGATTTTTACAAAAATACCCAATTTTCAAGAGAAGTATAATATATAAATAGAAATAAAAAAATTTATAGACAAATTGGGGTCTCAATAAATAAAAATAGAAAACACAATCGAAAAAACTTAAAAATTAAATGTTTGGCGGTCCTTTTTGGAATTTAGGGGATTTTGAAAATAAAACTTTGATTTGATACTTTTACTTTAGATTTTATGTTTACGAATTACAACAAATTTTGTTTAATAGACTTGATTTCTATGACTTATATATTTATAAAAAAATATGGACACACAAATGTCCAACAATTTTAGAAACATTAACAGTGGAAAATAAATAGAGAGAGATGGGTATAGGAATTATTAGTATGTGACCTTTGTCGCATAGATAAAGAAAATAAACGATAATAATAATCTTTAATGCCCAACAGTTACATAGACCATTTACAGGATATAATGCATCAATAAAATTAAAATTGAAACAAAAATAGGGGCAGTTAATGTACTACAAATAAAAATAAGAATTCAATTATAAAAAAAAAATATACACACTTATAGTAAAGTAATCCAAGTCATACAATAAAAAAAAACCGAACTAACAATAATAGATTCAAATTAGCGAAAGGGATCCTCGTATAATGCATTGGCATTTCTGGACATATGTACCAATGTAGCCTTGTAGAGAACATTGGTTCTTACCCTAGCTATTGAGAAGGTTGCCGATGATCTAATGTCAAAACTAGGCACGAGGAAATCAACCTTGGACAACAGCACAGATGAATCAATAAAATTATTTATTAATTTAAAAAGAAAACCACCACTAGTTTTCTCCCTGCGTATAGCAAGAGAATCAAAATTGTGTCTAGCAAGCAGATTCTCATACGTTGAACCAAAGGCAGGATGACCATCAATCCTGTTGGATAAATATTTGAGGAACCTCTTTTGAACACGCTCCAGGAGTAACTGCTGGTAATGGTAAAGCGGGTACAACACAACTGAAACATATTCCAATCTGGACCGGACAAGAGAACCGTAAAGCACCTTCAAAGTGTGCAAGCTACTAAAACCCCTGCAAGAACAAATATGGAAATCAAGACCTCTGGAAAATTAACTGTTTCACCAGGTTTCAACAGTTCGTAATACACCACACCGAGATCCTTGAAGTTATGTACTCTAGGTATAATGGATTGCCGAACATTGTAGTTATAGTAAAGAGGTGTAGCACTTCTACTAAAAAAGAGAACAGCACATTTGTCGATGTTGAGCTTTATCTGATTGTGGGTACACCAATCGTCAATAAAGCACAGATTAGATTGAAGATTCATACTGTCGTCAAGTGAATTAATACAGCTGAAGATCTTTAGATCGTTGGCGTAAGCTAACACTCTGCAGTCAAGACGTTCCAAGAGATCATTAACGTAAATATTAAATAAAAGGGATCCCAATTGGGAATTTCTGTAGGGCTCCAGAGGAGATATCGAAGAGCTTAGGCGAATACTCATTATAGATGCTACATTCACGAAACGAAATAAACTTTCTTCATTATTTATTACCAATATTTATTGTAGTGTGCGGTGTAGTTTAATTATCTGCTGATGATGACAACTTAGTTGTCGAAATACATATAGAGAATTATATATAATAATATATAGAGAAATATATATATAATAATATATAGAGAATTAACGAAAATTAATATGGAAAGGGGTTATATATCAACCTTAAGTGATTAAGTTAATCAACCACAAGCTCCATCAAAATTACCATAGCAATAATTTAATTAAATATTACATTTTTCTTTGAATTAGCTTCTCTTAAATTACGTACCACTTTGTGTGTGTTAACATTTTTTAAACTTATATATTATCTGTTCATTTCACACGTAGATGGTGATCAGAGTATCGGCGTAGTTTTTTCATTCCGTGATGAAGCATAGAGCTTTCATAAAATAACATGGCTTACACTGAACCTAATTACTGAAAACCAAGTGGGCCATATACCAGGCGTACCGTAAAGTCATTACCGGTTTTTTCGTAATAAAAACTACATAATTTTCAAGAAAATGAAAAAATTTATTTATTCAAAGTATTGGTTATTTGATTCTACACATCTTGCCAATTTTTCAGGCAATTTATGGATTCCATCCCAAAAAAAACTGTTTGTCCTTTGAGCAAATTCATTCATCGAGTAATTCTTCTTCGAAGGTAGCGAAGTGTCGCTCTACAAGCGAGTGTCCCATTGATGTGAAAAGGTGATAGTCGGATGGGGCAAGATCTGGAGAGTACGGTGAGTACGATATTTTGTCTCAACCAAGTACTTTCAATGCTTCCTTGACCGGTTTTTCTATATGAAAGGGCGCGTTATCGTGCTGTAAAATCACTTTACCGTGTCCTCGGGCCCATTCTGCACGTTCTATCAATACATGGTTCAAATAGATAAATTGTTGTCGGTGGCGATCAGTATTAACTATTTCACCAGGTTTCAACAGTTCGTAATACACCACACCGCTCTGGTCCCATCAAACACAGAATATAGTCTGAGTCGATGGGTCGGCTGCACCAGGTGATAACCATGATTGTTTGGGCAGAGAGTTTTCGAAATAAATCTATTTTTCATCACCCGTCACTATGTGATGCAAAAGTTACTTCCGGCAATACCTTTGAAGCAGCATTTCACAGACGATTTTTCGATTTTTACATTTGCCATTTGCCATTCAACTGATGTGGCACCCATTTTCCCATTTTTATATGCATGCCGCAAATACACTTTTCAGGCACGAAACTCGACATTTTCAAAGAAGTACTATGACATTGTTACTTTCGCAAAATATAATATACACTGCAGGCCATAAGTTTGGAATCACTTGCATAAGTTAGGAATCACTTCTGAATATAATGAAAATATTGTAGTGGCTTTAACAAACATTGTAAAAATAAAACAATATTAATATACCAAAACGTTTTATTATAAAATAAACAGGAAAAAAAGCAAATTTTATTTTATATTTTTATCAACTAAACGGACTTTTCATCGAAATACCCTCCTTTTGCTTTAATGACGGCAGCACACAATCGCGGTAAACGAGACACTAATTTTGTAAGGGTTTCATTGGGTATATTTGCCCAAGAATCTTGTATAACTTGCCACATGTGAGTCTGGGACGTCGGACACTTTTCACGCACTTTTCTATCCAATTCTTCCCACAACAGCTCTATTGGATTGAGGTCTGGCGATTGTGCCGGCCAAACCATGTTTTGTAAAACACCGTCAGCTTCCTGTTGTTGGAGATATCCTCTACATAAATGAGAAGAATGTTTTGGGTCGTTATCTTGCATGAATATAAAGTTTTCTCCAAGTAATCTCAGACCGGAGGGCACAGCGTTGTGTTCGAGAATCTGTCTGTAACCCTCCTTTTTCAAAACTCCGTCGATTTTCACCAGATCTCCTACACCAGCCGAAGAAAAACATCCCCAAACCGTTACAGAACCGCCACCATGTTTTACCGTGGGCACCACACATTGCGGTAACATTTTTTCCGTAGCAGTTCTTCTTACAAATATCCGACGTCTGGAACCGAAGACCTCGTACTTTGATTCGTCGGTCCATAGTACTTTTTCCCACTGTTCTATTGCCCAATCTTTGTGTAACTTAGCCCATTGTAGCCTTTTTATTTTATTTTGCAGACGTAGAAGCGGTTTGCGAACTGCTACACGTCCCATCAGTCCAGCCGCTCTGAGCCGCCTTTTTACTGTGGTTAAAGAGATCCGAGTTTCACGCTCCCTGTTAAACTCACCGCGGATTTGCGAGGCCGTTAATCTTCTATCTCTTTTCGACATCAATATAATTGTCTGATCTTCTGCAGGAGTTGTAATTTTTGGTCTTCCTGATCGTTTTCTGTCCGTATACCCTCCAGTAGACTGGTATCTTTTAATTGTATTTTGTACACCTTTGTACGATATCTTCATTCTTTTCGCGATATCCCGTATAGAATCTCCCCGATTATGATGACTAATAATTTCTACACGTTTGTCTAGCGATATCTGCTTTCTCTTCGCCATAATCAAACGATGTTTACTGATTCTACACACTTTTATGTGTCTACACACTTTAAATGATACGAAGCAACTAAAATATTCTCATTACTTCAAAATGTATAAATACTTATAAATATAAAAACTGAATGTAATTACAAAAGGTTTATGCGGAAGGGTCTGCAATAAAATTTGTCCATTCCAGGTAATCGTTCATTATGCAGAAATATTACCTGCTCGAATAAATAATACCGCACGCAGAGTTTCCTTAATCTCTGGTTATTTTCCAACTATTAATGCATTTAAAACTACATCTTTTATGTAAAGCTTTATAATGTACTTAAGAATAATCCTTTGTACTTATATCAAAGTAATACGAACGTAACATAGATAAATTTTAATTTTTATGAATTTACTGGAACTGATTCCAAACTTATGGCCTGCAGTGTATATGGCGTTGAAGCTTGATGTCGGTAGAATAAAATGTATGGTGTCAAATTACAACATTGCATACTCAAGCCTAGCGGAAACCGGTAATGATTTTCCGGTATACCTGGTAATTAAATCATTTCTGTAATAACTAAACAGTTTAACGGTAGAAACAAACAAATACACATGGATAAATATTGTGGTTGTAAATTATATTTTTGCTTTTGTAAAAATCAATAAATTATCATCTTAGACTAAAAGTGAATGAAAATTATAGTAAAGAGAAGAAAAATGATTTAACAAAATATTCTAAAACGAATAACACTGTAGATTTAAAGTGAAAAATTAGTCGACGATCCTTTAGAAAATTATCAATACCAAAATTAACTGTTAAAAAGAAGAAAAAACAAATAAGGATTTTTCTTGTACATCGTTACACTATTAAAAATCAACATTACCTGCATCAAAACTTGAAGAAATTCGGAGCGATTTAGCTCAAGAGAAACTTCGAAAAATTATAAACTACTTACTTTGCATTAGACATAATCAAAACAATGAATACTGTAGAATTAACTGTTTAGAATGTACAAAAAATAAAAAATCAAGTCTGAAATAAAAAATTTAACTTTTTTTCTGTCTCACCTTAAGTTGCAATAAATAATTATACTTTTCTTTTTTACTTCAAAACGTCTCAAGCCTTTAATGAACTACATGAACTTATTATATCTTTATTAGTGTTTCACTAGGGTAGCTAGAGGGACCCTGTGGCACACATACTTTGGCCTTGACCTTTTTTGACGTTAAGGCGCCCGTTAGCATTGACGTCAATGGCCGCCAAAAAATTGACACGTGACAACAAAGTTTGACTACATCAATGGTCACCTCTAACTTTGCCAA
This sequence comes from Dermolepida albohirtum, assembly GCA_031893035.1. Classification (NCBI taxonomy): domain Eukaryota; kingdom Metazoa; phylum Arthropoda; class Insecta; order Coleoptera; family Scarabaeidae; genus Dermolepida; species Dermolepida albohirtum. Next base: position 237,279 of record JAVIWB010002478.1, read on the forward strand.
AAGAGTCACGCCAGCTCGAAGTTTCCAGGCGAAAGTGCCACAGGTTCCTGCTTGCTATACTACATATGTACATATACATATATAAATGTTATTTTGTATGAGCAAGATGATTATTACTCAGACATAGTGAGTGTGATTATTTTAATAGCATATTCATCGGCATAGATTTTCATTTGTATACATCTCTGTATAACTACAACCTATTCACGATCGGTCTTTGATCATCAATAAGTCTTATATAGATAGATGTTTAAATTAAAGCAGCAGAAATTGTTCTTTAAAAGAAAAACGCGTATATAATAAAGATTTAATTTTAATTAAACTTTATCAATACAATATTTATAAAACAATTGATTTCTTTTTTCATTCAGGACCAGGTAGAATTTAATAATGCCATACATTTAATAAAATTTTAATACTTTTATAATAATTTACGTATTTAGTTTTTGCCATAAATTATTTGACAAATTCAAATAATCATGCTATTCTTCAGAAGGCAAATATTTACTGTAAAAAATTAATCTTTGACTAATAAACAAACATATCTACGTTATTTTTTACTTTATTAAATACATTATAAGACATAATTATACAGTGTGTTTCAAAAAGAATATACGTATTACAAAGTATTATTTTGTCCAAACTATAGATCGCTCCGCCTCAGGTCGGCTATAGGAGAAACGAATATATAGTCTTGTTTATTTAATAACCGCTAGATGCCAGTTGTCTTCTGTTATTCTTGGTAACCGTCATGTATTTAAAATGGCTACTCATCAGTAGAAATCATTTTGTGTTCTCGCATTCGCGTAATGCAATTCCGTGATTACGTGCAAAGACGTTTCACGTTGAGCTACCAAATTGATCCTCCGAATGAGTGGAACATTCGCAGATGGTATCGACAGTTTATAGATACAGGATGTGTAATCCTTCAAAATCAACAACAACAATTTGAGGTGTTTTGAGACGTGGGTTGATTATGAAGCCATACAAGTTACAGTTGTTACAAACTTTGCGTCCTGATGACAAACGGAAACGTGTGGCATTTTGCAACGAGATTCATGACGCTATTGACAATGATAACACTTTCGCACAACGCATCGTGTTCAGTGATGAAGAGACTTTCCATGTTAGTAGTCTGGTAAACAAACACAATGTTCAAATTTGGGGTTTACAGAACCCACATGCAGCCATTGAACATGTACGAGATTCGCCTAAAATCAATAGTTTTTGTGCGATATCCCGATCATCTGTTTACGGTCCATTCTTCTTTAATGGAAACACGGTCAGCAGTACCTCGCTATATTACAAAACTGGTTGTTTCCGAGGCTGCCCGAAGACAACTTCATTTTTCAACAAGACGAATATCTGAACGAAACTCTACTGAATCGTCGGATTGGTCGTCAAGGAGCTGGCGACTTAGCATCTCTCAGCTGGGCTCCACGGTCACCAGATTTGACACCCTGTGACTTCTTCCTGTGGAGTTTCGTTAAAGACAACGTTTATGCACCACCACTCCCACAGAACCTGGAAGAGTTGATGTATGGGAGCATGGGAGGAATTTGAGTATCGATGTGATATTGTTCGTGTCGCTGATGGAGGGCATATTGAACATCTGTAATCTGAACTTGAGAGGTTCGTAAATATGTATGTAAAGTTTCATATTCGTATGTCTTAAATTTGAATAAATATATGCATTCGAAATACGTTAATAAAGAATATTTATTATTAATTAACAAAATATATATGTAGATATAAAATGTTGTGAAAATATACTAATTTCTTTAATTTTAATTATATTTATTAATTAAAACAGTCCATCAAGAGCCGATATTACAATCAATTAATATATATTACAAAAATCAAAATAGGAACATATCTAAAATTAATTTCAATAGTCTAGTAAGTAGTTGAAAATTATAACGTGTATGTTTTCCATCCTTATTCTCTAATGTCTAACCATTAGACACGGGGTCAGTTAATTCGAGTCCTTCTAATGTGCTATAAATTGCAGTATAGAAACAGTTGTCAAATGAAAACCCACAGAAGGTTATTAATTGCATATAATAATGCGCGGTTATGATGCCAAACTGAAAGAAAAAGTGAAAAAAAATAATTTATATAATTTTAATATTTATGTTCAATTATTCCTGTGCAATAATAAATTTCTTTCAAAGTAATAACTGAGTATTTTTCAGACATACCACTTAAATCATATTTAGGAACATATTATTGTTAAATTTTGACTAGTATATTTCAATAAAGATTAAACATTTACTTTATTAATTCTCCTAATGTTACAAGGCACAAAAAACACCTCGCTAGCCTTCGCCTATAGAAAGTTATCGATGTTAGAAGATCCTTACAGTTTCAAATCAGTATCGGAAGTTGATACAATAAGAAATTAATAGCCATGACTGACCCACACGTCGAAAATAGGTAATAATTTTATTTTTGTATAATATTTGTTATGATGAATCATTTTAGGAAAATCAAATGCTATGAAAAAGTTTTCGAAAATAGAGACTCTCTATTAACTGGGTTATTGGAAATTGATTACTTTCAATCTATAAGGAGCTTTTTTTATGCGTTATTGAGTGTATATACAATTATAGAGATCCTTCTTTATTTTACTCAATCTATACCGTAAGTATTCTTACATATGACCTGTTTTAAATAAGTATAAAAATTTACTTTTGCTTTTTTTAGAACATATTTTGGTTTTGAATTGTTAATATTAAAATTAGAGAATTTTCATCTGGGGTTTGTTATATGGATAGTACTATTTATTTCAAATATATTGGTGTTTCAACTATTCCAATTTTGGGCTCATAATAGAATGAAAATTTCACCAATTTGTAAGTATAGCACACGCCTTTAATTTTCGCGTGATTTTCTATATGACTTATTTATGCACATTGCAATAAGAACAAAATTATTATTTTCTAAATAATATTTGATGATAATAACAAAAAATCATTCTCTTGCCAAGAATAGGTATCAGGTTGTTACATATGAAATGTCCGATTTTGTAAGGAATAAAAAAAAGTCTAAATTTAAAAAAATATAAATATTTATTCTGCAAAATACTCTCCATTTACATCAATAGTTTGTTGCCAACGGCCTGGAAGCTGAAAAATTCCCTTTGAAAAGAAATCTGGGTTTTAACGGCTCACATGTTGCTCAAACACTGCTATTACAGACTCCCGGTCAGGGAAGTCCCTATTTTTTAAGTGATTGTCTAAACTTCGGAAAAAATGAAAATCAGTTGGCGAAAGGTCAGGTGAATAAGGTGAGTGAGGGAGAATTTCGTAACCAAATTCCGAAAGTTTTTGGATTGTCTGTCGTGCATCATGAGGTCTTGCATTATCATGAAGAAGTATGGGTCCATGTCCATTGACTAGTGAGAGCTGCAAGCGGCTCAATTTTCCATGCATAGTTTCCAGTTCGGCACAATAGGACACTGCCGTGATGGTTTCACCAGGTTGCAAAAATGAATAGTGAATAATACCCTTACTGGTCCACCATACAGTCACCATAATCTTTCACGGGTGAAGTGATGCTCGTGCATGCTGTCTTGGTGCTTCACCTCGATCTAACCATTGTCCTGACCGTCTCCGATTATCATAAAGTATCCACTTTTCGTCACACGTTACCACTCGATGGAGAAACGGTTCAACTTTCTGTCGATTAGCCAAAGAGGTAGCCACCTCTAATCGACGGAGCTTATTGGCTTCCGTTAATTGGTACGGCACCCATCGATCGAGTTTCTTCACTTTGCCAATCGAAGAAAGGCGACGAAAAATGGTGGCAATGGACACTTGAAATGTTTCTGCAAGGCTACGCACTGTTGTCGACGGATTACTTTCAACTTCTACACGCAGCTCGTCGTTATTAACGGTGCTACACGCATATCCGCGAGGCTCATTTTCCAAATCAAAATTTACCTAGCTGAATTTTTTAAACCATCGCCGTAATGTGCGTTCATTACACGTGGTTTCACCGAACGTCTGATTAATTTCTCGCGTTGCTGCAGCTGCATTTAATCCCTTTTTAAATTGAAAGAGGTAAATTGGCCGAATATCTCTTGTCGATAGCATTTCCATATGCGAGACAAGGACAGGTGTATTAATCTTTCCAAGAAATGGAACAGGTACACACTTCAATATTACATATTGTATTTCTACAAATACAATAATAATTTTCACCAAAAACATACACGTCTTCACACAGGTGCGATTCAGTTCAGACTGAAGGAAAAAACGGACATTACATTTGTAACAACCTGATATAAAAATTTTTTTGCAAATAAATTGGATGATTTTTGGCTACAGAAGATTTAAGAAACACGTCTTTTGCTTAAGCTAGTGATTCATTTACCTGTAGATAACACTTTCTAATAGTCCTTGCTACGAGACGTAATGCGAAAAATTTGGGAGGTAAAGCATGATGTTTACAAATTACATGTAGTAAGTTACTGCACGTTTTTTTCTGGAGAACGACCCATTCAAAACATCACTTTTTTTCAATTTACAGTCTATATAACAAGGAGCGCAGGCTAATATTTTTACAAAAACAAAAGTTAGAAACACATATTATTAAAAGTACATTTTATATACTAATATGCTAATATTTAAGATGGCGTCCGGTTTCCATCATTTCTAAGAATAACCTCACAAAGAAATCCATGCCTCTAGCCAAATTTTGCGCATAATTCGTAAGTAATGAGCGCCATATTTTGTTTATAATGCCAGATAATCATCATTCCGCGAAGTCTGTGCTTCATAAAAGTTCAAAAATTTTTAAAATTAAGTTTTCGTCTGGAGGCTGCGAAGAACAAGTTTCGAAACCCTGCGTAATAAATCAATCCCAGACATGAGCTTTCACATTCTGCTGGTATTTTCTTGGGCCCATATCACGCTCGCACGTTTATCACTATCGGACAGTAATGGCTTAATAATTGTGCTCCGATAACCGACTACCTCGGATTGTTTTTGATGATGTCAATTGGGTTTTTTTAGAATAAACGAATCGATTTGTTGTAGTGCGGTTTTTCCCGCTTCCTAGGGGATCAAAATAATCTATACTTTGAATTTGTTGATAACACCTTACCCATCGTCCGACAAAGTCTTCCGATTTGTAAAAGTACTTTAATTGTCATTTTAGGTCTTTTAAAGTACTCGCACAGAAACACTACTTCGGAACTTTTTGCATACGCTGCACACTTTTTAACAAAAGCTGTTATCTGGGTCGCATATGACGAACAACTGAACCAAAACTGACTAGTCGTATTGGAAGGAAGATATTTCTACCCATTCTCTCAGTTCGACCCTTCTATTAACTTTGCCTTCATGGGGTATTGACTTATATACCTTATTATACAATATATATTTATCACCAGCACAGTTTTCCAATCTTTACTAACAAATAATAATGAGGCTGACGGTTGGAAAGGTTCCAGTGTTTGTATAACAACAGAATTATTTTTCGAGATTGTAGGCTCATCTACACATAACCACAACTTTTTGTTATATAATTCGAATTTATTATTTGCTTTAATTTGATTGTGCACAGAAGTTACAGTAATTTCGTTTTGGCATTGTAAGTACTCCAAAGTTGATAAAATTCTTTGTAGCAAGTAAAGCAAATGATAAATTATCAACAATCAGCACAAAAATGAAATCAAAAGTAAGTCATTATAAGTATTTTCATCAATTTTCTTATATTTATATTACACTGTGCACTTTTTGTATGTTTTTTGTCAAATTCGCATCGACAAAGCAAAGGTTTTTTTGTCACTGAACATATTATTTAGACACCATCATATTTTAAGACGAGCAAATCTTTTTTAAACTTGTGTATAGCCCAACAAGCTAGTGTTTTCTAATACATAATTCTAACACTAACACAATACTTTTTAAACATAAAAGTGCTATTCCCAAGAATGGCCATGCAATATATCGAATAGGCCATATCAAAGTTCTCTCACTGCTGTAGTGATGTACTAAGACCGCACTCTTACTCTTACGAGAACCATGGTTAATGTTCGGGCAAACATCGACGTTGATCACTCACTTGGAAAGCAGTTTGTTTTCAAATGTTTTTGAATGTGATCATATATATATATATATATATAATATATATATATATATATATATATATATATAACAATAGCGAGTAAAGTAAATGAGAAATAATTAACTTTGTGACGAGCATTAGTAAATTATACATAAATTCCCTCTTTTTCGATGTACAAGGAGTTATATTGGATGTGTTCTACATAGTTAACAATCAACATAATCTTGATTTCTGAGTGAGTTTGGCATGGTTTTAAGGTTTCAGCTCGTTATTGAAGTGCTATTCTAAAGCTTATTGCATGGTTCGCATGTCAAACTTACAAGTCCTCACTATAATACATTTCATAAATGTAAAGAGAGAATTTTCTAATTCAAGCATATCTTCAGCTACTTCTTACTTATTTTTTAAGAAAATTCAGTTCCTCCAGAACATGCCGTGACGTATTTAATGCCCAATACATCAATCAAAACGATGTGGAGGAATTCATGATACATTTTCAGATCTTTAGTCATCTTTCTTGAGCTTAAATGATGATTTTCCATCAGCAATTCCTTCATGTTGTCGATATTTTCGTTAGTCGAAAAGATTTAGGGTCAACTAGAACGAAACAGGTGTTAAACTATTGTTTAACGATCTTTGAATACTTTGTATAACTAAACGACGATGTGTTCGATGAACCTACTGCAAGGATTAAGTACAAGAACTTTAGTCGGCAACACGAGACTTTTTTTATATTTTCATCCATTTTAAAAACCGCAGGGCACATTTGGATCGACAAGGCGAAAAACTGTAGAAAAATTAGTCGATAGGCCACACCAATGTATGATGTAACAATTAGGTGCAGTGGTGCCAATTTACAATAAATTCTTTTTTCATATCTCTTACATGGGCGTTTCAAATGAGCAATTCTGAGTATTTGACAGAATATATGTATAATTTCGAAAAATTAAATTAAGTTCAAAAAGGACATGAATCAAAAAGAGTGCTTTTGCGATAAACGCTTTAATGTTTAGCGTACAAAAGGACATAGAATCTAATTTTGAAATACTTTGCTTAAAAACCACCCGTTTTAATTCAAAATAACTAAAGAATATATTTAAATATTATTCGGATACTTATATAAAAGAAGAATACCATATTTTAGAATTTTTACAAAAGAAAATTTATTTTCATTTTACCGAATTCGTTCATCTAAGTTGCCGTTTATTATTATATAATCACTTGAGTAAGGAATATGGGCGATGCACTACAAGTTTGCGCTCGATAGTATGTAAAAATAAAATAAAATAAATAGTTACGTATAACTTATGAAAGGTAACCGCTCTTTTAAGTTTCAGTATAATCACAAACTGGATAAGATCGGTTAAATATTTGTAATATCAGACGTATTTACGTAGTTGTTTCAGCAAATCGAGTTCGCCGTGAGAAAAAATGATGACCCTCTGATGTCTAGTGATGTGATATTTGCGTAATTAGAATAATGTTTGCTAATACTTAACGAAACTGTGTGCTCATATCACTACAATTTTGTTTTAATATAAAATGTGCAACTTTCTTTAGCACACTATCTATTTTGGCAATAATACTAATATTTTTGTGGAGGCATTGTCTGTGGCATTCTTGAATACGTTTAGGTAATTTGAGAAATACTTCCTTTATATAGCTATCAAATCATTTACCTCTGGATAATAGCGTGGATTCGTTTCGGCCATAAGGTATAAAGCATTAATTTTGCACGTAACATGTAAGAAGTTACCACAGTTGACTTTCAGAAATCAAACTACAGAACACATAGTTGCGGCTTCGTTAGTCATAAATAAGATTTGGTGTTTTGAGAGTTTTCCCAATGTATTTAACACTACTTTTGAAATGACTTCGGTAGTACATTCTTGTACTTTTATAGAAGCTGAAAAGATTGAAGATGGCGATTTATGAGGTCCCATTGTGCAAACTATGACATTAACAATAGAATTTCTTTTATAATATGTCGTTACATCCACAGATAACCAGAGTTTTTTATTATCCAATTCCCATTTAATTCTATTTCCAATACGTTTACGAGCAGATGGTACAAAATTTAGTAACCTTTTCGAACTAAACAATTTACAGTTCGTATCACAAACAAGCATTTTACTTTTTTTGGGGCATTGTATATTGTTTTTTCGACCAACGTAACCACGATATAATTCTATACAACCTACAAAACTTCGTAATACATGTGAACACCTCCAAACGAAGATGCACATTACATTATATACATACATACCTATCAGCAACAAATCCCTTTTACATTCTCGGCACACGCCTAATGAAGCCCTCACCTCATTTCCGCACTCCAATAAACACTAACGTAGATGATGGTCGAGAAGCAAGCGTTCGTACAAATGTCCATGTCGATTTGCCTGTCAACGAAAGTGTCAACGAAAAAAAATCCTTTTTGTGAGCATAGTTAATAAATTTATACATAATTTTTTTACATTGAAACATATCGGTAGTAATTGTCATCGTCATGCTCTTGCACAAGTACTATTAAATATATAACACATTTGGGAAAGTACCGGTTCCAGAACAAGAACATTTCCGATCAACCCGGGGTGGGGGGCAGTATATAAAAAAGGATCGTGCATCTAGTATGATTAATGATACGGACATTGATACATGAAGATTGATAACAGTAATCAGTGATATATGTAATCTGGTACGTAGACTTCCGCGGTCGTGGTCCATGCTATCTGCTTCTGGACTTCCGGGTTGGAACCGCGTCACTTGTATATCTGCCGACGTTTCATACCCATTTGTATAGGACATCTTCAGGGCTCAACTACTACACTGAAACTGACAGTTTCAGTGCAATATGTAATTAGTGTTTTCAAATTATTCTAGTTGTATTTATATAGATATAATGAAAATTATTAGAAAATGTTAACGCAGTGTACGCTACTAGTTTCCCTAAAAGAATACCTACTTTAACTATTAACTCATTATTAATTATGAAAACTATATATCGATATTAAAAAAGAAAGCTAATTGTTTGAGGACATTATTATTTGCAATTAGACAAATTCGATCGAAGTATTTAAAACAATAAGTGAAATACTAGAATAAATTAAAACTTTGAAAATTTGAACGTAGTTAAATTTGCATATTTTTTCCTGTTTTTTTGTTGTTAATACCAATTTAATAAACACACGTGTTCAAGATAAATACTAATAACAGCGACCTCGAAATATGTTGTGAAACAAATATTTATTGACATTTATTTATTAATGCTGTGTTAATTGAAATTTGTTCTTCGCGAACATTCTCACTAGTGACTTCCTTGTTTTTCGGCTAGGGAGTACAAAAGCATTGAACATTCTTGTTTTATTAGATTTAACAACTTATTATTCATGCTGCATTTACCATACTATACCGATATCCTAATAAATAGATTTAACTACGAGGTGTGGCTATTAAATAACGAGACTGACGCTGTAAAACATTTTATTTTGATTTCATACATATTTACTTATTATCACATTCAACATACACCCCTCCTCTATCCCTACAATGCTCTATGCGAATCTTCCATTGTCCGAAACAGTGCTGGAAGTCTTCTTCCGTCAGCTCCTTCAGGACGTGTGCCGCTTTCTCTTCCACAGCTTCAACGGACAAATTTTGTTCCCTTTAATTCAGATTTCGCCTTAAGAAACAGATAGAAGTCGCACGGCGCAAGATCCGGCGAATAAGCCGGATGGTCTAACACTGGGATTTTGTACTTGGCTAGAAACCTCTTGACTGACAATGTGGAATGAGCAGGTACATTGTCTTGGTGGAGAACCCATAACTTATCATTCCACAATTCTGGTCGTTTTTTCTTTATTCTTTCACGGAGTTGAGCAAGGACCTGAAGGTAGTAATGTTAATTAATAGTTTTAGTTTGACTTTTACGGACCCAGTAAAGGTACACAATCCCATGAATATCGAAAAAAACAATCATCGTTGCTTTGAATTTGTATTTGCTCATTCGAACTTTTTTGGCGCTTCTTTCAATAAAATATAAGTTTCAGTAGCGGTTTTTCCAAGTTTCATGTGAAATTTCACAACAATTCGTTGCTCTATTGTTACACTTAACATTTTTCTGGCGAAACAAAAATACAACTCTAATGCGAACGAAGGCTACGATTATACTGATTTGTTTACAGAGGCGAGAGGCACTGCATTCGAAAGAGAAGGCTTCACGATAAATAGCTGTCAGTCGTTGGCGTTTGGCGCGTGAGCTCTTCTTCTGTACCGGCGTCAGTCTCGTTATTTAATAGCCACACCTCGTATGTAACAGAGACACATTTAGAGAATATAAATTTGAATATTTCACTTTTGTCATATTAAATTAGTATAATTTTGTACTAGTTCAAAGTAAATACTAACGACGTCTTCGAAATATATTGTGAAAAAATATTTATTAAAATTTATTTATTAATATTGAGTTAATTGGATTTTGATCTTCGCATAAATAATCACGAATGTCTTCTTCATTTTTCAGCTGGAATTAAAAAACCATTGGACTTTTTTGCTTTATTTGGTTTAACAACTTATTATTCATGTTGCATTTACTATACCGCTATCTTAATAAATAGATTTAACTGTGGTTATGTAACAGGCCTCATTGTACAATTAGAGAATGTAAGTATTATTACCTCTTTAGTTCGACATGTATATATGTCAAGGGGTTAAATGTCCCCTTAGCTAATCTAAATAAATAATAAAGATCATACTATTTAATAGTAAATGTTTATTTGCACGTGGTGGTTAGTAAATTTATTACGAGCGCGTGTACGGCTAGCTGAAGCACTCTAATAAATGCAATTAAAAGAAGAAAGTAATAAGGAGTGAATAATTAGTAAAGTTTTCAATGAGCATCAAAAGTCCTGGACGTGTCCCAAGCTGAAAGAAAGATATTAGTTGAAATAAAAGGATTGCCCTTAAAATTTTATCCACTAATTTAATCTAATTCTTTAAACTTGGGTATATTTAAATAAAGATAATTAATAAGATCGAGAGCAACAGATAAAACAAGATTAACGTAATGGCAAAGCTGTAATAAAAGTATATCTAGAGATATAAAGCCGTTTAATAAAATATAAAAAGGATTAGATTAAAATATGTATCGAACGATACATGAGCTACTTGCGTGTTTGTGTGTGTATATCCTGAGCCAGGATGCTATGTATATCTTGCGGTCGCAAAATAAACACGTGGACACTGCATGGACGGGTAAAACTTAATTTAACAAACTCGTAGAACGAATGCGTGTAGCCCTGGTTATGGCGAAAGTAGAAGTCTCTGCTTTTTCTTACAAGCTGGGGCTTTTAAGAAAAGACGCGGTAAGTTGAAGGGTAGGATGCTAGTAATGTTTGAATCAACCAATAAGAGAAGAGAATAGGCACACTAGAAATTGGGCGCGCAAAAAAGTTATCATAAATTAAAATTACGATGTCAATTTCAATATAAGTACTAATCAGATAAATATCTAGACAGAATAATAGACGTGTATTCTGTGTGAGAAAAGGACGGATTAATATTTGAATCTCTAATTACATTTATAAATCAATAAAATCGAATTAATATTGAATGTGAGTCAATGGAAAGTTACCGAGACTATTCCAAGAAAAGGTTCGAAAAGTTCCGGGTATTCGCTTCCTAGAAAACGACTAGGGTTTGTTTTATTACAGCCTGAGCCTACGTGACGAAAACAAAACATATAGCGTCTGAATATTTACAATATAACACAAATAATGTCAAAGTAATAAATAGTAATTTAGGAATTCAAAATAGAATTGTATTTAAATCAAAATAAATTAATTTAAAAACGATATAAAAAATTATTATGTATGCGAAGCGTAACAGTATGTTTTCTTTGATTACTGTAGTTTTAAAAACTTATGTTACAGATAAGGTTGATCATGAAGGCGCACGCGTTCATTAGAAGTAATACTCCAAAAGTGCTGAAACATAAACAACACTCCGACGAGGTTTTAAAATTACCTACGATATCGAATTACATGTATTTTTCATTTGCGCCCACCCTGATTTACAGAGACGTCTATCCAAGGTAATAATTCCTTTAATTTCATTTTTAAATTTCAAAAAATATCATCAATTATAATCATAAATCAACAACCTTATATTAAGAAGTAAGATTGAGAAATCCTCCGAGTCACCAGAGAGAGAGACCAATAGGAAGGGAACGTATGCAGGCATTGTCGATAGGTTGTCAGTTACGCGAATATGCTTCACAAAAGTGCATTGTTAACTACAACGGGTATACATAAATTTTTAAAGGGTTTTCCTACGTTAAAATATATAGTAACTATACTTAAATAAGTTATTGGCAACATTAATATTTTGCCATGTGACATTATTATTAAAAAACACATTAAGAGTAAACACTAAGTGTTGAATAAAACATATGAAATACCATACTATAGATTTGTATTTGGTTTTATTATTATATTAACCGTGTACAACATTCGTCAATACGTAGTAGAACATGAGAACTTAGTCAGTTTTGTTGAAAATAAGTATATTTGCTCTTAGAACTCTTCCACGTTTGAAGTTACCAATCAGGAGACAATTACAGTATAATTTACTACGAGTGAAAGATACGATTAAGAACCTTGTAAAGAGATAGTAACTAAAAAATTTTGTTACCGGTACCGATTGATGAAACAATAGATGCTAAGGAAAAGTACTGCGAATATATTAGTATACACTTTAGATCTGATAGGTCTTCGTTACCTCTTCGTTTGAGCAGCAAAATATAATAATAATAGTATAAATTTCATATATCGACAACCGAGGTTGTATTATTGGTTAAAGGTTGCAATTCAATCACGGTTAAAGCTGTCAAAATAGTAAACCAATCTTCCTAAAGTGTTACACACAGAACATGTTTGCTCAATGTAATTTATTTGATAGCAGAGTATACTAGCTATCCAAACGTAAATATTGGGTTGGCAACTAAGTACTTTCGGTTTTTACTGATAGAGAGCGTTGCTTTATATTTTGTATAACGTATGTTAGTGCTGTACTTTATCGTTTGTCGCGTGATGCTAGTCACATTGACGTAACTTCAGAAGCAAATAGTACGTGATTTTTATTAAAGCTACTAGTTGTGGGTTAATTTTAAATGGAGTGCAGAAACGAACATTTTCGACATATTTTACTATTTTATTTCCGTAAAGGAAAGAAAGCTGCTGCGGCTCACAAAAAAATATGTGAAGTTTACGGTGCTAATTGCTTAATAGAGCGCACGTGTCAGAATTGGTATAGAAAATTCCGTTCTGGAGATTTTTCCCTCAAAGATGAGCAACGTTCTGGTCGGCCTACTGAAGTTGATGATGACCAAATCAAAGTCATAATTGAAGAGGATCGTCATATAACTGTTCGAGAGGTTGCGGAGAGGCTACATGTATCACACACAACAATTGAAAAACATTTAAAATGTCTTGGGCTAGTTAAGAAGCTTGATATTTGGGTACCTCACGAATTGAAAAAAATTCATTTAACACAAAGAATCAACTTTTGCGATATGCACCTTAGACGAAATGAAACCGACCCTTTCTTAAAAAGAATCATCACTGGTGATGAAAAATGGGTCCTGTACAGTAACATAGTTCGAAAATGATCATGGAGCAAACACGATAAACCAGCTCAAACAACATCGAAAGCTGAATTGCATCCAAAAAAGATCATGCTGTCAGTTTGGTGGGATTACAAAGGTGGTGTGTTTTTTGAGCTGCTTCCAAGGAACCAAACCATCAATTCTGATGTTTACTGTCAACAATTAATAAAACTGGATGAAGCAATCAAAGAAAAACGGCCAGAATTGTCAAATCGGAAAGGTGTAGTTTTCCACCAAGATAATGCAAGGCTCACACATCTTTGGCAACTCCTGGGAAACTATTGGAAGTGGGAAGTGATGCCACATCCCTCATACAGCCCTGATCTAGCACCATCTGATTACCATTTATTTCGAAGTTTGCAGAATTCTTTGAATGGTAAAATTTTCACAAATTACGATGACCTTCAGTCGCACCTGGTTCAGTTTTTTGCTGATAAGGACCAGAAATTTTATGAGCGCGGAATCACGCAGCTGAAAGAGAGATGGCAAAAGGTCATTGAGCAAAATGGAAAAAAAATAATTGATTAAAAACTATTCTTTGTTTAAAAAAAGTGTTTTATTTTATACTACAAAATCGAAAGTACTTACTTGCCAACCCAATACATTAATAGCTTCTTCCAAAGAAGTTTTTGTTACATCTCCCAAACGCATTTTGCGAATTTAAAAATTCATGTCAGGACATTCTTCTGCCATCACAGCCGATATTAACAAGAATACTACGAGAAACAGTATCACATTTTTAGAGCTTGTATTTGAAAATTAAATTCACAAGAAACTCAAGCTATTCCATTAACCCAACAACTGTTTATAGATATCGAAATCCAAACAGAAATAGAGCAAAATTCCGAAAATTATTCGATTCTTTTAGAAGCAATCTACCAATTAGAAAGTTGTCTTTAAATAAAACCCTGAGTATAATACATCGCATCGTTAAGAAATCAAGCAGATTATAATTGAAGTACATTTGCAACCGTACAATCTATAAATTACATGTTTCAAATTGTAGTCCCGATCGTAAGATTACAGTGCATATACAGTGTTTAAATGAAACACGAGAATGAAAGTGATAGGACTTTTTTAATTTTTGGCGAATATTACTTCATTAGACGCAGAACGCTCATTTACAAATATACAAACAAATTTGCAACTCATTGTAAGTATTTCACTAAATCAACAATGGATAGATAGTATACTGATCATACAATACCATACTGCATTTTCACGTCAGGATACATTAACACGCAAAAAATAAAAGTGTGCCTAATTACATACGTTATTTTATTTATAATCGCAGTATAATTTAGATGCAGTCTTCCCAACGTGGCTGTACGCTGCTGGATACCCGGGGATTTGTTCAACACTTTTAATGAGGTTATTGGTTTATAAAAATTAATAAGAAAATATTTTGTAATTGATAAAATTAATAACTAATTATACATGGTGCATTCAAAAGCTTTTATTTCATTTTTCACACACTTCTCCATTTGCTCTGAAAAGATTATAAATATTCTGAGAAGCTTCTCCATGAGCTCGTTACTTTTCTTTGGATAGTTTTAATGTCATCAAAACGCTCTTCTTTTAAATTAATTTTCAATTTTGGGAACAAAAAAACTGCTGCAGCTAGATCCAGTGAATACAGTAGTTACTTATTCAATAGCACTTGTCCTCACCATCTGTTGTAACTCTCGAACATTCATACGCTAACGTTTTCTATTGTGCTATTCCCTTCGTTTTATATATTTCCCTTTCTCTCTATATTCATGGAATGCATCTTTTTGTGTTCATCTTGCTGATGTGTTATAACAACTACTTGATTATTTGTAAAAAGAATCGTATATATCAGGTTTTCATCTAGCTGCAAGAATTGTTTTAGATCTATCTCAATAAATGTTGAAAATGGTTGGGAAGATGCATGACCCTGTTGTAGGCAAGAATGGTAAAAAGACCTGGTTTCCTTTATGACCGCTTGAGCTAATGATTCTATAAATATGAAAAATGATTTCCGTAATAAATGCGAAACAGTGTTTTCGACACGTGAGAGGATCAGCAAACAAAGCGAGCGAGAGTAAGTTTTCACCATTCGTTGCGATTCATCTTTTAATCTTGTTATAATGCAGACAATAAGCACGTAGCTTTCATATACCCAAATGATTGTGCGAAATGGTATTTATTACTTCCATAAAAACGACAAAAATTGTGACAATCATGTTATTGTTCGTTAATACATTAACCTTTTTTATTAGATTGCTTATTATCGTAAGGTTTTTAGCAGTGACTCCTACTGCGAAATTGATATATAAACCATATTTACGAGTGAGTACCCAAACATGACCGAAATTTTTTATTATTTTTTTACAAAACAACCTTAACACCTTCAATATACTCTCCATTTAACCTTATACACTTGTCTAATCGATAACTCCATTGTTGTAAACATTGTTCGAACTTGTTTTTCTATATAGCTACCAGCTGCTTTGTCGTTTTTTTCTTCACCTCTTCCACGTTGTTAAAACGATGTCCTCATGTCCCTCTTCATTCGTGAAAACAAAAGAGTTACACGGAACAAGATCATGTAAGTAGAGGGCATGGAGCAAAGCAGTCATGCTGTTTTTAGGCAAGAACTGGCGCATGCTGGCCATGAACTTCGCGGCGATTCTTGACATCCCCAATTCTCCCGAGAAAATTCGCAACACCGAACCCCAAATTATTGCAGATAACTCCGCAACTGCTTCAGTAGTTCGTCTTCAGTCTTCAAGCATAATTGCATGAACTTTCCCGACATTTCCATCCGTTTTGGAAGTTGATAGACCTCCAGAATGAGATTTGTTATCAATTAACATTTCGCCTTTTTTGAAACGAGAAAACCATTCG
The DNA here is from genome assembly GCA_031893035.1 of Dermolepida albohirtum. Lineage (NCBI taxonomy): Eukaryota > Metazoa > Arthropoda > Insecta > Coleoptera > Scarabaeidae > Dermolepida > Dermolepida albohirtum. Next base: position 253,888 of record JAVIWB010002478.1, read on the forward strand.
TACATATGAGTTTTTGCCATAGCGTCATTCTTGTAAGCTGTTGCCTACATCAACACTGTTTCTGCAACATTCTTTCCGAGGAGGAAGCAAAATTTCGCAGTCCCGTACTGTTCACTTAAGTCCGACATTACAAAACACACAGAGCCAACGAAAATGCTTTTACTAAAAAATGCACTGTAACAAGACACAATCTCATTCGGCGAAAGAATCGACTGCACCGAACGCAGGACAAATTGCGTTACGCGCATCTAGCGGCAGGAATGCGTGCTAGACAGGCCCCACCACAGCACTGCTATTCTAGTTATTTCTGGGAACCCCCTCGTATATAAACATTTATGGTAACTAATCAACGTAACTTACTACTAAATGCCTTCTTAAGTTCATCTAAACATTGACGACTTATCCTACACTAGAAATTTGTAAGTTCGATTGTAATGACTATAACTCCAAAACAGCACAATAAATTTTGGATCTATCATTTCTATTAAACTCAAGATAAAATATGAAAATGCCATTTATACGATACTAAGTTTGCCTTGGAAGGAAAAATAATTACCCCTCATTAAAAGTAACATAGGCTTCATTTTTATTAGCACAGATTTGGTAGAAAAACTTTTAATAAACTTGAGAATCACATCATATCTGAAAAGACGCCTTCCTTACGAACCCTTTCGATGCCATCAAAATTATTAAAATCTGACAACTTGGTGGTCGATAAAACAACCTTCTAAACATATTGAATATTTTTCCATTTTCGTCGAACAAGTTTACGAATTAAAAGCTACATTAAACCTGAAAACTTAAGAGAAAGATTCATGGTTAGTGTCGCTAATTTCAACAGAATTTTTCTGACTACTTAACATCCAACAGTCGTCTCTGCTTCACACTGCATCACCAAAAGTTTAAAAAATCTCTTTGCAATTGCTGCTATTAACGATTTTAATTTCAAGAAGGTTGCTTTCGTCAAAGAATTAATCAGGCATTCAAGTTTACAATCACAAAGATTCCATTTGTTGCTGCTGTCGTACCAGCAGACAAAGCGGCATAGGTCAAATCTGAATCAGAAGTTGATTATATGAGATTCAAATTGTTTGATTAAAGCAAACAATTTGAATTCCTCTTCTTCTTCTGTCAACTGAACAAACAATTGTTATCCTAAGGTAAATGAATTAATTATCAAGCAATATTGAATTCTATCGTCGCCTACAACATATATTCTGTTTTGTTTTCTTTAATTATCCTGTCTACAATTCAAATCACACTTAATTTTACTTTAATTTATCCTTCAAACTCTTCTGCTACCATTTCAATTTACTTAAAAATTTCCATTTATCATCTTTAGGCTTAACTAACAGTAATAAAGCATCACATCCTTGTCATTATTTAAGTAAATGTGACCACATATTTTTTGCAGGCGAGATAAAATAAACTCAAATTTTTTACTCGTATGTACTCTTGATTTTTTCTGCGGTATATGGTTAATTAGTTTTGTTTTCGAAAAATATTTCTGGAAAATGCACCATGATGCTGGACTGGTTAAGTTTGATATGGCAGATTTTATAATAAAATTACTTGATAACTACGCAATTGGTGTGCTTCTTTACGTTAGTTGTTTTTATATATTATTACATTGTTGGTACAACATAATGGCGGAGATATTAAGATTTGGTGATAGGAAATTTTATAATGTAAGTAAAAAATCGTTTTCTTTTCCGTTTTTATAAATCAAAAAATTCATTTTGATATGTGAAACCAGCATAAGCTGTATATAAATGTATTATTATTATTCATAATTTTATTAGGACTGGTGGACAGCAACAAATGCAGGCATTTTCTTCAGGAAATGGCACACCTCTATCCAGGAATGGATACACGTTTATATTTATAGAGAATTCAAGGAAAATATAATTCCAAATAGCAAATTCGTCCCAAAGTTCATGGTTTTTCTCGTATCAGGTGTAATACATGAATATATAGCTATGAGTGTTTTAAGCATCTACATTCCAGCAATGTTTATGTCTCTGTTCGTTTTCACAATGCCACTAACATTTTTAAGAACAGACAAGCCATATTGCCGCATATACATATTAGTTCTTTTGGGATTACAAGTAAATTTTATGATTCATTTATATATTTTGGAATATTATGCAGTACTGAATTGTCCAGTACCAGAAAATGATTCACTTTCCCGGCACATTCCGAGAATATTTACAGCGAATTGTTATTGATATAAGGATTTAATAAACTATTAAATACGTTGTTCTCTTTTAATTGAATTACTTCTAAGTTAAAAGACTAGTACACCAAACTACATATCCTTTGTTTTTAAAAAATGGATCATCGGCTGCTTCCTTTTCTGAACTACCTATTATTTTGACATTGGTAACATTAACGCGCTCAAAACATTGATAGTATTTTACTGTCGAACCTTTGTAGCATGATATATGAATCTATTTACTCTTGACCAATGTCGGATAATACTGAAAATTTATTTCCAAATTGAATACTGTGTTGCCGAAACACTATGAATTTTAAACAAAAATTTCGATCGAAATAATGCACCAACCACGACTGCTACACACAAATTCGTAAGATTGGCGTGCCAATTGGTATAGTAAATCATGCATGTACGAGAGTAGTTTGACAAGTAGTGAGAATGGAAAAGAAAAACGAATTTTTAAATACAAAATAATTTTTATTTTTCAATATATTCTCCTAAAAGAGCAATACATTTATTCCAACGGTGCTCCAATGCCCTTATGCCATCTCTAAAATGCGATTTCGGAAGGCTTGTAAAATACTCATTTACGAAGATGATAAGTTCGTCGTTAGACGAAAATTTCTTTCCACCTAGTGCCATTTTCAATTTTGGAAAAAGGTGGAAGGCGGAAGGGGCTAAATCCGGCGAATAAGGTGCATGCGGTACTAATTGGAAATGGAACTCGTGGATTTTGGACATCGCAACTGTGCTGGTATGCGAGGGAGCGTTGTCTTGGTCAAACAAAATCTTTTTCTTTGCCATTCCTGGCCGTTTAGCACGAATCTCAACATTTAATTTTTGTAGATGTTTTGCATAATATTTCCCGTTTATTGTGGCACCTTTCTGGAGGTAATCAATGAGCAAAATGCCCTTTGAATCCCAAAAAATTGATGCCATCACCTTGTTTACAAAAATCAACCGGATTCCGCTTATAAAGGTCCAAACTTAGAAAGGCCCAATTCTTTCGTTAAAATGTGGTGTACGCGTTCTGTTGAAATGTTTACCATGTCTGCTATCTCTCTCACTTTGAGTCGTCAATCTTTCGTAATAATATTATGGATTTTTATAATCATTTCCTCCGAAGTCACGATTTTGGGTGCTCTAGAGCGCGCTTCATCAACACATCTTGTTCTACCACGTTTAAATTCATTTACCCATCTACTTATTGTGGCGATGATGGAGCAGATTCACCTAATGTTTTCCGTAACTCATCTTTTATTTCGATAGCTTTCATACCCTTACTTACGAAGTATTTAATCACCGCACGGTACTCTGCTTTTTCCATTTTAACAAAACGACGTGTTGCTTCTTTTTCAATCAGCTGTCAAAAATAAACTAATCAACCGATTTATCTAAATATCGGAATGTAAACATACAAATATGCAACCTAAATTACAGCGCATTTGTTTTACCAATTAGAGTGCCACCTATGTGTCATTCTCACTACCGAGAATATCACTGCTATTGTCGAGAATATGCCTCTAAACCAGACAGCCGCCACAGATATCAGCAAGTGCATATAGAAGTATAGAGGTCTAATAGAGTGTTTTGTAGCTTTGTGTGTAGCTTTACTGGGAGATTATGTATTTAGTTTCTAAGGAAAATGACAAATTAGTTGCCGAAATACGTATCTAGGACACAATTAATAGTGCGACTTTTTACCGGTTTGAGGTTCAAGTAAATAATTGTTACATATAGTCCGTAGATTGCAAATAAATAACGAGTCTTTCATTAAGTGCTTCCTATCTTTCAATTTAAATAAAACAAAGTGTGTGTGAGATATCATCGAAATTTTTTATTCGCTTGAAAGGCCTATTGACGCTACTTTGTATGGAATATAACCTCGTGCAAATGTTCACCGCGGCTTCGCTGGGTGGCGCGCATCCAAATGTCCAATTTTCCATAACTCTGGCGCATAAATCAGTCTGAATTTGACCGATTGCATGGGTTATGTTGGCTTTGAGGGGCGCTGTGGTTTGTGACTTATTCACACAGATCTGCGACTTAAGAAAACCTACAAGAAAAAGTCTAACGGAGTCAAATTGCACGATCTCGGAGGACAGTTCACATCACCTACATGTGAGATGACCATGCCCTCAAATCGCTCATACAGAATGTCAAACGTGGCATGAGCTGTGTGGCGCGTAGCGCTATCCTGTTGAAACCACATGTCGTTAGTGTGCATGTCATCCAATTCAGGTCAAAAGAAGTTGATAATCATCGATCTACAGCGCTGGCCGTTGACAGTGATGACATGGCAAACGTCGTTCTCAAAGAAATATGGACCGATGATGCCCAAAATCCACAACAAACGGTGACTTTTTCGGTATGAATTGCATCTCATATGGATTGGTATCGTCCCAAATTTGACGATTTTGTTTGTTGACGTGCCCATTCGTCCAGAAATGGGGCTTATCGCTGAAGGTGATTTTTCATGAAAATTAGAGTCAGTTTCCAACTGCTCCGGATCCCATTCAGCGAACACACGTAAGTTATCTATAATCGTTTACCTTCGGCTCCTGGGTCAGTTGAATTTTGTACGGGTGCAAGCTCACGTCGCAAAATTCGCCAAGTTGCGGTCTGCAAAAAGCCGAGTTCTTGTGAGTGACGCGAAATCGTTTCGTCATCGTACGGGCGTTGGTTAATTCCACAGTTTAGAAGAGTAATATTTGCCATTACTGTACCTTGCTTATTTCGTCGACTTACTAAAACACAACGGTTATTTCGCAGACAATTTAAGCTAGGTCGACATGCTAAAGTTAATGACTGACACACACTTGAGAGAAACAGGTGTGAGTGGTGTGGCAGGCCTCGTAGTATTCGAACTGTAAAAAACTGTAAAATACATTTTTGAGTAACTTCTGAGGTTGCTTTGTTATTTACATTTAATTCTCAAGAGTAATTTCTGTCACACCCTGTATTGTGATATCCTATATCACTGTGTAGTGACAAGAGACAAAAAATATATATTACAATTTGTATATCTTAAAATAGTATGCGAAAGAAAATGCATCTTCTGATACCAAATGAAGCCAATTTTGTTTTCTAGTGTATGTCATTTTCTATACCAAAATATATTAAAAGTTTTACATGCTCTAGAAATATATAAATATTATTAGAAGCTTAAAATAAAATACGACTTGCTTACTTTGTTTACTTTGAAAACAAAAAATTAATTATCTACAGGTACTTAAATATACCTGTCCATATATGTACATATATAACAACACAACATATCTTCACCCATTCAGTCCGCGCTTTCGAATTATACCGTGAATGGTAACTAAAGTTCGAGAATGTCCATCGCAACTAGCAAAAAGTATGAAATTATGGATACATTTTTTATTTCGTTATACTAAATGTGTTATTGATTTTTTTAAGTGGAGTTCATGATAGTAGAGTATTTGTTGATAGAGATTCCATTCTAAAGGAATTATTAAAAAATAAGCATTTCCAAGCGATTCGACTGTTTTTTTACGCTATATTACTGACATTTGTTGTCAGAGATATCCTTTCTTTGCCAATAACGTCCAAACGGTAAGTATAGTAATCATTAACTATTAAATTATTATCCTCAATTACAAAGAAATGTTGAATACTTAAATACTTTGTTAAACTTAATTGCAGTGATTATATATTATGGCGTACATGCATTTGGTCTTACTATACCATGTTTTATTATAAATTCTTCTCTATAACACAATTTTGCATATATCAAAATCTTATTTTATTATATTTGCAGTATTTTCGTATTACATCTATTACTTCAGCTTTATAGTTGAATACAAAAGTTAATATTTGTTTTACGATGGTTTTAAACATTATTTTTTAAATTGTTAACTATGATTTTCTATTAAATAAGCTAGTGTAATTGCTTCAATTTATGACCAACAAATTCTCTCTCTTTTCTCTTGTTACATATGCATATTTTTCATGCGTTTTCCTAATGTATGCTTAGATATTTTACAGTATTAGATTGATTGGCGGGACTAGTAGTAAAAAAAGTATGTGTTGCAAGTTTACTCGTAAAAAATAACTGATGTTAATTGTGCTGTTCTAAGTTTATTTTTTTTTTTTTTAAATATCTTTTAGAATACATTTAAAAGTCTTTTATAATTTATATTTGGTATAGTAACTGTGATCACTATGACCCAAATCCGCGGCACTAAACATCGTAAGTTGGTAGAACTTGAGGTGGAAATAGGGAAGTGATGTAATGTCCCAGCATTTCAATCTTGGTCAAAAATTAGGGAATATACCAGACAGTAAGGAATGTGGAGGAGGTCCACCAGTACGTGCAGAATTTATTTGGCATATAGACGCCTCTAAAACAAAAAAGAGGAACCGAAGCCGAAATTTTCACGTGAGTTTAAGTAAATGTACTAAGGTATTCCAAACGGAAATAACCGAATTAGATCACTGCGTTAAAGAAGAAGGGTATGATAGGTCGTACGGTGGCCATTTTCTTTCTGACAGCCAATGCTAAATGCACAGGATGCGATCCATGTGAGATCTAAGCTTGTATGAGATTGTGCGCTCGCAAAAAGGAGATAGTAGTCTGAATCATGAAGGTTATAAGGCCAACAAAAGAAAGCGACGAACAGGCTCGACAAGTCTAATCAATTATTTTCACAAGAACAGGATCTTTCTGTGTCTTCACTGCCCTACTAAAGTGCTTCAATTTTTTGTATCAATTATTCTTTTCCAATATATTTCAACATTTCGATGGCGACATTAATCTTTTTTAATGTTTTCTATTTATTTTCATATTAATATAAGTACGTACAACGCTTGGATACGATTTATTTAAATATTTGAAAACATAGACTATATAAAAAAAAAATAACATTTAAATATAATTGTCCAATATGAAATAACACTTGCAAGAGATTTTAATTCACTCGTTTAGACATAGACTATTAAATTATTAACGATAGATTGATATACTTTTTGCTAAATTGTATACATTTCCATGTGGGTACTATAATATATTATTATTTATTACCAAAACATACTAAATATTTATACATAATCTCGGTGCCGAACAAAAAAATTTCATAATATAAAGTAGAACAATATATTGGGTTGGCAACTAAGTACTTTCGGTTTTGTAGTATAAAATAAAACACTTTTTTTCAAACAAAGAATAGTTTTTAATCAATTATATATTCTCCATTTTGCTCAATGACCTTTTGCCATCTTTCTTTCAGCTTCATGATTCCGCGCTCATAAAATTTCTGGTCCTTATCAGCAAAAAACTGAACCAGGTGCGAGTGAAGGTCATCGTCATTTGTGAAAGTTTTACCATTCAAAGAATTCTGCAAACTTCGAAATAAATGGCAATCAGATGGTGCTAGATCAGGGCTGTATGGGGGATGTGGCATCACTTCCCAGCCAAGCTCCAATAGTTTCCCACGAGTTGCCAAAGATGTGTGAGGCCTTGCATTATCTTGGTGGAAAACTACACATTTCCGATTTGACAATTCTGGCCGTCTTTCTTTGATTGCTTCATCCAGTTTTATTAATTGTTGACAGTAAACATCATAATTGATGGTTTGGTTCCTTGGAAGCAGCTCAAAAAACACAACACCTTTGTAATCCCACCAAACTGACAGCATGATCTTTTTTGGATGCAATTCAGCTTTCGATGTGGTTTGTGCTGGTTTATCGTGTTTGCTCCATGATCGTTTTCGAACTCTGTTAATGTACAGGACCCATTTTTCATCACCAGTGATGATACTTTTTAAGAAAGGGTCGGTTTCATTTCATCTAAGGTGCATATCGCAAAAGTTGATTCTTTGTGTTAAATGAATTTCTTTCAATTCGTGAGGTACCCAAATATCAAGCTTCTTAACTAGCCCAAGACATTTTAAATATTTTTCAATTGTTGTGTGCGATACATGTAGTCTCTCCGCAACCTCTCGAACAGTTATATGTCGATTCTCTTCAATTATGACTTTGATTTGGTCATCATCAACTTCAGTAGGCCGACCAGAACGTTGCTCATCTTTGAGGGAAAAATCTCCAGAACGGAATTTTTTATACCAATTCTGACACGTGCGCTCTGTTAAGCAATTAGCACCATAAACTTCACATATCTTTTTGTGAGCCGCAGCAGCTTTTTTTCCTTTACGGAAATAAAATAGTAAAATATGTCGAAAATGTTCGTTTCTGCATTCCATTTAAAATTAACCCACAGCTAATAGCTTTAATAAAAGTCACGCACTACTTGCTTCTGAAGTTACGTCAATGTGACTAGTATCACGCGACAAACGGTAAAGTACAGCACTAACATACGTTATAGAAAAAATAAAGCAACGCTCTCTATCAGTAAAAACCGAAAGTACTTAGTTGCCAACCCAATATTTTAGAACATAGAACACTATAATTTACCATAAATGTTGAAAGCGTGCACCACCATATCACAAAAATAAAGTAATTCTTAGTCGCATATTTTCGAAAACTTTGTGATGTCTTTCTTTTGTAATTATCTCAATTTCGTGCTGAATAATTTGTGTCAAATCGTCAAGATTATATTGTGAATTCTCATAAATAGTATTTTTGATTGGACCGAATTAATAATAATCTGAAAAGGTTAAGTCTGGTTAATGATCGGAGAGACAATAGACCTCAACTTATTGTATGACCACCATAAAATTCCTTTAAATATTCTAGCGAGTTCAATATGGGGTTGTCTTGCTAGAAATATCTTAGAGTTCATCACGTAACGGTGCAATGGATTCTTTAAAGTAAACGAGCAATATGTTTTGCAGTAATTGAAAGAATATAGGGTCTAAAATCCTCCTCATGATATCATATATACACCAATTTTAATTAGATATAACTCTGTTTCAGCAAAGTTGTGAGGATTTTTAATTGTCCAATTTTTGTGGTTTTGGCTATTAATATGTTCTAATAAATGAAATTAGCATCATGAGGGAACAGTTTTGGTACGACAGAAACTTGATTCGGGTACACGCTGTTTTTCAAGCAGGTGTCTTCGAACATCTGTAACAGTTATCCCTATAAATAATCAAATTTACTTAGGTAGATCGGAATCAAAACTTTGTTAAAATTGCCTATTTGTACTAACAATTTAAGTAAAGATTTTTTTTGACTTTGTTCAACATAGACTTGAACATCGTCGACAACATCCTTTATTAACGAAATGGACCAACATGCTGAATTTGCTTTACGAATATTCCTTTTTGAAATGTTATACAATTCTTCGTTTGTGTTAACCAAACATATCATTATCAATTTTCGCATCAAGAAATTGCTCTGTAAATCAACTAGAACACGAATGCAGTGAACAAATCCAGTCATTCTCCATTCTAATTCTGTGTTCCGCTATGAAAATAAACCATCAAAATAAAAGCATCTTATTCTAGTGTAAACACCATCGTTAACATATAACTTTATTTATATAACAAATTTGCGTGTACAATGCAACAATTGTTACTTACACACACTTTAGAGAAAAGAATATTAACAGTGTTGTCTCTGCGAGCGTTCAATCAGTGGTGTGTGCTTCGGAGAAGTACAAGAGCTTTAGCAGCTAATAAATGTAAATAAACACCCACCCTTTTAAGCAGCGTTTTCAGTGCAGATGTATCAAGTAGTTAAATATTTCCAGTATCACCTATGTTTGTTACAACAGTTTCTTATATGTTCTTATATGCAGAGAACAACCGTTCGACATCTAATGATGAAGTACTTGCATAATTAAAGTGGTCTTTGCTAATGCTTGAAAGATCTTAAAAGGATTAAAGGATATTATCAAAAATGTATTTTAACCTGGTAAAATCCGTATTTTCCTATAACATGCTTTTTACTTTAGCAATAACATTAATATTACATTAGTATTAGCCATTATCATGGTTGTTATTGTCTACATTCCTGATCTATATTCATGCCGTGTCCCTATAAACAATTTGTGATTTTCAAAGACATACCTAATCTATTTTTTAGTATCGCTTCAAATATACTTAATATTACTGTTAGGAAGGAAATAGACCGATAATTGTTTATATTATTGCAAACTTCTTTCTTCAATAAAGACACAATCTTGACCAAATTCAATTTTTATAGAGAAATACCCCTTGCAAAGCAGGCTACACTATAATTTCTTTTAACTTTTTCAATAAATATATTTTTACTTCCTACTAGTCAACCTCTATCTCATGTGTATAGCTTCACAGACTGCTTCGGAAAGGCGGTGGAGCAACTTTTCTTGAAATTGTTAAGTAAGATAGCACCATTCTCATTCTACTTTAGCAAAAACGCATAATGTTAACGTTAAGATTCAGATTTTACCAGATTAAAACAAATTTTTGGTGATAGTTGGTCTAAAGATCCGTTAAGTATTAACAAATATTATTATAAATATGCAAGTACTTCATAGTAGATGTCGAATGATGGTTCTCTGCATATAAGAGCATTTATTTCACACGGCGAAGAAGATTATATGAAAAAACAGTTGGAACATATCTGACGCTGTAAATATTTAATCGAACTTATTCACTTTGTGTATTCGCATACTGAAAACGCTGCTTGAGAGGGTAATTGTTTATTTACACTTATTACGTGCTAAGCTCCTTGTATTTCCCCGAAGCAGGCGCCATTGATCGAACACTCAAAGTATCAATTCTAATAATTAAAAACGCCTACAAAACCTATACAAAAAAATCGCTTGATAAACACTATGTAAATAAAATAAAACTCATTTGACAGTGAAAAATAACAAATGATATACAATAACAAGTTGAGCAGACCAAATTGCACCAAAGCAGCTACATAACAGTTAATTATTTTGGTAGAGCCGGTAAATTTAAAAAACCATTCGAAGAAGTTTGCTTTAATATCACGGCACTTTATAAATAGATTTAACATAAACAAATGACCATCGCTCGAGGCAGAGAGCAGGTAGTTCTAATAGATGTTATTCTCGAAAATATTTTTATAAGTCAGGTATTAATGGTATATTAAATATACTCTTGGAATTTACATGTGTACGTGTTCAGAATTTCCAACCCAACTAGTGTTTTTCTTATAAAGTTTTCTTTTTTAAGATAACATCACCTAAGAGTTGGCACTTGACTTTCAACAAATATAAATAAAACTTAACCTTCGTGAACATGAATATAATAATAATAATATAATAATAAATAATTTATTGTATTTGTAAACGTTTACAAAAATAAAAGTCAGGCATTAATCTACATTAATAATAGAACAAAGTAAATTAAAAGAAAAATAAAACGATCGTATTATTAATAATAACGCACGAATTATTTATATAAAATGTTACAAGTTTAAATAGTCATTTAAAGAATATGGTTCAAGATTAACTAGGAAATAATGCAATCTATGCTTTAGCAAACTAATAGGCTGTATTGATGTAATAAATACTGGAAGTTTATTGTATACTTGCAAACTAGAGTAATGCAGGCCCTTTTTTGCGAGAGTGAGTCTGTGGATGATATACAAATAATTTATATTGCTTGAAAGTATGATATACTGATGTGCAATCTCAGAATTTTGAAAATATTGTTTGTTTTTTATGAAAAACATTACACATTCATAAATATAAACACCATGCACAGTCAGGATATTATTTTTCCTAAATATAGTTCGACAACTTTGATTAAAATTAAGACCAAGAATCAATCCAATCATTCGTTTTTGTGCTATAAATATCCTGTTTATGTCGCTGCTACGGCCCCATTACACAATGCCATACTTTAATGTGGCATAAAAAAGGCATAATAAATTAAAATATTTTTTTAATTATAAATGTCTACATTTTTAAGTGATACTTCCAAGAGTGTGTATATAATTTAACTACAAAATTTAAAAAAATATTGACAACCAATTCTTCATGTCACCAGTTCGAAGAACACTTTTCAAGTTAATGAAATGTCATGTTCTACCTTGCACAAAAATTTCACTTCAATACCATTCAACATTGTTCATGACAGCATATGTATTAATATTAAAAGTAATAATAATATCATAAAACAAAACGATATTGACAGCAAATACAGACAACATCAGAAACAATTGAAAATACCATAAGGGAATGCACAAACAGAATAAATAACGCGACATAACAATATCTGTAAAATAATACATAGAGATTCTGTAATAAAAAAAATAATGATAATAATAATAATAACATTCCTTCTAATAGAGTTACAAAGTATATAAAGCTTGTATTAGTTCACTGCTTCAATACAATACAGCCGCGTACAGTCCGAATTCAAACCCATAGACATATGATTTGAGTGAAAAGTTACTCCAACATTAGGGTAAAGATGTAGGAGAAATTTACGACGTAACACCAATTACAGAGGGTATTGCCAGGGTGTAAGTTACTACTACTTCCGTAGTCACGGTGCGTCTTAAAATCTTTGGCTACCGATACGTACTTAAACGAGAAGGGAAACCACAAAAAACCTTCCCGGACAGCAGGGCATTAGATTCGAACCCGAGACCACCTACTTAGTCAGCCAGTAACTTATTATTGAGCAACCAAGCGGGAAAAAGCGAAATACTTCAAATCTTTTATATAAGACCATAAGGTCTTAAACAAATTTGTCCCACGTGTCGGCTAATTGAGGTTGTATGTCCTTATTTAAACTCACTGAAACATTTTCAAATATTAATATGTGGAACCATATTTCAATTCCTTTCGAATAGTAAATTATAATATTCTGGATATATCAAAATATTAATTCATAATAATATAAATTTTCTTTCTGATCCTAATGTAATTGTAATTATTAATTGAAGTTCGAAATGGTTTTGTATTGCTCTGTTAACTTAAACAATAAATCTTAGTAATTGTGCCGTCTCAGTGTGATTTATGGTATAAAAGATCATCTTTTCATTTAGACTGGCATAGCAATGTGTATTCCTAAGAATAAAATTATACGCACTCTTAGAACTATTGAACTTTAGTAAACTGTATTTATATTATTATAAAATTTACATAAAATGTTAGACTAAATGTATTCAGACAAAGCAAAAAATATTATGAGGACTGACTGATCAAATTCGTCAAGACCTGGTGGATACATTAGGGGTATCTGCAGTATCATATGACATAATTAAAAGGTGGTGTCGTGAGTTTAAATGTGGTAGACAGTCGTATATAGACGAACGTACAGGTGGAGCACCCACAACCGTCGCTACCTAAGGAAATGTTAAAAAGGTCCATGATCTCGTGCTTCAAGATCGACAACTATTAGACAACTAGTTGAAGATACTGGTCTCTCATACCATGAATTAAATATGAAGGAATTATCTGCAAGACAGGTACCACAAATGATAACAGATGCACACAAGGAAGCTCGGAAAAGCATTTGCAATCGCATTTTAATGCGGTACAGATATGACAAAGAAATCTTCTTGCAAGATTTGCGACAATGGACGAGTCCTGGATTCATCATTATGATGTAGAGAACACATCAAGGTTCACCACAGCCGAGACAATTCAAAATGCAACCTTCATCAGGAAAGATCACGCTATCCATATTTTGGGGTGCTAAAGTTGTAATTTTAGTAGATTTCCTGCAGAAGGAGCCACAATTACAGGCACTTATTATGCCAACGTAATTTCCAAATTACGTGACGCGATAAAAGAAAAACGTCAGGGGAAGTTGTGCAAAGGTATTCTCTTGCATCAGGATAACGCACCCAGTCACGGATCCGCAATTGTAACAGCTGCAATGGTTCAGCTTCGGATTAGTTGAATATCTGCCATATTAACCAAATGTAACCCCAGCGATTAACAGCTGTTTCCACAACTTAAAGAACACTTGCGTGGTAAACGATTTCCATCAAGTAATGATGTAATATGTGCGATACATCAGTGATTTGCAGAGTTTGGATAAGTTTTTTTCGAGAAGCATTAGAAATGTTAGAACATTGATGGGAAAAACTCGTTAACCTTAATAAAGACTGCGTAGAAAAATAAAAGTAAAATATTTGCAAATCCTTTATTGTGAGTGGGCCAGGAATGGATCAAAGGGATACCACGTATAAGCTAACTCCCATTTGCTATAAAACTATATTCAAGACACTAATTCACGATGACAAAATAATAATACTGTCTTCAACAAGTATGTGTTATCTATGATCACAAATTATATTATAAACTAATATAAAAGTACGTAAAATTCTTCAAGCAAATTAGGTGTCGGATACAAAATTATATTTTTAAACACGGTATCTAACTCCACTTTTGGGAGAGTACCTACTCTTAGGGGAGCTAGCTCTATTTTATAAATTATTCTGAGTTCAAATTAATTTATTCAAATGAAATTAAAAAATATTAAGGTGCAAGAGATAACCTCTCCTTAAACCTAGCTAATAGGCTATGAGTTATTGATATAAACGTAATTACGACATTACGAAAAATATTTCCAAAAAATGCTATAAAATTTTCAAACTGAAACCCTTTATTTTTGTATTAAGCTCAATATTAAGATGTCTGTCACATATGTGACTATAACCAGATTCTAAATTAATGAACTTTTCAGAATTACTTTTGGATTAGATGCCATAATTAAAGGATGCTCTAATTTATACCTAGGCATTATAGTGTGGATATTTATTCTTACTGCACACCTGTTGGTACACCCTATCTTTCATTTGTGGATACACGCAAGACAACAAATGTCAGTAAAATGTAAGTATTTTATTTATTATCTTTGCTCTTTCACGATTCCTTTATTATCATGTGGAAATATTTTAAAAGTTTCCATAAATATCTACATTATTTACTCTAGACTATCTAGGATCTAGTCTAGCTTATGAAATAAAGTAAAGCAATAACATAAAAAGTAAATAAATTCCAATTAGAATAAATTCACAAACATGCACAATAAGCAGAAACTTTCTTCTTTGAAGGCGAATAGAAATAGAAGTACATACATATATCTTATAGACAAAATTTATTTCTTGCTAATGAAAGAACATAATTTATAGCTTTAAATCGTATAGTCTTGAATGTGTTGGCCACCGTTCTCTATAAACTGATAACCGTAAGTTCCCTTTTACACGTTATACATATGCACCGAAATTCGGACTACTTCCGAAGCAGGTTTGTAGGACGATGTTTTAAAACCTCTGCCTCGAGGTATATTCATAAAGAAATCATAGAGCGTTAGATCGGGCGCCATGATATATCACCTCGAATCTTGGACTATAGGCGGTGTCCAAATCCTGTTGGAACTGAACATTTTCTAGATGCATTTCTTCAAGTGCTCGTTCGAAAAAGTTTTGAATCATGTTCACATCCACTGTAAATTCATAGAAACTTCTTGATTATCTTTCTTTAAAAAATAAGTGCAAATAACACCAACTGTCGACAGCTCACACCATACTGTCACTTTTTCACTGCAAAATGAAACATAGAACTCTCTAAAAATGCCTTTTCAATAAAGACAAGTATGTCAAGAGGTAAAGTTTTCAATAAAGATTCGTACACCATTAGTCGGTTCTGGAAGTCGATTTGATATTCCCAGGGCTACTATTTGTTTGCGAGCGGGGCAGCTTGGAGATCTCAAAACCGACTGTCGAACCACCAAATTTTCTAGCGTCATTATGGTTCGTCATTGTCTTGGGTTTTTTTCTCCAAACTGGTTTTCGAAGTGAAAAGAGCAATTTTTCGAAAATAGATTTCAATCGCAAACAATACGCTACTTTCTCATCCGACTCATGTTTTTTTACTGAGACGCACGAGATAAAGATTTACGTAACTACAGCGTTTGCCGATCCCATTTCTACTTTTCTACGACCTTCTCTCCCTTCATAATGCGCCTTCAAAAGCAGATTCCTCGCTCCACCCTATATCGCATGATCTAGAATTTAGTAAATTTCTGAAGCATTTGTTAATAGAAGAAATACTTTAAGCTTTAACATTCGGAAGGGAATTGCCAAGACTTTTAGTAATAAACAGTGAGGCAGAAAATGTGGGTAGGTAACTAGACCAACAAAACCGATTAAGGCAAGCTCACCGCTATTTGAACTGACTAGACAATGGTTCGATTTTAGTATCCTACGTGTTCATAAATTAATGCAGCTTTTTAATCTAATATAGTATTATTAATTAATACATTAAAAGCAATTTGATTATAAATATAACATACTGCGAACTCTATATTTAGATGATACTGATTTCAATTAATATTTTAATAAAACGCTTGAATTACTAATTTTCTAATATTTTTTTCAAAAAATGGATTTTATTTTGAAGTTAAGGCATATTTGTGTATGAAAAATACTCTTTCCAGGTCAGAATTAGTAACTGGAATAAGATGAATATGGAAAAGTAAAGCAGATTGAAGATATTAATTTCAATATTTCACAATTAAGATTCCTCTCAATAACTGCTTTTAATTTAGTTTTCATTACTATTTTATAATTTGTCTAATTAACGATTTTGTAGGACATTTCAATATACAGCAATTGTTTTGTTAATATTAGAACATCCATCGATATGGATTTTTCTCTATGTAACGCAGTGCGATTTCCGAAATGATTCTACCATTATTAAGACTGATTATTTTCTCCAGTTGAACTTCACTTAGCTCCTTATCATTTGCTTCCTCAAAATTTTCTGCAACTGCCACAATTTCTGTGTCTATCACTTCATATTATTAATCACTATGCAACCAATAATGACAACTCTTTCATGGCAATTATTCTATTTTTGAACAAAGCTCATTAGATAGGAGTGTTCTCCTTTTTCTTCGTCTTCTTCAGCCTCGCATATTGAAACTACCGCCTCCAACTTGCTCCAGGATTTTACTATTACTTCACTTTTGATTTCATCCCATAATTCGACAATCCAATAAATCTTTAGCATCTTTAGCGCTAATTGCTTTTATGAAGTTTGTTATAATTCGATTCTCGTACTCTACTGTATCTTCTAATTCATTGCCTGGTAGATATAGGACATGAATGTAACCAGAAACTCTTCTTCATTTAGATATACTACTACACTTTATTAGTTTTTTTATATTCAGCCCTCTATCATGGCCATGATGAATTTTCTAATTTTCTTCTTTAACACTGTATGCAGTTGCATTTTTTAATAGTTTCCTCTTTACTCAAGTCTCTTTATTGCTTCTAACTTTATTTACATCGAAACATATTTCCGTTAGCCCTTTTGACTCATTTTTACAAGCAGTAATTACACAAAAAAAATATAAATACATAAGTGACCAATCACATGCAGGCGTTAAAGCAAACTAATCAAAAGTTAACGTAATGAATTATATATTTGTTAAATTGATTCAGGCAAAAACCTTTCTACATATCATCCCTATAACATCAGTGCAACACGGCGCATTATTCACATTAACTCAAACTATGCGGAATGTCGGACTATCGAGGTTCGAACTATTAGGATTCAACTATGTTGCAAAACTTTTGTAGTTCCCTTTATACATTTCCTAGTATATTTTGCAACTAGTTACTTATAATTAGTTGCAAAATGCAAGACTTTGGACGTCCAGGAGAACTAAATCCACAACAACAAATATTACGAAACACTCGATATTTATTTTCTGATATGAAAACAATCAAATGCGTCTAAAATTTTGGACACAAGAAAAACGAAAGCAAACAACGTATAATCAAATAATATTAAAACTAAGAATGAGTTCCTAGAAAAGTAAAATAAAGCAATATCAGAAACTAAAAGTACAAAAAATGCAAAGTAGAAAAACCCAATTAATGCATTCAAGTCACCTGGAAATAGGACAGGATCTACTGGAAAAAGTACGGGTTCTTATCTCGGATACCAACTTAAGAACGCACCTAAACGACAATAAATTGTTTGCTTTTTTCATACGAAGTCAGCTACTATTTTCAAAACGTCAAAAGCATACATAACATGATTTTAACCTCATGTTGTATGTTGAGATCAAGCATTTGAAAAGCACACAAAGTAGACATCAACTAATAAGCGATTTTGCCTGAAGAAAAACACGAAATGATGGATTTTCGACTTTATGTTTTATTACAAAAGAATATGTTCTTCTTCTGCTTCAGTTCAAAATGAGCCAAATCAGTCGATTCAGCGCCATTCACAGGAATTGGAAATCTCTCAAACTACATTGTGGCGAATTTTGCTTAAAGATCTTGGCTTACACCCTTACAAGATCAAATTAACTCAAGAACTGAAGCCGTTTGATCATTTGATGTGCCAAAGCTTCTCCGACTGGGCTTTGCTAAAACTCGAAGAAAATCCTGAATTTCATCGAAAAGCATCTTCAGTGATGAAGCTCATTTTTGGCTTAATGACTTTGCCAGTAGGCAAGATATGCGTTATTGGATAGCAACAAACCCACATGTGCTTCAAGAGACTCCTTTACAGCCACAAAAAGTGACCGTATGATGTAGATTTCATGCCGGAGGTGTGATTGGATCATATATTTTTGCCTATGAAAATAATCGCTATGTTACGGTCAATGGAGTTCGCCGAGTGCCATGTTGGAAGATTATTTTTCGCCAGAATTGGATACACCTCACATCAGTGATATATGGTCCCCAGTGACACATGTCGCACAGCTACTCAAACAACTGATCTATTGAAGGGGAAGTTCGATAACCGTGTAATCTTGAGAAATAGTCCTGTAGAGTGGCCACCTCGCTCATACAATTTAACGCCGCTAGATTTCTTTTTTATGGAGCTACGCTAAGTCGTTGGTTTATGCCAACAAGCCAACAACGTTAGAGGAGCTCAGAGACGCGAAATTTCCAACGTTCCGGCCGATCTGTATGAAAGAGTGGTGGAAAATTGGCTCCAAGATCGAATTCCATAGTTAAATGTAACATATGTACTGCACCTATAATAAATTTGAGCCCAATATTTCGATTATTCTATGTTTTATTTAAATATAAAATTATTATGTTCATATTGAAAAACCCGATACATATATATTTATTTTAAATTATATAATTTATTTTTTAAAGTTTCTCAGGAAAAACCTTGCGATATAATAGCATTGGGTATTTTTATTTTGTACTATATGTGTTCATTGTATTACGTTCCCTATATTTGTAGTAAAATAAATCTAGGGCTGATTGTATCAACAGCTGTTCAACTTGAAAATGTAAGAGGATTCTGAAAAAAGCAGTGACATTTTATATTTACTTCAATAAATTATTTTCAGATGAGATTAATGATGAAAACTTATTCCTTTGTCAGAAGTGTAACTCCTAGAGTGTTAAAATGTAAATTACACTCTGATCGCATTTTAAAACTACCGAAATATTCGAATTATTTATATTTTTCGTTTGCCCCGACAATGTTGTACCGAGATGATTATCCAAGGTAAGAAATAATTTGTTATAGGAAAACAACAACCTGAAAAGGACTATTAAAAAGTAATAAATATTTTTGACCCCTTAAAATTAGGCCTGGATTGCTGCAGTGTTATTTGAGTTGCCTACAATGATTATTCATTACTAGTGCGACCGGTTATTCCTCAAATTTCATTCCCTACTAGACATAAGTGTTTGTCCACGTGTACGTTCTCACATTATTCAAATAAACAATATTAAGGCTCAACTAAAACCATTTTACAATCCAGGTAAGGTGATTAAATAAAAACCTTTTTCTTGGAAATTGTAAATACGATTTTTAAGCTAAAAAATCAAGTGACGAGAGACATCGTTTGTATATAAATTTTATCTTTCATTCAACTGTGTAAGTGTAAAGAATTCGTGTTTGTGTGTTTGTATGTTCGCGCATTTGCATATTATTTTGGAAACTCTGGCCAAATTGCTAGAGATATTGGCGAAATTGTGCCAGACAAAAATATAAAGGGTACTAGGAAAGTTTTGCAATATGACGCAACAATGAATCATAGGAAGCTGATTGATGCTGCATGTTGAGACATGTCCATACGTACATAGTAGCCGCCACGCCATGTCGATGGAGTCAGTTATTCATTAGCAGTGAGAGTGTAAAGTGTTTGCGATGGCATCGTGGTTACGAAATGAGATAAGGGCAGTTTTGCGTCATAATTTCGTGCGTGGTTTAAACATAGACCAGTGGTTCGAAGAAATGACTCTTGCACTAGGTGATGTTTGTCCACATCGAACGACGATATTCAGGTGATATAGAGAATTCCGAAGGGGAAATTTAACTGTGGAGAATGCTGAGTCAGTTACGGAGGAAAAGGTTACTACTGTGAGGAAAATGCTTGGCGAGGACAGGCGAGTGAACTACCAACAGATAGAGGGTACTTGAGGCCTAAATGCACCAGCAATTCGTTCGATTCTGCATGATCATTTGCACGTGAAGAAACTTTGTTCTCTCTGAATGCCGCATCGACTGACTAAAGAGCAAATGACACGACGTGTGACTTGGTGCCGGGAGATGCAGTCTCGGTATGTGAACAACATCATGACAGGTGACGAGACTTGGCTGTACTATTACGATGTGCCGACCAAAGCTCAAAACAAAGTTCGGGTCTTTGATGATGAGGACACACCCGTAGTTGTCAGAAAATCTCGATCTGCAAAGAAGGAAATGATTTTTCAAATCAAGTGGAATTGTGGAACGCGTCGTTTTGGAAACACAGAAGACAGTCACAGCTATGTGGTATACTGACCAGTGCCTGCCTAAAGTCATTGGATCTATGAAGAACCTGCGGCCAAAGTCAAGAATAGACACTTGGTTCCTCCATCACGATAATGCTCCAGTTCACCGCGCCAAAGCCTGTACCGAATATTTGGCCATGACAGGTTTGGAACTTCTCGAGCACCCTTCCTACAGTCCAGATCTTGGTCCCTGCGATTTTGCACTGTTCTCACATGTGAAAATGGAGCTAAAAGGGAAGCGGTTTTCCAGTGATAAGAACCTTCTGCGGACTTGGGACAACGAGTGTGCTTTACTCCATAGTGAAACTTGGCAGAACTGGTTTAAAGATTGGTTTCGGAGCATGGAGAGGTGTATTGAGTGTAGAGGAAATTACTTTGAAAAAATTAAATAAACAAAACTGTATTGCAAAACTTTCCTAGTACCTTTTGTAAAAAGTAAAGGTGGCCACATCGACGAAACAATAATTTAAGTAAATTTTAAAGAAAACTTGCTAAAATTGTTTGAAATAAAGCTTCTTTGAAATTTTAAAACATTTTGTATAATTATATAATAAAATTTTAATTTTGCAGTAAATATTACACTTGCTTTTCTATTGTTTTCTGAGAGGACAAACGCTTATGACCGGTAGTGTATTTACACTATCTCTCACAAAAGTTCGAATAGTGACTTAAATCTACAAAATTATTAATAACTGCCACTGATTTGCTTTGGAAAAATACATTTAATATCATAACATACATGTATGACTATAAATATAGAAAGTAAGAAAAAATTAAGTTTTAATAATACTAAATATTATTGCTGACTAGATTTTTTCGTCAAAATATCCAACCTTGCCATTAAGTACCACTTGGACAGCACACGATATTCTTGTTACAAAATTTTCTAACACTGCATTTGGAATGTTGTTCATTCTTCCTGGAAAAAATCCCACAGCAAGATTGTTGAAGAAAGACGTACTTTTCTTATTTATCTATCTATCTCATTCAACTCTAACTCAATGTGGATGATATCTAGAATCTATGGTATTTGTGTCATTACTTTCAATACATTGCTTGGACAAAATGACTGTTATTTGTTACTTTTTCGTTCACTCAACTTTGTTCCATGTGATATTTCCTTATTCCCACATATCAAGAAGTAAATCAAAGAAAAACGTTTTTCTGGTATATAAACAATTTATTGTAAGCGCAGGTCCAGTTGTTCTATTAAAGCAACTACCTCATCAATCAGATGATATGTTTAATTACCTACGTGAGATAGCCACAATTACAGTAAGGTATATCTGCATAAGCGGAAACTACGATCCCCATTATGCAACATACATTTAGTCCTAGAAATGATTTGCTATAGATCGTTAAAACATTCTGATCTCGACCATTCATTTTTTCCAGAAATAACGTCGGTATTGGAGGCGATTTTGTAGTAATTGTTTTATTAATGCTAAACACTAAAAGCCATTAGAAGGAAATCGTTTTCACAATAACTTTAAAAGTATAGTAGGCTGCAGTACTAGTTACATAATAGTGTTGACTGAGTACTGATATCAGGAGGATTGTTACATCAGCTGTTCAGCTGACGCGAAAGGTAGCCAGTTACTGAATGATATATCTAATTTTTAATTTAGCAATCACCCTACTGCAATCAAATGTTTTCTTCAGCATCACGCTCAAATATTTTAAATCGTGCTTGGTTTTCATTATTGTTTCTGGAAAATTTACAGCCTTCTAAGATGTATAATAACGATACAGTGGCTAAGAGCGTTTGCACGAGCCATGCACATATAATAACAGAATTTCCTTGCCGTTATTCCAGGAAAATCGCAACCACGTTTAAACTTATGAATCCGACAATAAAAAATAAAAAATCTTTAACCATGGCGTAGAGTTTCTATGAATTTAATCCAACACCCACTGTGATCCAGGTAGCCGTCTACTTCTTTGATTACAAATGTTTTTCCTCTTATATACCATGTATATAATCTTGTTATATAGCGTTTATATAACAATATTCGCGTCCTCTAAACGGTATACTTATAGCAGAGTAACCTTAATGTTTCCAGAAACGGAAGAGACAAGCTAAAGGCCATTAATTTTCATTGTCAGTTAATTAAAGATAATAGTAATTAATGTTTCGAGATTACTTACCACCAGAGTTGAATGTAAATAAAAGTTACAATAAATTATTAAAAAATTATGTTAATTTGAAGTTGGATTTTACTGTTGCCAAAGAAACATTCCAATTCCATTATAATATTATTTTAGACAATAGTTATAAGTATAACTGCTTCAGCATTATTTTGCAGTACATTTTAAAATAAGAAAGATGTTCATTTCAGAAGAAAAAATGTAGATATTCAGTTTGTTTTGGAATGTTCTCTTGATTTCCTATGCTCTATATGGTTATGTGGATATTTCTACGATGCTACCGTACCTAAACTCCACCTAAATGCTGGCTTAACTAAAATAGATTGGGTAATCTTTTTTGAAGCATTGATTTCTTTGTTCGATACACTTATAGTTAGTCTCTTTGGATTTGTAACTATATTTTACGTAATATACCACTGTTGGCTTAATATAACTGGAGAACTTTTACGATTTGCTGATAGGGAATTCTACAAGGTAAGCTAAACATAAAAAATAAGTTTTTTTATATTTATTTTCTTATTTTCTTGCAGGATTGGTGGACGGCTCCGAATGAATCAGATTTTTTCAGAAAATGGAATACAGTTGTACAAGATTGGCTCCACCTCTACATCTATAAGGAATTCAAAAATAACATCACACCCAACAATCAAGCCGTTCCAAAAATTATGGTCCTCTTTGTGTCTTCGTTGGTACACGAGTACATCGTATCTTGTATATTAAAACAATTTTTTCCGACAATGTTTATTTCGTACTTTCTGATTGCAACACCGTTAGCATTTGTCTCTTGTAAGAATTCCTTCTCCAAAGTACTTGTAATTATGAATTTGGGTCTTTGGTCAAGTGCGATACTGAATGTTGGTGTTATAGAATATAACGCAAAATTTAATTGTCCTATACCCAAAAATCGAATTCATTTACATTATATACCAACGATATTTACTGCTGATTGTTACTAAAGTCCAATTGTAGTGCATAAAATATATTTTTTCCAATTTAATTATCGTTATTTTACTAAAGAACCCTTAACAAATATTAATAGTCATTATATAAAATAAGCGATCAAAATTTTATTAGTAATTGGAGTAGTAATTGGAGAGGAACATTTTTGACAAGTTTTTAACCGCCTGTTTGATTTTGCATTCAGAAAATACTTTACTATAAGTGTTTGATGATGCCTAACAAGTACTTATTGTTATTATCTATGTATCAAATCAATTGATCATATGGATAAAGTTTGTAAAAAATAAGTACTTTCTGCTTCTATATTCGAGATTGTTACATTTTAACGCTTGATATCTACACCTAAAATTTGATATCATCTTTTGGGATGGCAGAAATGACTGGATGATCTTTTCATCTTATGTCTTGCTTACTATACTACGACCTAACTATAATCAATCAGGCAGAGGTCTTCCTTTAATACAAATATGTTAACTATATTTGCTATTTATATTTTTCGAACATAGGTACAGTATTTTTATTTAGACACAAACACTTGCGTAAAAATAATATTTTCATGCATGTCTACCACACTAGACATCAAACTAATTTCTACTATCCCAGACACCGCCTGTTGGTGACCTAATAAAGTTATACTATAAGTTATTTCACATGGTAAAGCAAATACGCTTCTGCTTTATCAATTATTAAAGGAATTAGAATACCTTAATTAATAATTTCTGTAATCTAATATGTAATATAAATCTATTGTATTTTTGATGTTTACACTTTATTTAAAATATTCAAATTAAAAAAGTTGTTTAAGGAAACATTTATTAAGGGAAGATTTAGTATGTGGAATATTAGAGTTACATATAGTATTCAAAATTTGATAATAAATGTTATGTTTTTAAAAGTTAATTTCGACATTATTGCTAATGAATATTATGTAATAATTATTTAATCAAAAATAAAATATGTTTTGGTATTAATTTATTGATTAATAAAAAAATATATTTGTGTTAATAAAAAGATCAAATTAATAGAAAATTATAAATTTTCTCATACTTGTAAATATAGGAAATAGAAAAGAACAATTACTTATCTATTTTAACCATTCGTATTTCACATGGATAAGGACAAACAGACTCCAAATCAAAATTTAATTTAAAGTATTAGGTGCGCAACTAAGTTCTCGCTGTTTTTTTGATGAAAATGCAACTCTATTGTGAAAAAATGTTTACAAATGAATCATTCAAAATATTGCCCATCGCTAGCGACAACTTTTTCCCATCTTTCTGGCAGAGCTCGAATACCGTCACGGTAGAAGTGTTCGTCTTTTGAGGCTATTCACGAATAAAGCCATTTTGAGATGTCTTCATATGAGGGTAACTGCTGATTAGCCAGACCATGTGCCATTGAACGGAACAAGTAATAATCGGACGGCGCAATATCTGGGCAATATGGCGGGTGGGGTAGGACCTCCCATTTGAGCGTTTCTAAGTAGGTTTTAACGGATTTGGCAACGCGAGGCCGAGCATTGTCATGCTGTAGAATCACATTTTCGTGCCTCTGCTCGTATTGTCGCCGCTTTTCGCGCAGTGCTCGGCTCAATCGCATCAATTGAATTCGATACCGTTCCCCAGTGATGGTTTCGTTCGGTTTCAACAGCTCATAATAAATAACACCGCCCTGGTCCCACCAAATACACAGCAAAACCTTCGCAGTGTGAATATTCGGCCGAACCGACGACGTAGAAGCATGGCCGGGCAGTCCCCATGATTTTGTTCTCTTTGGGTTACTGTAATGAATCCATTTTTCATCACCCGTAACGATGCGATGAAGAAAATCCTTCTTTTTTTGCCGCTGGAGCAGTTGTCTCTTGGCTTCAAATTATAAGGAACCCAAGTTCCTTCTTTTTGAATCATTCCCAACGCATGCAATCGCTGGGAAATGGCTTGGCGGGTAACTCCTAATGCTGAAGCAAGCACTTTTTGCGTTTGGCGCGGATCCTCATCGAACAATGCCTCCAATTCAGCGTCTTCGAAGGTTTTTGGTCTTCCTTCACGCGAACGGTCGTCAAAATCAAAATCACCGTCTTTGAAGCGACAGCACCAATCACGGCACGTTGTTTCACTTAGAGCAGCATCTCCGTAAACTTTTTGGAGTTCTCGATGCGCTTCAGCCGCCGTTTTCTTCGAACGAAAGAAGAAAAGCAACACTTCCCGCAAATGACGATTATTTGGCACAAAATCTGACATTTTCACATAACCAAAAGTTATGACGCAAAAACAAAATCACTAATGTGTCAAAGCGGTTTGTTTACTATATGTCTAAGCTTAGTTCATGACGTTTTGGTTATGTCACAATCGACCAGCACTTACTACTTTAGCCATCTCTTGAAAAACAGCGAGAACTTAGTTGCACACCTAATATAAAGAAGAATTATTAAACTCTTTTACGTTTTGACAAGTTATTTGTCTTTAACAAACGAAAGACATTTACTTTCGTGTATTTAACATACATAAATCAAAACCTCTTTATCCAGGACATTCAAAAGCTATTTTAAATGTCGATGCGTTTGAACGCAGAAATTTATTTAGAAAATATTTTTGAATCATCAACGTGGAAAAAATATTAAAATTGAATTGCTTATGAATATTATGTAATAATTATTTTATCAAAAATAAAATATGTTTTGGGATTAATTTATTGATTAATAAAAAAATATATTTGTGTTAATAAAAAGATCAAATTAATAGAAAATTATAAATTTTCTCATACTTGTAAATATAGGAAATAGAAAAGAACAATCACTTATCTATGATATTTTAACCATTCATATTTCACATGGACAAGGACAAACAAACTCCAAATCAAAATTTAATTCAAAGTATAAAGAAGAATTATTAAACTCTTTTACGTTTTGACAAGTTATTTGTCTTTAAAAAACGAAAGACATTTACTTTCGTGTATTTAATATATATAAATCAAAACCTTTATTAGGTTTGCATTTATCCAGGACATTTAAAAGCTATTTTAAATGTCGATGCGTTTGAACGCAGAAATTTATTTGGAAAATATTTTTGAACCATCAACGTGGAAAAAATATTAAAATTAAATTAAGAAAAAGAGAAATATTTAAGTTAATGATTAAACGACCCAAACTGGAAACTTGAGGAACACCTGAAAAAGCAGCAAAAGGAATTTAGTTGACACATAAGAAATTCTACTATTTAAGCAGAATGCGGTTACATTATCTGCCCGGTGGCAAAGCAAAAATATAATGTATTAACTATATATGGTTGACATATCTATATATTTAACAACAAAGATACTCTTTATTAAACTAATATATTTGCAGTACAGAATAAAACAAAAAATTCTGTTACATAAAATTGAAAAGTGTCCACCATTGTCAACTTGTATATAGAGAAATTTGATTTTTAATCATACTTTGAAATCGTTTAAAATTAAAAAAAAAAAGTGTGTTCAAATTTCGCGGTATTTTTAAAGAATAAATAAAGCACATAATTTGCATTCGCTTTCAAAAACCTTTTATTGGCAATTGAAGTATTAGTTATGACATTTATATGCGAAAAATAATATCTGCCAAATGGCCTCCTCTTGCAGCTCCGCAGACGTCCACTCTTTTGTTAAAATTTTCAATGACATTTTGACATAATTGAGGCTCTATCTCACCAATGACATGAATAATTTTATCTTTCAAACCAGGAATAAATTGTGAATTGTTTCACACAACCCCAAAGAAAATAGTCTAACGATGTCAAATCACATGATCTTGGTGGCCAATTAACATCTCCGTTTCTTGAGATTACACGTCCAGGAAATTTTTCTCTCAATAAATCAATTGATTCGTGTGCAAAGTGAGGTGTAGCGTCATCCTGTTGAAACCACATATCCTCTAGATCAATATTCATTAATTCAGGCCACAAAAATCGGTTATCATCCGACGATATCGATCACCATTCACAGTTACAGCTTCACCAGGAGCATTTCCAAAGAAGTAAGGACCAATTACACCACCTGGCCATAATGCACACCAAACAGTAACTCGTTTAGGATGCATAGGTTTCTCATGAATAATTCGTGGATTTTCCTCAACCCAGATACGGCAATTTTGTTTATTAACATAGCCACCAAGTTCAAAATGTGCCTCATCGGAAAATATTATTTTTTGAGAAGAATCAGCTGGTTGCTCATTGATGAAATGGACAGATGAACCACCTGACCATAATGCACACCAAACAGTAACTCGTTTAGAATGCATAGGTTTTTCATGAATAATTCGTGGATTTTCCTCACCCCGGATACGGCAATTTTGTTTATTAACATAGCCACCAAGTTTAAAATGTGCCTCATCGGAAAACATTACTTTTTGAGAAAAATCAGCTGGTTATTCATTGATGAAATTGAAAAATGAACGACGTTTTAAATGATCTGGCTTCAGTTCCTGTGTTATTTGAACCTTATATGTCTTCAGTGCTAAATCCTTGTGTAAAATACACCATGTTGTTGATCCACTAAGTCCAAGTTGTTGTGAACATCATCTAATGGACATTTCAGGATCTTCAGCAACACTTTCACGAACCAAACCAATATTTTCTTGTAAACGACCACTACGACTGTATTTTTCATTTTTTTGATCTTCACGGAACCAGTCTCTTGAAATTTTTCAATAATTCAACCAATGGTGCTTTCAGATTGACGATTATGTAAACCATAAAATTTACGTAATTTTCTAAAAACTCCTCACAGAACGCTGATTTTCATAAAATAATTCAACTATTTGAACGCGTCGTTGTACCGTGTACGAAGCCATTTTTATAAATGTCATACATCACACATTTTAAATGCCCACATACCCAGGCAAATTCAGTGCGCCATCTATATTTTATTTATTCTTAAAAAAACCGCGCAATTTAAAACACTCTTTAGCTTCCAATGTACACTATTAGCACAGAATTTTATTTTTGATTTTGAAGACATTTCTGTTTTTAAAAAAACGCCTACTTTTATTTTCATTTTATGGAAAATTTGTATTTTATTGGAACCTACCTACAAAGTTTTCTAGTACTGTAAAAAAATCACTGTTTACTAAATATTTGTAGCAAAGTTTTTCTTCATTTACTTAAATTTATTCTTAGTTAAAACAAATAACGCATGGAAAGCTACTTATGTTTTATGTTAATATGCAATAAGCAAGGGATCGTGTGCAAATAGGCCTATCTCAGGCTGTGCAGGCTTGTACTTTCCTGATTCCCCTCCGTTTATCACTGCCTAATAAATCCGGCCTCTCAACAGTTTTTTGTACGTACGAGGGAGCGTTTTTATATTCGCGGAATGAGCGGGTTGTAGAGGGGTGAGTAGGCGCATTGGGGACGTGGCCTGTGTAGCGACTCATGATTAGTATAAAAACGAAGTTTCATTGTTATTAGACAGTTAGTCTTTGAGCTATCGTCAACCAAGTAACATAATCAGGAATGAAAAGTGAAATATGGAAAAAATCGAATAACTTGCCGTTATAAAGTTCCTTTTCGCGACCATAATGAATGAGATGTCATTGGTTTACGGCGACTTTTGTCCAGGAAAAACCATGGTGTACAAGTGGCATAGTTTATTTAAACAAGGAAGGGAATCCCTTGAAGACGACACGAGGCCGGGCAGGAGCATTGAGGTGACCACGCCAGCACTTATCCAAAAAGTTGAACAAATTGTACTCGAAGATGCTCGACTAAAGAAGAAACAACTCGCAGAAATGGTTGGAGTATCCGATACAACAATTTTTAAAATCCTACACGATCATCTCGGCATGTCTAAGGTCCACGCAAGATGGGTGCCGAGAATGCTCACGCCGTCGCAAAAACAACAGCGCGTAGAGTGTTCGCGTACATTTTTGGACCTCTGTAATGAAGACAAGGATGGTGTATTGAGTGGAATTGTTACTGGAGACGAAACTTGGGTTCATCATTATGAACCTGAGTCCAAACAAGACTCCATGCAGTGGCATAAAAAGGGCACAGCACCTCCCAAGAAATTTAAAGTGTCACAATCAGCTGGGAAACTCATGGCAACGGTATTTTGGGACTCGGAAGGAATATTGTTGATTGATTATAAAGATAAAGGTGTTTCTATAACCGGAGAATATTACGCTTCAATATTAGAGCGACTAAAAGAAGCCATTAAGGAGAAAAGACGGGGAAAGTTGACAAAAGGTGTTCTGCTTTTGAAGACAACGCGCCCGTCCACAAGAGCCGCGTTGCGTTAGCTGCCCTGCATAAGGTGGGCTTCGAAATTGTGAATCACCCACCCTACAGCCCAGACCTGGCCCCGAGTGATTATTACCTGTTTCCGAAAATGAAAAAAGAGCTCTAAAAAATTTACTGCCGATGATGAAATCAAGGAGGCAGTTTCGGCGTATTTTGCAGATAAAGAGAAATCATTTTTTTTATGAGGGTTTAAATAAATTAATTGAAAGATGTGAAACATGTATCCGTCTTGCAAGTGAATATATTGAAAAAGAAAAATAATTTGGTTTTTTTATTTCCACCCCTTGTCCCCCATTCCGCGAATATAAAAACGCTCCCTCGTACTTTTAATAATAGGTAAAACGAAGTAATAGCGATTTCTTGTGGCATATTTAGTGCGCACTCGGTGTACCATTATTCATCTTACTTTTACATATAATAATATGAGACGGGGATACACTAAGTACGCACTCAATAAATCTAAGTGCAACCTACAGAAAAAGCTATAAATTTCCCGGTTTGTAATTGCAAATTATAAATGTTTTCAATTCTTACTCATTATACAACTTATAGGAAATTTTAATTCTGGAAAATTTACCACAAATTACAGAAATTACAAATAATAGAGCAAATTTTTAATTATAAAATTATGCAATATTATAAAATGTAACATTTTTAATAGCATGAATAATGAAGGTTATAGCAAATAGGCGTTCTAACTT
Source organism: Dermolepida albohirtum (assembly GCA_031893035.1). Taxonomy (NCBI): domain Eukaryota; kingdom Metazoa; phylum Arthropoda; class Insecta; order Coleoptera; family Scarabaeidae; genus Dermolepida; species Dermolepida albohirtum. The sequence continues at coordinate 284,850 of JAVIWB010002478.1, forward strand.
TTTTAAAATAAACATTAATAAGTTTTTTAAAGTAAATCATCAAATATGACATAAACATGTATAAATACCTACTATTAAACTATTAAGACAATTAGCTTCAACTTGTTTACCTTCACTATTATAGTGCATTATTGCATATACACATTTAAAAGACTACGTAATATTATTATTTTCGATATTTACTGAAGCCACCTTACTTGAAATGAATTATTCAACCATAAACATGAGGTAATTTTTTAAACGGTTGTATTCAGTACATATACATAGATATAATTAAGTTTAACTTAAAATACTTTAGAAAAATTAAATATTACGAAAAGGTCTTCAAAGATAAAAACTCTTCGTTAACCAAATTATTTAAAATTAATCACTTTCGAGTTATACGGAACTGTTTCTACACGTTACTGATTACTTTTTAGATTAAATAAATTATCTTACTGGAACCAAACCGTGAGTATTTTATATGTACCTTATTTCGTAAAAATACTTTCTTTTTGCTATTTTGGAATTTCTTTTGGTTTAGGTTTGATAGAAACAGGATTTGAAAGGTTTCACTTAGGTGTTGTCGTGTGTACTTTGTTTTTTAGTGCGAACGTCATAGTTCCAAAATTTCAATTTTGCTCATGTGTCAGAACAGAATTTTCACCAGTTCGTAAGTAATATATCCTCAGCTAATTTCATTATTAAACATTTTAAATTAAGGAACACAATTTTAATCGGAAAACAAGTAAGACAGTTGAAAAGGATGTCCTTAATTAACAGAGTGGGAAATAAACAAAAGTTACATGCAATGCAGAATAGTAAAAAATAAAATTCAATTCAGAGAGAAATTTAACAAACCCACACAGGCTTTAGCATACGGAATACCAAACTTACAGTAAAAATACCTGAAAGAAGTCCATAATTTTGAGTTCTTATTTGAGCGATTACCATCGTTTATAAAAATAGTAATTCAAATAGTACTTTATTACCAACAATTTCACGCCGTGATTTAAAATTTTCAACTGTTAAAATTCAGATTGCTACATTTATTAGTTTCATTATAGCGACTGTTCGATTAAATGCATTTCGGAACTTTTAACGAGATGAATAGTGTTGAAATTCGAGCTGTCTTTAAATGTTTCTTTTCGAAAAGATCATCAACAACAAATAATCATGATAGAATTAAGAATGGTCTAAACAACTCGGCTCCTTTATTCTCCGCTGTTGATAAATGGATTCGCGAGTTCAAATATGATCGTCACTAACCAGAATTATATCGTACATTATTGAAAAAGTGCATGCTACGGCATTGGAAGATCGTCGTTTAAAAAGGCCTTAGAAAGCTGAAGCTGTAAACACCTTTAAGGAATACGCAACATTCGTTTTGAATGAAAAGTTAGCTATGAAGAAGCTATCCGCGAGATGGGTGTCGCAAAGAAAATCAAGAATCGGTACAAATACAGTGTCCATGGGTGCATTAAAAACAAACAGAAATTGAATTGTGAAATACGAGGGAGCGTTTTTATATTCGCGGAATGGGGGACAAGGGGTGGAAATAAAAAAACCAAATTATTTTTCTTTTTCAATATATTCACCTGCAAGACGGATACATTTTTCACATCTTTCAATTAATTTATTTATACCCTCATAAAAAAATGATTTCTCTTTATCTGCAAAATACGCCGAAACTGCCTCCTTGACTTCATCATCGGCAGTAAATTTCTTACCCCGCAGCTCTTTTATCATTTTCGGAAACAGGTAATAATCACTCGGGGCCAGGTCTGGGCTGTAGGGTGGGTGATTCACAATTTCGAAGCCCACCTTATACAGGGCAGCTAACGCAACGCGGCTCTTGTGGACGGGCGCGTTGTCGTGCAAAAGCAGAACACCTTTTGTCAATTTTCCCCGTCTTTTCTCTTTAATGGCTTCTTTTGGACGCTCTAATATTGAAGCGTAATATTCTCCGGTTATAGAAACACCTTTATCTTTATAATCAATCAACAATATTCCTTCCGAGTCCCAAAATACAGTTGCCATGAGTTTCCCAGCTGATTGTGACACTTTAAATTTCTTGGGAGGTGCTGTGCCCTTTTTATGCCACTGCATGGAGTCTTGTTTGGACTCAGGTTCATAATGATGAACCCGAGTTTCGTCTCCAGTAACAATTCCACTCAATACACCATCCTTGTCTTCATTACAGAGGTCCAAAAATGCACGCGAACACTCTACGCGCTGTTGTTTTTGCGGCGGCGTGAGCATTCTCGGCACCCATCTTGCGCTGACCTTAGACATGCCGAGATGATCGTGTAGGATTTTAAAAATTGTTGTATCGGATACTCCAACCATTTCTGCGAGTTGTTTCTTCTTTAGTCGAGCATCTTCGAGTACAATTTGTTCAACTTTTTGGATAAGTGCTGGCGTGGTCACCTCAATGCTCCTGCCCGGCCTCGGGTCGTCTTCAAGGGATTCCCTTCCTTGTTTAAATAAACTATGCCACTTGTACACCATGGTTTTTCCTGAACAAGAGTCGCCGTAAACCAATGACATCTCATTCATTATGGTCGCGACTGATTTTCCTTGCCTGGTAAGGAACTTTATAACGGCACGATATTCGATTTTTTCCATATTTCACTTTTCACTCCTGATTATGTTACTTGGTTGACGATAGCTCAAAGACTAACTGTCTAATAACAATGAAACTTCGTATTTATACTAATCATGAGTCGCTGCACAGGCCACGCCCCCAATGCGCCTACTCACCCCTCTACAACCCGCTCATTCCGGGAATATAAAAACGCTCCCTCGTAGCTCGCAGTTCAGTTATTAAAGATTTATGTTTAACGAAAATTTTGAAATATTTTTAAATCCTCGCACACCAAAAGCAAGAACTTGCAAATATAAAGATAAAAATTAATATTTATAACATGAGTAATATTGAGTCTCAGGCTCTCCGCGAAGTTAGACAGAAGTTTTCGAAAGAATCGACGTCACGACGCTTCGATGACATCTCAATCATCTTCTTCAGGAGCTGTTTCGTAGTGAAACGTCAACCTGAAACTGAGTTTCATCACTATACACACAAGAATTACATATACATACATATGTGTATTACAGCAATAATAATACTTTTTATTACCCAATAAATACTCTTTTACGAAGTAATAAGAAATAATAGAAAATTTAAGAAAATAAAAGGAATAATATGTGCGCAAATAAATAAATACGGAAACATAAATAAAAATGTTAACGAAAACGATTACATGATACGAGGGTAGCCGTTTATATTTCGGGAAAAGCAAACAAAAAAAAAATTTTTGTTATCGAAAATAGTTTTATTGCTTTCAAAATATTCTCCTTGAAAAGCAATGCACTTTTGCATTCGCAGTATCTCCAAAATATGAGTTTTGAATGCCTTAACTGCCTCTTTCGGCGTAGAAAACCATTGACCACGAAGTTTATTCTTCACGTGTGGGAACAAAAAGAAATCACAGGGTGCTAGATCAGGGCTGTACGGTGGATGGCTCATCAATTCAATGTTTAGCTCGGTCAAATATTCGATTGTTTGAACTGACTTGTGAGAGCTCGCATTGTCATGGTGGAGAATCATCTGTCGTTTTCCGTTTGTTTTCCTTATTTCTTCAAAAACTTTTGGCAAACAAATAGTTGTGTACCATTCGGAATTGACCGTTCTACAACTCCCTAAAGGCACGGTTGCAACGTGACCTGTTTTTCCGAAAAAATAAGCGACCATTTGTTTTGATGTGCTTCGAGCGCGAACAACTTTCGTTGGTTTTGGCTCATCTTAGAATGTTCACACAATCGACTGCTGTTTACTATCGAGCTCATACGTATAGATCCAAGATTCATCACCTGCGACGACTTTGAAGCACCGCCTTTGTATTTTTTGTGCATTTCTTGATTTCAATCGTCGCGAGTCCTCTTTTGAGCGGTCGTCAAATTATGTGGTACCCAACGTGAACATAACTCCTTAACGGTTAAATGTTCATGCAGGATCTTATGCACTCTGGTGTTACTAATATGTAGAGATGCCTCGATTTCACGGTAAGTCACATGACGGTCTTGCATTATCAATTCAGACACTGCATTAATGTTTTCCGACACAACAACATTTGTGGAACGACCACGAAATTCATCGTCCAAAGAACGCAGTCCAAGTTTGAATTCACTATACCAACGATATACTGTAGTTTTCGATGGTGCTTCATCACCATATAAAAAATTCAGCTCGTCGATACATTGTTGTTGAGATAATCCACGCCGAAAGTTATGAAAAATAATTGCACGAAAATGCTATCTGCTTTTGGGTTTCCGGGTTGGAACCGCGTCACTATTATGTCTGCCGACATTTCGTACCCATTTGTATGGGACATCTTATGGGACATCCCCTCTTTGTATGGGTACTGAAACTGCACTCAGTTCCAGTGCAGTAGTTCAGCCCTGAAGATGTTCCGGGCTGTTTTCAGCCCGGAAACCCAGAAGCAGATAGCATGGACCACGGCCGCGGAAGTCTATGCACGAAAATGTTTGCGAGTTAATTCCATTTTTTCGCTGACATAAAATTTTCAAGTAACTGTCAACAATAGAAACAGCGACCGGATAATAAAACTGTCAAGGCAAATATATTATCAAAAATGACAAACTTTACGATGCAATCATCAGATCGGAGGAACACTAACAGTATTGCCAGTTCCCGAAATATAAACAGCTACCCTCGTAATAAAAATGTAAATAAATTAAAAAAAATTACTTAAAATTCTTAAATCAAACTCTTCATTTATCCTCAAATTAACAGAAAGTTTTAAAGCAATGTTTAAAAGTTTTACGGGCATGGAATACTTTCGAAAATAAGATTCTAAAAAACATATATTCGCAAATCAACCGTTATTTTTACCCATAAAACCAAAGTAATTCTTTTGCAGAAGAAATAAAATAAATCCACATTATGTACTCGACAGTTTTGTGTTTGAAAAGTACTACTTAAATATTCGTCAAGACACTGGATTAGTCAAGATAAATTGGAGGAATTTCAGCTTAAAAATCTTTGAGAATTATTTGGCTAGAGTGTATGTAATATCGTCCACGTTCCATTCCATTATGCATTGTTGGTATAATGGTGTGGGAGAAGTATTAAGTTTCGCTGATAGAAAATTTTATGGTTTAAATCAAAAGCAATTTGTTCTTATTATTGCGTTTGAAAGATTTATAAGAACGTTACTATCGATCCTATTAAACAATTGTATTTTCTTAATAATAAATAAAAAACCATTTCCGTAAAGTAGCAGAGCATTTCTTGAAAGGCTTAAAAGGTAAACAAATAAAAACATATTTAGACACATGCGACACTTACACTACCGGTCATATTTATTTGCCCACCCTTAGCTTTAGCCAAAATTATTAAACTATCAAATGTGTACTGAAAATTTATTTATTGTACCAATACAATAATGTAAAATAAATATAAAATAGTTACATTTTCCTTATATAAAAACTTTATTATTAATTATTATTAAATTTTGCTCTCATCAATGTACCCACCTTTATTTTTGATAATTGCGGCACATAACCGCGGCATCCTTTCAATTAATTTTTGCAGTGTATCTTCTGTAATTTGTGCCCAGGCTTCTTGAAGTTGTTCACACAGTACAGTGGTGGATAATAGAGCACGTTCTCGAACCTTCCGGTCCAATTCTTCCCAAAGAAGCTCTATTGGGTTCAGATCAGGACTTTGAGCTGGCCATACCATTATAGAGATTTGCCCTTGCTCTTCTAGTTGACGCAAGTAATCACCACACAATCTAGAAGTGTGTTTCGGATCGTTGTCCTGTTGAAATACAAAGTTTTCGCCAAGAATCCTTAGTCCTGAAGGAACAGCGTTATTTTCTAAAATTTCCTTGTAGCCTTCTTTTCTTAGGATTCCCTCAATTTTGACGAGATCGCCTACAGATCTTCCACCAAAACACCCCCAAATCATAACTGAACCTCCTCCATGTTTTACGGTAGGCGCTATACATTCTGGCAGTACTCTTTCTCCTGCGGATCTTCTTCCGCAAATTCGCCTTTTACTACCGAAAAGTAGTAGTGGTTTTCGCCGAGCAATTCTTCCGTATAAACCCGCTTGCCTTAACCTTCTCTGTACCGTGGACACACTAATTGGTTTAGCACGCGCTCTATTCATTTCAGCAGCAATTTCTGCTGTTTTTCGTCTATCGCGTCTACCTATCCGTATTAGATGCCGGTCATCTGCAGATGTCGTCGCTTTGCGTCGTCCAGATCTTCTTTTGTTGGAAAATGTAGCACTTTCTTCAAATTTTTTAACGTTATAATTAACGGTTCTGCGATTTAATCGTAATTCTTTTGCAAGTTCGCGATTACTTTTACCCGTACGATGATAAGCAATGATCATAGCACGCACTTCAACAGATAATTCCTTCGTCTTCGGCATTGCATTAAAATATTCGCAATAACTCTCTATTTCACTGTTTTCGCAACAAAAGATGAACGATGGCTGACATAAAATTTATTTTCCTTTTTGAATAACACATCCTAATATTGTAATTAGTTAGTACAATAACACAATATTGGTAATACCTTCCGGAAATGCAGGTACAACTGTTAATACTGTAGTGATTAGCCTATATAATATTTATAGTATTTTTCCAATTTATGACACCTTTACGATATATCATAAACAATTTAAGATTTTCGTAGAAATTCATATGGAATTACTTCCACTAATAATATTGTTGAATAATTATAATACAGATTTTTCGAAAGATAATCCGTATTTCAGGAAACACATAAAATTGGGGTGGGCAAATAAATATGACCGGTGGTGTACATACTGGATTTCTGAATTTAAAAGCGGTTGAGCAATCAAACAGGATGCATCATGGTAAATCAAAAAGAGCTATCGATAAAGAAATAATTGAAATGTCCATGAAGTTGAAAGAGATATCAGAGAAACACTGGCTTTTTCATACAATCGCGTACATTGTATCTTATATCAACATTTTAGTATGAAAAAGCTTAATGTTAAATGGGTACTGTATTTGCTGACAATTCTTCAAAAGCCTACAATGTCTAGACATGTTCCATCGTAATGAATACAATTTTTTGCGATGTTTTGTAACTGTATCTACTAATCGTTAACAGAATGATTAAAGCATTTCAAAATTACAGTTTCTTATAAATAAACAAAGCTGTACTGCAAAACTTTCCTAGTACCCTTTGTATATGTGTGATGTCTATGAATATTACAAATGTAAAAAAAGACGGAGATGTTTCTCTTAAGCTAACATAAGTAAGTGTAATATTAAGTTTGTATATAATTAAATCATTTATATAATAACTAAACAGTTTAACCGTAGAAACAAACAAATACACATGGATAAATATTGTGATTGTAAATTATATTTTTGCTTTTGTAAAAAATCAATAAATTATCATCTTAGAATAAAAGGGAATTAAAATAATAGTAAAGAGAAGAAAAGTGATTTCACAAAATGTTCTAAAACCAAAAATACTGAAGATTTAAAGTATTATGAAAAATTAATCGACGATCATTTAGAAAATTATCAATACCAAAAGGAACTGTTAAAAAGAAGGAAAAACTAATGAAGATTTTTCTTGTGCATCGTTACACTATTCAAAATCAACATTATCTGCATTAAAACTTGGAGAAATTTGGAGCGATTGACCTCAAGAGAAACGTCAGAAACTTATAAACTACTTACCTTGCATTAGACATAATCAAAACAATGATAACCATAGAATTAACTGTTTAGAATGTAAAAATAAATAAAAAATCAAGTCTGAAATAAAAAATTTCACTTTTTTTCTGTCTCGCCTTAAAACCTCTAAAACGTTTAATGAACTACATGAACTTATTATATCTTTATTACTATTTTACTAGGGTAGCTAGCGGAACTGCCACAGGGTCCCGTTAGGGACCCTGTGACACACATGCTTTAGTCTTGACCTTTCTTTACATTAAGGTGCTCCTTAGCATTGACAACAATGACCGTCAAAAAGTTGACACGTGGCAACAATGGTAACCTCTCACCTCTAACTTCCTCTAAAAGAGGTACGCCAGTTCGAAGTTTCAAGGCCAAGGAGTCACAGGTTCCTGCTTGCTATACTACTTATGTGTTTATAAATGTTATCTTGCCTGAGCAAAATGATTATTACTCAGATATAGTGAGTGTGATCATTTTAATAGCATGTGCATCGGCATTGTATTTTCATTTTAAAACGTCTCTGTATAACCACAACCTATTCACGAACAGTCTTTGGTCATCAGTAAGTATTATATAGATGTTTAAATTAAAGTAACAGAAATGTTTCTTTAAAGAAAAATGCGTATATAATAAAAATTTAATTTTAATCAAGCTTTATCAATATCCTTTATAAAAGAATTGATTTCTTTTTTCATTCAGGACCAGTTAGATTTCAATAATGCAATACATTTAATAAAATTTTATTACTTTTTTAATAATTTACGTATTTAGTTTTCTCCATAAGTTATTTGGTAAATTGAAATAATCATACTATTCTTCAGAAGACAAATATTTATTGTAAAGAATTAATCTCTGACTAATGAACAAACATATTTGCGTTATTTTTTATTTTATTAAATACGTTATAAGACATAGTTATACATACATTACGCCTTACAGTTTAACGCAATAAAGAAAACCAATTCTATTAACTGTTGAATGGAATTATTTAAATTAAATTTTGCAAAATGGGTATATTGTGTTTTCAAATTGCTAAAATGTAAGTAACATAGGTGAAAATTTATTGCCCGCTTGATATTTACATCATACATACGATTAATTTCGTACAAGAAGTAGACCATAGTTTGTCCAAAAGGAAAGGTGAATTTTGAATTTTTTTGAAAAGTATTTATTTATTCATCAATATCCATTTGGTCTCTTTCAAAGTAATCCCCCTCAGATATAATGCACTTATGCCAGCGCTTCTTCCAATCCTCGAAGCACTTCTGAAATGCGCTTTTCGGTATGGCCGTCAGCTCGTTCTTCGATTCTGACTTTATCTCATCAATTGTGACAAAACGCTTTCCATTCATTAGTCTCTTCAGTTTTGGGAATAGGAAAAAGTCGCAGGGAGCCAAATCTGGTGAATAATGTTGTTGAGGCATGATTAGGGTGTTGTTTTTGGCCAAAAAATCACGAACAAGCATTGATGTGTGAGCTGGTGCATTATCGTGATGCAGAATCCATGATTTTTTTTCCACAATTCCGATCGTTTGAGCCTTATTGCTTCACGCAAATGTTGCATAACTTCCTTGTAGTATTCCTTATTAACCGTACGACCTGTTGGCAAGAACTCATGATGCACCACGCCATTATAATCGAAGAAAATAGTGAGTAAAACCTTCACATTTGATCGAATTTGGCGTGCATTTTCTCGGCCTTCTGTAAAGCGCTTGTACCACTTATAAACACTTTTTTGAGACAAAGTGGACTCGCCGAATGCCACAGTCAACATTTTAAGTGCCTTGGAATACTTTATTCCATTTTTAACGCAAAATTTAATACATATTCTTTGATCCATTTTTTTCAAAAGTCAAAAATCGAAGAACACACACAAACGTGACTAAGCTTTTTAATTGTCAACAACAAACTACTAATCCAAATTGGCTGATAATGCCAACATATGACTAACATATGTGTACCAACATAACAAACAAAAATTTCGATAATCGAATGTACACAGCTCGCGAAAATTCAAAATTCACCTTACCTTTTGCACAAACCACGTAAAAGTTTATCTAATTTTGTTTTTTTATTATACTTAAATATGTGTAGATGTTATATGCATTACGTAATGTTATTTAATACTGTTTCGATATTATATGAATTAAATTATCAAATACCAAAAATTCGAAAAACGTTCTTTAAATTCTCAAACAATTACCTATATAATGTTAATAATTATATATAAACATATAATTAAGTTCTTTTACGATGTGAATTAAATGAAAATTATTATTTTCTGCTATTCCATCCTTAATTAAATTCACAGAAATCAAATAAAAATTTTTTTTAATTGCTGAATTTAATTAACGATGAAATAGCGGAGAATAATAATTTTCATTTAATTCACATCGTAAAAGAACTCAATTATATGTTTATATATAATTATTAACATTATAATAACTTGACTGCGAGTTTTAAATAAATATTAGAACTGTTTCCATAATTAGATTCATGGCGTACTAAAGGACTCGAAGTTGTACTGCCTGGTGACTTAATTGGTAGAGCAGCCATCTAGAAAACGGCAGATAGAGGTTCGGGTCCTTCTCCAGCGTAGAAATTTTTAATTGATTTCTGTGAATTTAATTAACGATGGAATAGCAGAAAATAATAATTTTCAATTACCTATATAACTCTACTCATGAACATCAAACAAGAAAGATGTTGGCGATGATGATTGATGAGCTATCGTAGGCTATTTTAATATTTCGAAGAAATTGCTTACTAAACTAATGCATATACAAGAATTATTTAGCGGTAAGTGAGACTCAAAATGTAGTAAATAAGTCGGGGTATTAATTTTTTCATTATTTTTCAAGATATTTTCGTTTGTCTTTAATGAATTTGGACCAACAATATTTTGGTGTCATTCGCCGTTTGTGTAATGATCATCACAAAATACTGCTCCATTGCTGCAGCTCTTCATTCGACCGAAACTTCCTTCCAGCAAGGAAATGTTAGAGCTTGAGAAATAAGTAGAGGTTTATCTAATATAAATCTGATCAAGAAAATGTGTGAAATACAACTTGAAATGTCATGAACATCGTTCTAATGACAATAAATTCTTCATGGTTCATTTCAGGTAGTTTTTCAGAAATTACTTTCTTCAATTTGTCTAGTAAAGTGGCATCCCGCAAACAGTTTGGTCATTTAGAAGATTGCCAATAATAATTATGCTCTTTAAAGAAGCCTTTGACGACAGCACTTAAAAAATTGTGGCGACCAGAATCCTTTCGCCATGTGTAAAAAGAACAACTGGCAAAATTGCTAAGAAAGTACGAGAAATTTAGATTAAAACTGTATTTACAACGAATCGTAAAATTGCAAATGTGCTGGAACCTCCAAAAGTTAAAATTAGTTTAGAAGAATAAGAAATTTACGGAACCCCTTCTTTGATGCACTCTGCCAGCTACATAGGGCAAACAAACTACCTAATAAACATACTACGAAACGAGCAGGCAAGCTCAGTCTCCAAGGAAAACGTCATCGCCATGTCAACATAAAGCAACCACAGAGGGACATGATATCGACTTTGAAGGGGAAAAGGTCATAGAAATTGAAAAAAACATACATAAAGTATGAACAAAAGAAATGACGCTACGTATCAGCCCTACGTTTGAAAAACAGCACTAACTATTAGAAGAAGCAAGTATTAACCCACTTCGAAATCGGCCATTCAATAGGCGCAAATGCACAAATACCAGGACGAGGATAAGTCACACGCAGTAAGATGAACAGGATTCGACAGAGAGCAGCGCTTGAAGTTGGTAAATGAAATTATACCTAAATATCGCACTGGTCCTTTACATGAGAGAAGCACACCATGCGAGACAAAAACCCAAAACCACACCAGATCTGGCGTGTACGAGAGAAGAAGAGAGTAAGAATCATCACTAGTGATGAAAAATGGGTCCCGTACAGTAACATAGTTCGAAAACGATCATGGAGCAAACACGATAAACCAGCTCAAACCACACCGAAAACTGAATTGCATCCAAAAAAGATCATGCTGTCAATTTGGTAGGATTACAAAGGTGTTGTGTTTTTTGAGCTGCTTCCAAGGAACCAAACGATCAATTTTGATGTTTACTGTCAACAATTAATAAAACTGGATGAAGCAATCAAATAAAAATAGCCAGAATTGTCAAGTCGGAAAGGTGTAGTTTTCCACCAAGATAATGCAAGGCCTCACACATCTTTGGCAACTCGTGGGAAACTATTGGAGCTTGGCTGGGAAGTGATGCCACATCCCCCATACAGCCCTGATCTAGCACCATCTGATTACCATTTATTTCGAAGTTTGCAGAATTCTTTGAATGGTAAAACTTTCACGAATGCCGATGACCTTCATTCGCACCTGGTTCAGTTTTTTGCTGATAAGGACCAGAAATTTTATGAGCGCGAAATCATGCAACTGAAAGAAAGATGTCAAAAAGTCATTGAGCAAAATGGAAAATATATAATTGATTAAAAACTATTCTTTGTTTAAAAAAAAGTGTTATTTTATATTACATTCATTTTATACTACAAAACCGAAAGTACTTAGTTGCCAACCCAATACATGTGCGAAGATCTTTTCCAAATAAAGCACTGGCTACAAGCTGGGTTTATACCAGAGAAGTTTTCTTCGCACACGTAGTTTGTAAAAAACTATTTATTAGCGACATATATTTCTTCAATAAAAACCGAAAATCATTCTATCTTTAGAATTTGTCTACACAAAAAGAAAACAGTTCTGAGCATTTCCTAGAGTCCTCTCCCACAAGCTTTCGTGTTAGAAACCTTCCGTTATTAGTTATCGGTCCAATACTCTGAACAGAAAATGATTACCAAAATATCATAAATATATTTACAGATACGTCTTAAACGTTATATTTACTCATATCATATTATTTCAGTAACAAAATACGTATATATAAAAATATGTTTTCTTGATTAATACATAATAAGTATATAATATTAATTAATAAAGTATATAGATATAATATTTCGTGAAACTATATCAATTCTTTTTAATTTTAATTATATTTATTAATTAAACTATTCCATCAAGAGCCGATATTGCAATTAATTAATATATTATATAAAAATAGAAACAGAAACATGTCGATATCTAAAATTAATTTCAGAAGTCTAGTAGGAGGATAGTTTGACAAGTAGTGGTCTACTTCTCGTACGAAATTAATCGTATGTATGATGTAAATATCAAGCGGTCAATAAATATTCACCTATGGTACTTATGTACATTTTAAAAATTTGAAAACGTAATGTACCCATTTTGCAAGATTGAATTTAAATAATTCCATTCAATAATTAATATAATTGATTTTCTTTATTGCGTTAAATTGTAAGACGTAATGTATGTACGAGGATAGTTTGACAAGTAATGAGAATGACACATAGGTGGCGCTCTAATTGATAAAACAAATGCACTGTAATTTAGGTCGCCTATTTATATGTTTACATTCTGATATTTAGATAAATCGGTTGATTAGTTTATTTTTGACAGCTGATTGAAAAAGAAGCAACACGTCGTTTTGTTAAAATGGAAAAAGCAGAGTATCGTGCGGAGATTAAATACTTCGTAATTAAGGGTACGAAAGCTACCGAAATAAAAGATGAGTTATGGGAAACATTAGATGAATCTGCTCCATCATCGCCACAATAAGTAGATGGGTAAATGAATTTAAACGTGGTAGAACAAGCTGTGTTGATGAAGCGCGCTCTGGAGCACTCAAAATCGCGACTTCTAAGGAAATGATTATAAAAATCCATAATATTATTACGCAAGATCGACGACTTAAAGTGAGAGAGATAGCAGACATGGTAAACATTTCAACAGAACGCGTACACCACTAATCAAAAGTTCACTCGTTCGCGCATTTCCAGTGAGTGTTTGGACCTTTATAAGCGGAATCCGGTTGATTTTTGTAGGCGATTTGTTATTTTCAATGAAACTTGGATACACAACAGTACACCTGAAACTAAACAACAGTTGAAATAATGGTTAGAACGTGGTTCTGCACCTCCAAAGAAAGCGTAAACCACTTTACTGGCAAACAAGGCGATGGCATTAATTTTTTGGGATTCAAAGGGCATTTTGCTCATTTATTACCTTCAGAAAGGTGCCACAATAAACGGACAATATTATGCAGAACTTCTAGAAAAATTAAATGTTGAGATTCATGCTAAACGGCCAGGAATGGCAAAGAAAAAGATTTTGTTTCACCAAGCCAACGCTCCCTCGCATACCAGCACAGTTACGATGTCCAAAATCCACGAGTTGCATTTTCAATTAGTACCGCATGCGCCTTATTCGTCGGATCTAGCCCCTTCCGACTTCCGCCTTTTCCAGAATTGAAAACGGCACTAGGTGGAAAGAAATTTTCGTCTACGACGAGATTATCATCTTCGTAAATGATTATTTTGCAAGCCTTCCGGAATCGCATTTTAGAAATGGCATAAGGGCATTGGAGCACCGTTGGAATAAATGTATTGCTCTTTTAGGAGAATATATTGAAAAATAAAAGTTATTTTGTATTTAAAAGATTCGTTTTTCTTTTCCATTCTCACTACTTGTCAAACTACCCTCGTATATAGCTAAATAAAAACATTATAAAGTGTATGTTTGTATCCATCCGGAAGGAGAGATCTCATTCTCTCCAGAAGTGTGCTCTATCCATTAGACACGGGGTCAGTTAATTCTAGTCCTTCTAATGTGCTATAAATTGCAGTTATTAAATGAAAACCCACGGATAGTTATTAACTGCATAAAATAATGCGCTTTTATGATGCCAAACTGACAGAAAAACTGAAAAAAAAAGTGATATATGTAATTTAAATTTTTATGTTCAATTATTTCTGTGCAGTAATAAATTTCTTTCAAAGTAATAATTGAATATTTTTCAGACATTCCACTTCGACAGGTCCTAAATCATGTTCAAGACATATTATTGTTAAATTATGACTAGTATATTTCAATAAAGATTAAACATTTATTTTATTAACTCTCCTATCGCTACAAGGAAGACGAAGACAGATAAAAGGCACAAGAATATATATAACTCGCTAGCCTTCATTGATAGAGAGTGATCGATGTTAGAAGATCTTTACAGTTTCAAATCATTATTTCTTTGCAACAGTCGTTACAAAATTAGAAGTTAATACCATATCAAATTACTAGCCATGACTGACCCACACGTCGAAAATAGGTAATAATTTTATTTTTGTATAATATTTGTTATGATGAATCATTTTAGGAAAATTAAAAGCTATGAAAAAGTTTTCGAAAATAGAGACTCTCTATTAACTGAGTTATTGAAAATTGATAACTTTCAAACTATAAGGAGCTTTTTTTATGCGTTATTGAGTGTATATACAATTATAGAAATCCTTCTTTATTTTACTCAATCTAAACCGTAAGTGTTCTTACACATGACCTGTTTTAAATAAATATAAAAATTTATTTTTGCTTCTTTCAGAACATATTTTGGTTTCGAAGTATTAATATTAAAATTCGCGAATATCCATCTGGGGTTTGTTATATGGCTAGTACTATTTATTGCAAATATATTGGTGTTTCAACTATTCCAATTTTGGGCTCATAATAGAATGAAAATTTCACCAATTTGTAAGTATAGCACATGCCTTTAATTTTTGCGTGATTTTCTGTTATTTATTTGAACACGTTACAATTATTATTTTCTAAAAAAATATTTGATGATACTTTTATAACAAAAAATCATTCTCTCGACAAGAATAAGCATGAGTATAAAAAAAAACTTTTACAAACAAGTTGGGTGATTTTTGGCTAGGATGGCTGAAGAATTCCGGGCCAGCATCTGCCAAACTTTCAAATTTCTTTAGGAGGATTAAGAAACAAGTCTTTTGTTTGAGTTAATGATTCATTTACCTCTGGATAATACAATAGTTTCTGATATGAGACGTAAAGCATGAAGGTTGAAACGTAAAGCATGAAGGTTGAAACGTAAAGCATGAAGTGTACACGTAACACGTATTAAGTTACTACACGTATTTTCTGGAAAACGACCCAGACAAAAGATTGTTGTTGCACCATCCGTCATTAATATTAGACAATGAGACCATCCCATGGTTACAGAGCTGAAATTTTTCAATTTACGATCTGTATAATAAGGAGTAAGAGCTAATATTTTTAGCAAAACGAAGGCTAAATAGATATATTATTAAAAGCACATCTTATATGCTAATATGCTAATATTTAATACGGCGTCCTGTTTCCATCACTTTTAAGAATAATCTCGCAGAGATTTCCCAAGTCTGTGGATACATTTTTCACATAATTCGTAAATGAGCGCCATATTTTGTTTATAATGCCAGATAATCAGGAAATTTTATATACACATTTTTCGCGAAGTCTCAAAACTCAAACATTTTTAATTGGGTTTCCGTCTGGGAACTGCGAAAAGCGAGTTCCGAATCCTGTGGACTAAACTAATCCCAGGCATGAACCTTCACACTGTGCTTTACAGTGCGCTGTATAATACATTCTTTGTCCATTGACAGTTCCTTCTACTGTAATTTTCTTGGGCCCATATCACGCTCGCATATTTATCACTAGCGGACAGTAATGGTTTAATAATTGTGCTCCGATAACCGATATCATGTTCGTGTAATCTGCTTCAAATTATCATTAAATTAATATTTATGTTTTCCTTGACTACCTCGGATTGTCTTTGACGGTGTTAATTACGTTTTTTTTGAAACCTTATCTTACCGATTTGTTGTAGTGCGGTTTTTCCCACGTCCTAAGGGATCAGATCACCTACACTTTGAGTTTGTTGATAACACCTTACCCATCGTCCGACAAAGTCTTCCAATTTGTAAAAGTACTTTAATTGTCATTTTAGGTCTTTTAAAGTACTCGCACAGAAACACTACTTCGGAACTTTGTACATACACTGCACACTTCTCAACAAAAACTGTTACCTAGATCACGTATGACGGACAACTGAACCAAAACTGACTAGGCGTATTGGAGGGAAGATATTTCTGTCTACTTTCTCAATTCGAACCTTCTATGAACTTCGGCTTCATGAAATATTGACCTATATTTCTTATTATACAATCTATATTTTCACTACTCTCAAAATTTCATTGCTAACACATTTTTCCAATCTTTACTAGCAAATAACAATTGAAAAGATTCCAGTGTTCGTATAACAACAGAATTACTTTTCGAGATTATGGGCTCATCTACACATAACCACAACTTTTTGTTATATAATTCACATTTATTATTTGTTTTAATTTGATCGTGTACAGAAGTTACATTGTTTTATAATATTGGAGATGGTAATTTCGATTTGGGATTCTAAATACTCCAAAGTTGATAAAAGTCTTTGTTGCAAGTGAAGCAAATGATAAATTATCAACAATCAGCATAAAAATGAAATCGAAGATAAATCATTATAAGTACTTTCGTCGCTTTTCTTATATTTATATTATACTTTGCACTTTTTGTGTATTTTTTAGTCAAATTCGTCTCGATGAAGCATTTTGTACACTGAACGTATTATTTAAGCAGCATCGTATCTTGAGTCGAGCAAATCTTTTATAAATTTGTGTGTATCCTCAACAACGTTTTCAAATAATTCTAACACTAACGCAATACTTTTTTAAACATAAAAGCGCTATTGAAAAAAGTGATCATGCTGCAATATATCGAATAGTACATATCAGAGTTCTCTCACAGCTATAGTGATGTACTAAGACCGCACTCTTACTCTTACGAGAACCATGGTTAATGTTCGGGCAAACGCCGACGTCGACCACCACTTGGAAAGCAGTTTGTTTTCAGACGTTTTTGTATGTGATCATAAATATACATACACGAGGGTGTTTCCAATATTCTGGGAATTGGTGCTATAATTAAATAATGCAGAACTTATACGCAATGTTATTGAAGCCAAACAAGTCTTGACATGTTTATGCAACTATCTAGTGCAACATTGTTCAGTCTTTAGTTTTAGTAGCACTGTCTTTGTAACCATGGAACACGCGGCAAAATCGCAAAGAACGATAATTTTCTTTTTGTGGAAAGAAGATGTGAAAACGTCAGAAATTATTAGTCGTCCGCAAGGAGTATTTAATGAATCTGCAGAATCCAAAAGTACTGGTGGATCGATCGTTTTAAAGCCGGTAGAACTTCACTAGAAGGCGATCCACGCAGTGGGCGGCCAAGCACGTCGGTAAATGAAAAAAACATTACTGCCGTCGAAAACCTACTGAAAGACTACAAGCGAATAACTATTCGTCAAATTAGTGTACACCTAGTGTACACGACAAGTTCATGACATCTTGCATAATTGTTTGGGCGTTAGCAAGGTTTCGGCGCGTTGGGTGCCAAGGGACCAGATCATAAACTCAATAGGTCTGATACTTGTCGTCAACTTCAAGAGCTGTTAGCCCGTTACGGTGATGAATTTTAGCAACGAATAATAACCACTGACGAAACGTGGATTCTTTATTTCAACCCTGAGACGAAAAGTCAATCCAAAGAATGGCGCAAATCTGAAGAAAGGCCTGCACTTAAGGCGTATGCAGTTCCGTCTGTTGGAAAGGTAATGCTTACTGTATTCTGGTATTGCGAAGGGATTATTTTCATGGATTATCTGCCGAGAGATACTACAAGGATACCCCGGATCTTGCACCCAGTGATTACCATCTGTTCCAGATTTGAAAAAACCCTTACGGGGTGTTCGATTTGAAAGTTTAATTGACGTAAAACGTGCTATAAATAGGTGGATCGACAAGACACCAAAAAACTTCTTTGAGGACGGCTTAAAAAAATTAGTTTATCGTTGGGATAAATGTATTCAGTTAAATGAAGATTATGTTGAAAAACGACATTGACGAAAATTAACAAAATTATAAAAATTATATGTAGTTCCCAGAACTTTGGAGATATCCCTCGTAAGTAAAGGAGAAATAATTAATTTCGTGAGGGGCATTAGTAAATTATACATAAATTTCCTATTTTTCGATATACAAGAAGTTATATTGGATGTGTTCTACATAGTTAACAATCAACATAATCTTGATTTTTGAGTAATTCTGGCATGGCTTTACGGTTTCGGCTCGTTATTGAAGTGCTATTCTAAAGCTTATTGCATGGTTCGCATGTCAAAGTTACAAGTCCTTACTATAATACGCTTCATAAATGTAAAGACAGAATTGTCTAATTCGCATATCTTCCTTCTTCTTTTTGAAGAAAATTTAGTTCCTTCAGAAAGTCCCGGAAAATATTTAATGCCCAATACGTCAATCAAAACGATGTGGACGAATTCATGATACTTTTTCAGATCAATAGTCATCTTTCTTGAGCTTAAATGATAATATTCCATCACTAATTCCTTCATTTTTACTTCATATTTTCATTAGTCAAAAAGATTTAAAGTCAACTGGAACGAAACACGTGTTCATCTATTTCTTAACCTTCTTTGAATATTTGTAAAACTAAATGACTATGTTTTCGATAAAGCTGCTTCAAGGATTATATACAAAAAGTTTAGCCGATAACACAAGACTTTTTTTATATTTTCATCCAATTTAAAAATTGCAGGGCACACTTGGATCGACAAGACGCAAAACTGTAAAAAATCTAGTCGATAGGCCGCGCCAATGGCCAATGAATGGTGTAACAATTAAGTGCAGTGGTGCCAATTTACAATAAATTCTTTTTTCATATCTCTTACATGAACGTTTCAAATGAGCAAGTCTGAGTATTTGACAGTATATACATATGAATAAATTCGAAAAATTAAATTAAATTAAATTACAAAAGGACATAGAAACTAATTTTGAAATACTTTGCTTAAAAACCACCCGTTTTAATTTAAAATAACTAAAGAGTCTATTTAAATATTATCCAGATACTTATATAAAAGAAGAATACCATATTTTAGTCTTTTTACAAAAGAAAATTTATTTTCATTTTAATGAATTCGTTCATCTAAATTGCCTTTATTATTATATAATCACTTGCATAAGTAAGAAATATGGTCGGTTCACTACAGGTGTGCGCTTGATAGTCAGTAAACAAATTAAAATAAATAGTTATACTATATATATAATTTATGAAAAGTGAAACATCCTTTTAAGATATGTTTTCAAGATAATCACAAACAGGATAAGATCGGTTAAATATTTGAAATATCAGACATGTTTCCGCACTTGTTTCAGCAAATCGAGTTCACCGTGAGAAAAAGTGTTCTTTTATGAAGAAAACAACCGTCCGATATCTAATGATATAATATTTGCATTTCTGGTTTTAATTGTTAATATCAATTTAATAAAAATAAGTGCTCTCTTGAGCAATTAAAGCATTAAATACTAATGACAACGACCTCGAAATATGTTATGAAACAAATATTTATTGACATTTATTTATTAATACTGAGTTAATTGGAATTTGTTCTTCGAGTAGATTCTCACTAGTGTCTTCCTTATTTTTCGGCTGGGGATTAGAAAAGTATTGAAGATTCTTGCTTTATTAAATTTAGCAACTTATTATTCATGCTGCCTTTACTATACCGACATCCTAACAAATAGATTTAACTATGTAACTTGCCTCAGTGTACGTTTAGAGAATGTAAATTTGAATATTTCACTTTTGCCATGTTAAATTAGCATAATTTCGTACTTCTATTTTTTATTGTTAAAATTAATTTAGCAAAAACAGGTATAAATGTGATCGTGGGTAAGGTACGAGTTCAAGGTAAATACTAACGACGCCTTAGAAATACACTGCAGGCCATAAGTTTGGAATCAGTTCCAGTAAATTCATAAAAATTAAAATTTATCTATGTTACGTTCGTATTACTTTGATATAAGTACAAAGGATTATTTATTCTTAAGTACATTATAAAGCTTTACATAAAAGATGTAGTTTTAAATGCATTAATAGTTGGAAAATAACCAGAGATTAAGGTATACGGACAGAAAACGATCAGGAAGACCAAAAATGACAACTCCTGCAGAAGATCAGACAATTATATTGACGTCGAAAAGAGATAGAAGATTAACGGCCTCGCAAATCCGCGGTGAGTTTAACAGGGAGCGTGAAACTCGGATCTCTTTAACCACAGTAAAAAGGCGGCTCAGAGCGGCTGGACTGATGGGACGTGTAGCAGTTCGCAAACCGCTTCTACGTCCGCAAAATAAAATAAAAAGGCTACAATGGGCTAAGTTACACAAAGATTGGACAATAGAACAGTGGGAAAAAGTACTATGGACCGACGAATCAAAGTACGAGGTCTTCGGTTCCAGACGTCGGATATTTGTAAGAAGAACTGCTACGGAAAAAAATGTTACCGCAATGTGTGGTGCCCACGGTAAAACATGGTGGCGGTTCTGTAATGGTTTGGGGATGTTTTTCTTCGGCTGGTGTAGGAGATCTGGTGAAAATCGACGGAGTTTTGAAAAAGGAGAGTTACAGACAGATTCTCGAACACAACGCTGTGCCCTCCGGTCTGAGATTACTTGGAGAAAACTTTATATTCATGCAAGACAACGACCCAAAACATTCTTCTCATTTATGTAGAGGATATCTCCAACAACAGGAAGCTGACGGTGTTTTACAAAACATGATTTGGCCGGCACAATCGCCAGACCTCAATCCAATAGAGCTGTTGTGGGAAGAATTGGATAGAAAAGTGCGTGAAAAGTGTCCGACGTCCCAGACTCCCATGTGGCAAATTATACAAGATTCTTGGGCAAATATACCCAATGAAACCCTTACAAAATTAGTGTCTCGTTTACCGCGATTGTGTGCTGCCGTCATTAAAGCAAAAGGAGGGTATTTCGATCAAAAGTCCGTTCAGTTGATAATAAAAATAAGTGGATGTAAATAAATAAAATTTGCTTTTTTTCCTGCTTATTTTATAATAAAACGTTTTGGTATATTAATATTGTTTTATTTTTACAATGTTTGTTAAAGCCACTACAATATTTTCATTATATTCAGAAGTGATTCCTAACTTATGTAAGTGATTCCAAACTTATGGCCTGCAGTGTATATTGCGAAAAAATATTTTATTGATATTTATTTATTAATATTGAATTAATTGTATTTTGATCTTCGCGTACATAATTACAAATGTCTTCCCTATTTTTCAGCTGGAATTAAAAAACCATTGGACATTCTTGCTTTATTTGGTTTAACAACTTATTATTTATGTTGCATTTACTATACCGCTATCTTAACAAATAGATTTAACTGTGGTTTTATAACAAGCCTAATTTTACATCTAGAGAATGTAAGTATGCCTTCGTTGATTACTGTAGGTTTAACAACGTATGTTACAGCCAAGGTTGATGATGAAGGCGCACGCGTTTATTAGAAGTAATGCTCCAAAAGTGCTGAAACACAAACAACATTCCGACGAAATTTTAAAATTACCTACGATATCGAATTACATATATTTTTCATTTGCACCCACGCTGATATACAGAGACGTCTATCCAAGGTAATAATTTCATTAATTTCATTTTTAAATTTCAAAAAATATCATTAACTATATTCATAAATCAACAACCTTATATTAATAAATAATGCTGATAAATTCTTCGGGTAACCAGGGATAGAAACCGTTGGGTGGCGAACGTATGCAGGCACTGCTGATAGGCTGGCAGTTACGCGAAGATACTTAACAAATA
This sequence comes from Dermolepida albohirtum, assembly GCA_031893035.1. NCBI lineage: Eukaryota > Metazoa > Arthropoda > Insecta > Coleoptera > Scarabaeidae > Dermolepida > Dermolepida albohirtum. The sequence continues at coordinate 307,328 of JAVIWB010002478.1, forward strand.
TACCATATCTTGCTGCTCTTCTATAACTGTTTGATCAATTTCAGAAAGAATCGTATATATCAAGTTTTCACCTAGCCGCAATCTTTTTTCTAGAGCTGTCTCAATAAATTTTAAAAGGGGTTGGGAAAATACATAACCCAGTTGTAGGCAAGAATGGTAAAAAGATTTGGTCTCCTTCACGATCGCTTGAGCTAATGATTCTATAAATACGTTACGGAAATGATCTCCTTAATAATTGCGAAAAAGTGCCTTCGCCGCTTGTCACCATGTGAGAGGATCAGTATGGAAAATATGCGAGGATAAGTTTACGCCATTTCGTGCGATTCATCTTTAAAGCTTGTTATAATTCAGATAATAAGCACGCAGCTTTTGTACTTCCAAATGATTGTACAAAATGGTATTTATCACTTGCATAATAACGGCCAAAATTGTCACAAGATTCTTCATGTTAAGGTTCGTTAACACAATAACCTTTTTATGAGATGGCATATTATCGTAAAGTTTTTGCCAGTGAGTCCTAGTGCGAAATTGATATAAAAATAATATTTACGAGGGAATACCCAAAAATAACCTTCCACGTCGTTAAAACGATATCCTTTCACGTCCCTCATCATTCGTGGCAACAAAAAAAGTCTCACGGAGCAAGATCATGTGAGCAGGAGGCGAGGGGCAAATGTGTCATGCTGTTTTTAGGTCAGAAGTGGCCCACGCAGGGCGTAAACTTCACTGGGACCCTTGTCATCCCAATTCTCCAGAGCAAATTCGCTTCACTAAGCTCCAAGTTTCTCGCCATTTCCATCTGTTGTGGACATCCAGAACGAGGTTTGTCATCACGTGACATTTCAACTTTTTTGAAACGATGCTACGTGCTGATTGCACAAGTGAGCAAGTGCTGCAGGGTCGCGTACGACCGCTCGGGGAAGCTTACGTTGTTCCGGGCAGCAACCGAACGATGCCAGCCAGCTATCGCGGAGGTCGTGGTTCGCAAGTTCAGATTTGTCTTTTGTTATCTGGTTCTAGCCTTTAGATCGTAAAAAAAAAAAAGGGCGCCAAGAGCGAAATTTATGACGGATGTTTCGTTTGGTCCTTCACAGGCCGTAGCTCTATTGGCCTGTTTGCCTAGATTTCCCCACCGTTTCTAAGGTAGATTAAAATTGACACACCCAGTGTACGTGTGATTATTATATACAAATTTATTAAATATTTAAATACATAAATATAAGTATGAATGTCTTTTTTTTAAAAAAAAAGAATTATTAATTAAAAAAAAAACATTAAGATCTCGGCGACCCCGATATATATATATATTGAGTTTACATACGGCGGTATTGGTATACACAAAAAGAAATATCAAATAAATGTTGACTTATCCTACATAATTTCTCTTAATCTTATTAGTCAAATTAACTTAACCTACAAAAACTCACTCAATCATAATAATCAAACGGGACACAGAAAAACATCTTTTTTTTACACTTAGAGTGTAAAATAACAATTTTTCTCAGAATATGTTTAATTCTTTTAAGTCTTTTTTTTTAATTAATATGCGGTAAAACCCCAAAATAAAAACAAATATATATATAAGGGCTACTTATCACTCCCTTAAGCTGGAGCACAGTTCGGGCTCCCGAAATACGCCGCTGATCGGTGTTCTATGGCTGGGGCCTTACTGGCGTTCCGACTCCGGGATTTACGGCATAAAAGAAAAAAAAAAATCCCAATAACAACAATTAACGAATAAGGGACTGTACATATTGGTTTAGTTAATTGGCTGACACATACCTGTCGATGGTAAACGGGCTCTTACGATGATTTTATACTAATATTGATTGTGACTCAGCTCACGAATGAGACTCATTTAATCAAAGAACAATTTCTAGGTCTACCCTACTGCGAAGATGGTTATCAAATGGCAACGATATAGAGCGATTTTGTTATATCGAACTAGGGCGAATAAGACGTAAGGGGGAATGTTTTTGCGTTTGCTAAAAGAACATCTGCTTATTACAAAAAGCCTCATTGATATTAACAAAATCAAGGTCGATGTAAACGTACGCCGAAATATATTTATTTAAAGATATTTTTAAAACTTTTAAAACGAATATTATATCCCAAATATGTGTTTCCACATGACCTTCTTCATCGATCATAGGCGTCCCCTATATATCATACGACGGGGTTCTCTTAACAAACAATTAAATATACGAAACTCCGAAATTGTTCTAAATGAAAAATAAACCGTAACAACGAGAAACCCATTCGTTCGCCTAAGTTTTTCCCATAGAATTCTATTTGAACAGGAAGCTCACTGTTGACTTCAGTCTGACATTACAAAATACGACGAGCAAGGAAAATGCTTTTACAAAATAATGCACTGTAACAAGACACAAACTTGTTCGGCGGAAGAATCGATTGACCCAACGCAGAACTAGTTGCAGCATCAAACCTAGCTGCAGGAATGCGTACTAAGAAAACCCCACTCATAGCGCTGCCATTCCGGTTATTTTTGGGTACCCTCTCCTATATAAACATTTATAACTAGTCAACATGGCGTACTATTGAACGCCTTCTTAGATTCATCCAAACATCCTTTTCGACTTAACCACTAGAAGTTACATTTCGGAAACGGTTGTTAAATTTGCAGGTGTGATTATAGTGACTGTAGCTTCAAAACATCACAACAATTTTTGGATTTATCGTTTCTGTTAAACTCACAAAAGATAAAATGTGAAAATGCCATCTATACTAAGTTTGCCTTGAAAGGAAAAATAATTATCTCTCATCAAAAGTAACACAGGCTTCATTTTTATCAGCGCAGATTTAGTGGAAGATCCCAAATAAACTTGAAAATAAAGTACCAGTATTGCTTATCTTAGTGACATCACAACTGAAAAGACACATTTCTTTCAAACCCTTTCATCAAAATCTTGCAAGTTGGTGGTTGAAAAACCAAGCTCTTAAACATATTGAATATTTTTCCATCTTCGTCGAACAAGTTTATGATTTAACAACAACATTAAACCTGAAAACTTAAGAGAAAGATTCATGGTTAGTGTCGCTAATTTCGCCCCAACATTTCTCAGTATTTAATATCCAACAATCATCCCTGCTTCACACCGCATCGCCGAGGGTTTGAAAAATCTCTTTGTAATTACTGCTGATAACGATTTTAATTTCAAAAAGGTTGTTTTCGTCAAAGAATTAATCAACAACTCTAGTTTACAGTCACAATGATTCCATTCGTGGCTGCTGTCGTACCAGTAGGCAAAAAAATGGCAAATCCGAATCAGAAGTTGATGATATGAGATTCGAATTGCAAAGCAAGTAATTTGAATTCTTCTTCTTCTTCTTCTTCTGTCGACTGAACAAACAATTGTTATCCCAAAATAAATGAGGGCTTCTCCCTTATCAAAAAATATTGAATTCTATCGCCGATTATAACATATATTCTGTTTTGTTTTCTCTAATTATCCCTTCTACAAAGCAAAGCACTTAATTTTACTTTAATTTATTCTTTAACTTCTTCTGCTACCATTTCAATTTACTTAAAAATTTCTATTTATCATCCTTAGGCTTAGCCAGCAGTAATAAAGCAGCGAAGTACGGCATATAAGTTTCATATTTTTTGCAGACGAGATAAAATAAACACAAATTTTTTACTCGTATGTACTCTTGATATTTTGTGCGCTACATGGTTCACGAGTTTCATATCGGAAAAATATTTCTGGAAAATGCACCATGATGCTGGACTGGTTAAGTTTGATTTGGCAGATTTTATAATAAAATTACTTGATAACTACGCAATTGGTGTGCTTCTTTACGTTAGTTGTTTTTATACATTATTACACTGTTGGTACAACATAATGGCGGAGATATTAAGATTTGGCGATAGGGAATTTTATAAGGTAAGTAAAAAATCGTTCTTTTCCGTTTTTGTTAATCAAAAAATTCATTCTAATATGTAAAACTAGCCTAAGCTGTATAGAATTTATTATTATTATTATTAATTCTATTAGGACTGGTGGACAGCAACCAATGCAGGCGTTTTCTACAGGAAATGGCACACCCCTGTCCAGGAATGGATACACGTTTATATTTATAGAGAATTTAAGGAAAATATAATGCCGAATAGTAAATTGGTCCCAAAGTTTATGGTTTTTCTAATATCAGGTGTAATGCATGAATATATGGCTATGAGTATTTCAGGAATCTATATTCCAGCTATGTTCATAGCTATGTTCGTTTTCTCAACGCCACTAACATTTTTAAGAACAGACAAGCCATATTCTCGCATATACATATTAATTCTTTTGGGATTGCTACTGAATTTTATACTTCATTTATATGCTTTGGAATATTATGCAGTACTGAATTGTCCAGTACCAGAGAATTATTCACTTTACCGGTACATCCCGAGAATATTTACAGCGGATTGTTATTGATATAGCGACTCAATAAAGTATTAAATATATTGTTTTGTTTTAATTGAATTCCCCTAAGTTAAAAGACTAATAATGGATGTTTTTAAACTACATGAGAACTATCGATGTCGATAACTATGGCCTGATAGCTGATAATGTCAAACTGTGTTGACATTTCTGTTCAGTAAGGTTTGGCAAGTCACCGTGAATCGTTTAACATCAAAACAACGCTTCGAAATTGTGGAAATTTACTTTGAAAAAATAAATCTGTTCGCGAAGTTCATAGAGCACTTCGTCCATTTTACAGTCAACATAATCGGCCTAGTGAGCAAGCAATTCGTACAGTTATTGATCGTTTTCGCACTAATGTTACTCTTCTCGATTCAAAACCATCAACAAGACAAAGATATGTGCGTACCGAAGAGAATATTGCTGCTGTAGCGCGAAGTATTGAAAAAGACGCCGAAATGTTGGTTCGTCGTCGTTCTCAAATTGTTTGCATTTGTCCTTCGACTACATGGACAATTTTACGTAAGGATCTTAGCTTACGTGCCTATGAAATACAGCTCGTGCGAGAATTGAACGCAAACGACCATCGTTTGAGTCGCATTTTTGCTGATTGGGCTCAACTGAAACTGGCCGAAGATGAGCATCAAAGAATTGTGTTTAGTGATAAAGCTCACTTCTGGTTAAGCGGCTACGTCAATAAACGAAATTGCCTTATTTGGAGCGAAGACAATCCTCAAGCCGTTAGCGAATCACCATTACATCCATTAAAATTGACTGTTTGGTGCGGTTTACACGCTGGCGGCATCATTGGTCCTTATTTCTTTCGAAATGAGGAAGGAGCTGCCGCTACGGTGAATGGCGAGCGCTGTCGAGCCATGCTGACTGAATTTTTGTTTCCAAAGGTTAATCAGCACATTTGGTTCTAACAAAAAAGGTGAGCCACCGATTGGTTCGTTTTTTAAACTACGTATTATTTTGACATTGGTAACATTAACGCGACCAAAGCATTAATAGATTTTTGCTGTTGAGTCGCCGCAGCGTGAAGTGAACCGATCTACCCTTGACCAACATCGGTAAATACTGAAAACTTATTTCCAAATTGAATATTATGTTGCCGAAACAGTGTGAATTTAAAAGAAATTCCATCGAAATAATGCACCAACTACGGCTGCTATACACAAGTTCGTAAGAATAGCATGCTAATTCACATCATAAGTTATCCTTGTATTCGTCCATTGCGCTCAGGCAAGAATATTAATAAGTGCACATTATTCGCATTAGTCTCAGGAGAATTCTAAAAACCCCCAAATTATTCACCAACTTAGTTATCTCTTCTCTGTTTGGGCTTTAGAACAGTTCAAATTCAATGGCCATTTTCCTACCGTTTATACATATGGTCGTTATTCGCATTTGCAATAAATGTTCTACCCACTGTGACTTAAAGCGACATAGTCATAGTCATAGTCATTATTTAATTTTCAGTGGACTAACAATACAATCTTTTAAATTCTAAAGTGTGTACACGAAAATAAGTCAAAAAAAAGTAACGAAGCATTTCTAGATCTACTGTACCATTAAATAATTGTAATATTCCTCTAATGAGTATGGCTCTATACTGCAAAGTAATTTATACAATTTACCTTTCATTGCACCGTAATTTTCCAAAGATTTTATTTCCCTGCTCAATTCGTTAAGTAATTTCATGCAAGAGTAGTATGCTCCACGCTGATATAACGACAGTCTATGGCGAGGATATAATATTTTTCGCTGTATTTTCACTTCTCACTAGCTCATGACTTCATGGTTCATGATTAAAGACAAACCTCCGGGTTCACAGTAACGTACGACCTAACCGGGACGACTGGATAAGTACGTATTATAGTCCCTGTATATTCTAACGTAGGAAAATGGTTTAGAAATTTATTTACACCTGTCACAATTAACAATCCATCTTTGTAAGACATCTTCGTGCAAGCTATTATGATTACCTGGAGAGTTGTTCAACCTTACTTTGTGCTCATAACGAAGTAAATCGAGTCAAGGCTCTCTGTACTCTCCCTCCTCCTCATCCAGATATAGCGTGCTTTCCATACGATCGTCATCTGCCGTCGTAAATTTTGTCAATATAAAACCAAAGGTTTCGATACAATACATCAGATCTCAAAACGACAATCATTCAAGTTCATGCAATATATAACGTATTAGAAAACTAAGCCGTTCATAAAATTACGCCTGTTGATCCAGACGGGTTCCATCCTGAAGATAATCCGGTGAAGGTGGTCATTATTCAAGTTATTGTTACATTAACTAATCCACTACAGTCGAAGCAAGTCTATATTTATTTAAAAAAGGCTGTGAATTATCAATACGCTCCAAGAAATGGAGTCCAATGGAGAAAACTCCAGTCCACTGGAAAATTGCTATTACAATATTAATTGAAATTTTTATTTCTTGCTTCTTGTTAAGTCCAGAAACCTCATTTCGTGTGTGTTGTTTGGGGAAAGTGGAATACTTGACGAGTATACGCGGACTTGTATAGCTCATTAAGATTGTTTTAGTCACATCCATTGCGCCTGGTGTTTGAAACTAGTTAAACTTCCAAAATTTTGCTTTTAACGGGCGGGCTTTCGGCTGGTTTCTTTCTAACCTACTTGTTATTTTGAAATTAATAACTAACGCGTTTAAAATATTTACAGATTTTTACCCTCGAACTTCCACGGTACAAATTGGATCGATTTACCCTTAACCAACGTTGAGAAATACTAAAATCTTATATCCAAAATAAGCGCTATGTTGCCGAAACACTGCGAATTTTGAAAAGAATCTCCGGTCGAAATAATGCAGTAACAGTGGTTGCTGTAAGCATGTTTGAGAAGAAAGTTTATGAGATTGGTATGCTAGTTGACGCCACAAGGTATCCTCGTGTTCGTCCAGCGCGCTCAGTCAAGAATATTACTGCTGTTACCAAAAGTCTGTGTCTGAGGACACACATAAATATTGTGAATATCTATGTGGAGGTGTAGTGGAGTGTTTCACCGTTTCTCTATGTAGCTTTACTATGTTTGTATTGAGCTCTAGTTGAGTGTTTCGTAATTTTCTGTGTAGCTTTACTGGGAAATTATGTTCAAAACTATGGTTAGTTTCCAGTGAAAATGACAACTTACGAGGGTGATCTGAAAAGTTTCCGACCTCAACGTGAAGCAGTACTCATCAATAAAAGCTAGGGAATGTAGCTGTGTATCTATTGTCAGGTAATCACAAAAAAGTTTCAGCTATTTTGGACGCGCATTTGTTATTTGACAGTCGTTTGAGTGAGTCGATGTAAGTGTCGAGTATCGAGCTGTCATTAAATATTTGTTTCTGAAAGCCAATAGATTTAGGCATGAGAGTTGGGTGCCGCGTTTGCTAACGATATACTAAAAACGTGTTCGAATCAACATTTCCAATTTTTCCAATTTCTGTTGGTACAGTTTAGGAGCAATAATCCGAGTTTTGGCGCCGATTAATTACTGTAAAAAAAAAGCAAAAACTGTTTTTTCGACTGAGAAAATAACGGCGACTGTTTTTTTGGGATAGTCATGGAATTATCTTAATCGTTTATCTTCAAAAAGGAAAAATTATTACAGGAGTATACTATGCATCATTGCTTGACAAGCTGAAGGTAGAAATTGTGGGAAAACGGCCACATTTGCAGAAAAAGAAAATCCTGTTTCACCTAGACAATGCGCACGAATTACGGTTTGAATTGCTTGACCATCCGTCACACCAGATCTAGCCCCAAGCGACTTCTTTTTATTCCCTAATCTAAAAATTGCGTTCGGAGGACGGAGATTTTTGTCAAATGAGGAAACAATCACCTTCGTGAGTACTATTTGGACGGGTTAAAGAGATGGGAGCATCGCTGGGAGGAGTACGTAGAGTTACAAGGAGACTATGTAGAAAAATAAATATAAATTTTAAGAAAAAATGTCTTGTATCTTTGTTAGGTCGGAAACTTTCAAACCGCCCTTGTAATTGCTGAAATACATAACTAGTACACAAATAGTATTGCGACTTTTTACCTACTTGAGGTTCAACTAAGTTTAATGTAGTCCACAGATTACAAATATACATAAAGTTAAAAAAAAGTAATGCAAAGTTCGAGCCTATTTAATATTCCATATATTTCGAGGTAATTCGAAAGAAAAACTTTCATTCTGTCTTACTTTAGTGATACAACGAACGTCTAAAGGCAATAAACAAAATTATTAACGGAGTCAATGAATCGTTGGCGTTCCAACAGGTTTTTGTAACCAAAACAAGGTTATATGTGTAGGTTTCCTTTCGCAACAGAAACCCACGTTCGCAAGAGTTGAGATTTTATTTTTCTCTAATTAATATTGCTTTTAATAGCAGTATATTCGCTGTGATATGAGAACTTAAAAATCGTTGTAATGATGACTTACCAGAAGCATTAACAGTTATACAACGAATTAATTAAGATCGCTTAAAGCAATGATGGTGTGTTGATTAACTTGGATCACTTCCTTGTAAAAATTAGATATTAGAGAAACAACAATGGAATAAAATAACAAACTAGCAAATAAAGAAACAAAAAATTAATACTAATAAAAGACTTAATAAATTAGGAAGAAAAACTCAAAAAGAATAAATACGATTAATAATAATAATATGATTAGCAAAGTAGTAATAACAGATAACAAAGAAAATGAAGTTGAATTATATAGAAGAAAGAAAAGGAAAGAAAGTAGAAAGTGGAGTGAAATCTATGCCATAATAGTAATATTTATTTTATTTATATCCTATAGGCTACACAAATAAGTACAGTAAGTATTGTTTAAAAATATATAAATGAACACAGAGTTGACATAAAAAAAGAGAAAAAGATTACATTCATGCACAACTACAATATTAAGTAAACTAAAGCACACAGCTTAGTATAAGAGACAAGTGTGACATGTGATATATCATTATAAAGACGATTTCATTCAGTTTCACAATATTCAATAAAAAAGAACTCTTATTTCAAATATGTATATTTGATAAAACTTAAGAATTTGGTATTCAATTGCTTTTTTTGATACCAGCAAATTATTGAAAATAAAATATCTAGCAACTTTCGTATATAGCATTCATTTTTGTATATGCAGACAGTCTATATAGGATGTGATGAAAGTGTCATTGTTTGAGATCAATAATTACAGACCTGTTAGTATCAAATTTTGCTAAAATATTTGAACTGATCCTCTATGACAAGTTATTTAGCTGTGTCGAACCCTTCTTATCCATTAGGCAACATGGATTTATTCCAGGCAGATCTACTGTTACCAAACTGGTCGAGATTACTCAATTTATCGGGGAACTACTTGATAAACGTCTACAAGTTGATATCATATATACGGACTTCAGCAAAGCTTTCGATACTATCAATCATGACATTTTGATTTCTAAGTTGACATCTTTTGGCTTTGCTCCCAATATTACCAATTTACTTTTTTGCATTATAATGTGTATTCGTGCTCCTCTGGAGTCCCACAGGGTTCCCATTTGGGACCCCTTTTGTTTAATATTTACGTTAATGATCTCTTGGAACGTCTTGACTGCAGAGTGTTCGCTTACGCCGACGATCGAAAGATCTTCAGCTGCATTAATTCACTTGACGACAGTATTAATCTTCAATTTAATCTGTGCATTATTGACGATTGGTGTACTCACAATCAGATAAAGCTCAACGTCGACAAATGTGCTGTTCTCTCTTTTAGTAGAAGTGATACTCCGCTTTACTACAACTACAATGTTCGGCAATCCATTATACCTAGAGTACACAACTTCAAGGATCTTGGAGTCTTGTTCGAATCGCATCTTAGCTTTTCTAAGCATATAAGCAGCATAACTACATCATCTTCCAGAGGTCTTGGGTTCCTTATTCATTCATGCAGGGTTTTAGTAGCTTGCACACTTTAAGGTGTTTTACGGTTCTCTCGTTCGGTCCAGATTGGAATATGCATCAGTTGTGTGGTACCCGCTTTACCATTACCAGCAGTTACTCCTGGAGCGTGTTCAAAAGAGGTTTCTCAAATATTTATCCTACAGGATTGATGGTCATTATCCTGCCTTTGGTTCGACGTATAAGGCTCTGCTTGCTAGGCACAATTTTGATTCTCTTGCTATACGCAGGGAAAAAGCAAGTTACAGTTTTCTTTAAATTAATAAACAATTTTATTGATTCTTCTGTGCTGTTGTCCCAGGTTGATTTCCTCGTGCCTAGTTTTGGCACTAGATCAGCGGCAACCTTCTCAATATCTAGGGCAAGAACCAATGTTCTCTACAAGGCTCCATTGGTACATATGTCCAAAAATGCCAATGCATTATACAAGGATCCCTTTCGCTAATTTGAATCTATTATTGTTAGTTCGGTTTTTTTTTATGACTTGGATGACATTACTATAAGTGTGTATATATATACTTTTTTTTTGTTAATTGAATTCTTATTTTTATTTGTAGTACATTAAGTGCACTTTTGTTTCAATTTTAATTTTATTCTTAGTGCATTATGTCCTGTAAATGGTCTATGTAACTGTTGGGCATTAAAGATTATTATTATTATTATTATTATTAGTATATAAATTTTATTAATACTAACTCTAATCTACACTACCATCAATTGAAGTTTATAAGCGAAACGTCTGACAAACACTTTACTGACCAAACATTTTAAATATTGATTCGTCAATCCAAAAAACATTTTGCAACTGTTCTACAGTCCAATCTAGATGTTTTTGGGCCTACTGAAGCTTTTTCAATCAATTACTCCGGTGTAGCAATGGTTTACAAGCTTACACGTGGCCGTGTAAATTTCCTTTCGCCAGCCAGCGTTTAACGGTAGTAACTGGAGTCGAGTGCATACGTTCGCGATTGAATTCGGCCGCTATTTCTGATGCTGTTTCTTTTTTGGAATTTCATTCGCTTATTAATTGTAGAAGACGATCATCTGTTGTGGAGATTATTCGTGACGAACCTGGTCGGTCGCAGTCATCTAAGTCACCTGCTCTTGATATTGGCGAATAGTGTATTTTACTGTCGACGAGACTAAATTTAATTTTTCAACGATTTGCTTGCTAACATAACCTTCTTCATAGAAGGTATCAAGTTAGTATGCTGGATCGTTTAGCAGCATCTACTGATTTTCCACGAGCATTTCAAACACTGTTAGTCGCTTACTGTACCACCACAACAGTATCCTAGTAGAAACTAAAATCGCATTAAATTTCTCCAAATGATCAAACCGGGTAGGGATGGTGCCCTAAAGGAAAGAGAGAGGATGTCAAAAGATAAGACGTGTATAATAAATAGATTAGAATAATCCGGTGAAAATGTGATTAGGTATTCCGTGTCATAAAATTCTTAATTGCATCTTTTATTCGTAATACTTTCGTTATTTCAGTTGCAGATGCATTTAAGACAAACATAGATTAAAATTATTATTACTAATTGCAATAAAACTTCTTAAATTAAGGTAAAACTTTCTCCCTTAGTCAAACTTCCGAGAACAGTAGTGTATATTTAAAATCTTCTATAAGCTAATCTGAATTTTTTGCGAACATAAAATACTTAAACTACAATATTTTTCATACCTTGCACCATGTTTTACATTTGTTTAAATATATTATTGTCATTATTTCCATTGTTATTTAAAAT